>QVRM01001737.1:0-237500 GCA_003439945.1 Dermanyssus gallinae
CACAATAATAGTAATAATAATAATGGTTAAGATAATACTTATTAGTATACTAATAGGAAGAACAACAATAGCATCAGTATTCACAATAATAATATAATAATAAAACAATGAAATGCAAATAATGTTAACAACAATACTTATTATTATTATTATACTAATAGGAAGAACAACAACAGCATCGATAATCACAATAATAACAATAATAATAAGAGATAATAATAATAATGGCTAACAACAATACTTATTATTATACTAATAATAACGGCGGTAACAGCGCAGCAGCGCCAACAACAACAGCAGCTGTAGGGTGCTGCTGGTGGTGGTGAAGATGGCTCGGTGGCCAGAAAAGGTCTCGTCGAATTGGTCAACATGCGGCGGCTACTTCGACGGGCGGACAACGTGTCGCTTTGCTCATCATTGGCCGAAGATCAACCTTGAGACGATGACGACGACGATTCGACGACGGCGACGTGTTTGTTTTACGCTTGTAGTCATCGCTTGTAGTCGCCACCCGCAGCCGCTGTTGTTTTCTGTGGGCGGCTGGACGTCAGACGTAGTCTATCTGTCTGCCTCTATCGGCGGTCGGACGATCGGACGTAACGAACACACCCGATTACCACCACCACCATCACAACCATTGCCGCCGCCGCCGCCGCCACCACCGATGACGCTGAATACTGCAATTACGGCTAACAGATCTGCCCCCATTACTGCCTCTGCCTCTGCTGCTGCTGCGTTGGTAATGCCGGTAATCTCTGCTGCTGCTGCTGCTGTTGTTGTTGTTGTTATTGTTGTTGTTGTTGTTGTTGTTGTTGTTTGTGTTGTTGTTGATGATGATTGATGATTATCTCTGCTGCTCTACTGCTGCTGTTGCTGATGATGATAATAATGAGCATGGTGATCTTTGCTGATGATGACGATGATCTTGCTGGTGGTGATGCTGATGACGATGATCTCTGCTGCTGCTGCTGCTGTTGTTTTTTTGGCAGCAGCGGGTACGAGGAGAATGGCTTCCTCTGCAGTCTATTGCCACAGCAGCCATTGTATCTTTGATCGGCGTCTCCTTTCTCGTCGTTGCCGGTCCGTCGCCCCTTCCAGCAGCTTGTTTTACTCATTAGGCGTTCGTCGACCAGCCTGATAGTCTGCCCATTCCTGGCACTCATCCTCGAGTATGGCGGTGTCACTAGGCCGTTGTATGGCGGTGTCACTAGGTCTGTTGTTAGCCCGTCATGTCCGGTGACGATCTTGCCTGCCGGAGGTGATCCTTTGCCTTCCTTGCTTTCAGGTGCCGGACAGAGGAACATTGTGTGGGTCAGTCGCCAGTCACCACGTTCTCGCACGTCTCTACATCACACGCTACGTATTCGGAGTCTTACCTGTATCATGTGGCTATTTTTGGAAGCTGGCGTGCCCGTCAATACCTCCGTCAGTGGGTGACGTGTTTGTGGCTTTATACAAATATGTTCCCTATACAAAAACATTTCTAGGCTTTCTCCTCTCTCTTCGATTCTCGATGATGTCATCCGAGGTCACGGTGTCAGCCTAGCTATCGCGATAGACGTTTTTTTTTTTTTTTTTTTTCGTAAGGCAATTGCCCGTGTACGGTTTTTCATGTTATGGCTAAGTTTATTCCACTCCGGCATTTACCTTGTCTAAACTTGGAAACCATGCAAACCAATTTAAGAGTGGCCGGTCTGGGTCTCGAACCCAGTCCTACCGAATGCAAGGCAAAGGCTTTGCCACTAAGCCACCTTGCTCGGTGTTTCACTATATATATATATATATAATATATATATATTATATATGATACTTCAAACTGTCACTGCCAGCCACTGTCCCGACGACTGACGTTAACCAATACTGCTGCTATCCTTACTAACTAACTTCCAATATTACCGGTAAGAGCTCCGTGAGTTTTAACCACGAAAATAGCAGCCGACGTTTGGTTGCTTCTTTCCGTATTTGTTGCTCTTTGCTTGTGATTCCTGATCGTTTCGTCGCAGCAAAGCGTTTCAACGCGCTATGGCATCGCCGTCAGGACCATCATCATCATCATTCATGACCAACAACATCAACGGATTGGACGGCTGCGGACGCAAGACGTCCCCAGACGTAAGCGGAATATGATCGCACGGCATATGGCATATGATGCGCGATTGAATTGCACTTTGCACCGCGCTGTACGCCTGCGTTCAGTTAGTCGGCTTGGTTGCGTGGGCTCGGTTTCGTCTGTATCTCTTTTTGCTCTTCTCTCTCAGCTCTGTGTTGTGTATGTCCTAATTGTCTTGTTGAAACTTAATGCATAAGTATTCAAAGATTCAACACACCACGCGGTGCACCGTGACGTACAAGCAAACGCTAATGAAGATATTTCACGATGAAGATGATAACAGCAACAATACCGACAACAGCAGCAGCAACAACAACAACACCGACAACAAGGATGACGATCATCTTCATCTACGGATCGTCGGACTACACAAACTGAATAGATCGACAAAGAAGAATGCGTAGCTAGTGTCGCTATGATGAAGGAATGGTGATGACAAAGAAGGAGCTGAAAATTTCGCCCGTAGAGGCCTCGGGAACGTCATTCTCGTTCACGCCGCCATCCGGTAGAGTCTTGAGTTCTTTCGGTCGAAACGCGGGTTCTGTGGGAAAAAGAGTGTTAATCACTCGAAGCTTCTCGTTCGCGTCTAGATGCTCACGCTTTACTCTGCCCATCTTGCTCCTGACGATCTTGTATGACTTGCCTCAAGGATCCGAGTCTACATGTCTTGTCCAAATCGCGCAAACACGCTTCTTTGCTTCTACTGATCTCTCTCCTCAGGCAGCCCTCCTTCGTCCTTTTTGTACTCGATGCCTAGTTTGCGAGTTCGTTCGGAGTCGCCCCTCACTCTTTCGTGCGCGGGTGTGTACGGTACGTCTGTATCGCATGCACTCTGTACGAGCCGAGGCAATAGCGTTTTTTCACCAGAATACTGGCTTCGTCTTCATATTAGGTGTAGCTGGAGGGGTGGATGTCATTTGGCATGCCCTTTTCAGTAGATAAGTCGTCTGCTGTTTCCGGTATTCCCGGTCGCTCCCCAGCAATCCTTCCCACGAGTCCTTTAATACGTCATTACTTTATTATAAGATTACACCAAATACACTTGGCCCAAGACTAGAGCGCCGAGGTACACCAGAAGTACACAGAGCAAGGAGTTATCGCATCCAGTAAAACTGTCAATTACTCTCAAGACAGAAACATCGACTAGTAACAGAGTCGCCAGATAACCAGTCCCCATCCACCCACTAACCGGGTGGCGATGATCAAGCTGGCCAGTCGGTTGTTTACTAGATATATGGCAATATGGCGAGACGCACGTTTGCGATCACCTTGCGTAGCGTAACGCAACGCCTTGCCCCCGCGCCCCCGGCACCCCCGAGGCGACTCGTGACAGCGCACGTCATCACCCACCATGTCAAGCACGTCCGTTTCCAGCCGCCGGGAGACGACGCTGAAGTCACCGACCGGCGACCAGAAGACTTAACGGACTTGACGGAAGACGACTTAGACCAGAGAGAGGGACGACTTTTGAATGGGCTGACGCTGAGAGTTTAAAAAAATATACTTTCTGGGCTGACTCCAGCCAAGATTTAACGTCCATGGGACTGATTTTCGCATTGCTTCATAGACGGACCCCCATAAATACAAATGTGCAACGGGTGGGGCTCGAAGCCGCGCACCATCTGTGTCTCCTCCGCTCGCGAGGCGCAGACGAATGCAACACGCCAACGGGCTCGACTGGCGCTGAGAGTCTGACACACTGTAGAGCTATCGATATCTCACTGTCTGTATGTATGCCTGCCTTCCTGTCTGGCTGCGGCCTGCACGGCGATTTGTTTTCTGTTTGCGTGCCGGCGTTGCGTGCACTGCGTGCAGCAAGCAGATTCTCAGTGGTCTCATCCGGCTCCTCAAACAACGGAACTGACATTCCGTTGTTTGAGGAGCCAGATGAGATTACTGCCGCCGGTGTTATGGTGCTGGCTGCCACCGGCTGTCCATGGGAGCGTGGGAGAAGCGGCCAGCCAATCCCCGTTGGTGGTTTGGTGGGGTGTCTGATGTTGGATCCGCTGCTGGCGCTGTTGCATTGTTTGGTACACCACCCCCACCACCACTACCACCCCTGCGACAGCAACAGCTGCAGTAGCACCAGTAATAGCCACCAGCGAACCAACCCATGTTTGGTTCGTTTGTTATCGTTGATGTTGTTGCTGCAATTGCTGTCGTTGTTGTTGTTGTTGCTGTTGCTGCTGCTGCCGCTGTTGTTGTTGTTGCTGTTGTAGTTGTTGTTGTTGCTGCTGCTGTTGTTGTTGTTGCTGCTGTTGTTGTTGTTGTTGTTTTTGCTGTTTGTTGTTGCCGCCGCCGCTACTACTGCTGCAGTATCGAGAACCACTGTGGACCTTTGTGCCACAGACGGCAAGCCGTTCGGTCTGTTCGGTGTCCCGTTGTTGATGGGGGTGGTGGTGTTGTTGTTGCGTTTGTTACAGCTTGCTCCACAATTGCCGTTGCATTTGGTGCCATCTCGGTCATCTTTGATCACGGCAGGGGGAGGCGCTGGCCTGTGGCGTTCGATTCACTGCAGGGTGTGATGTCTAATGTCTCATGATGATGATGCTTGTAATCGAACGATGATCTAATTTGATAAACATATTGTATTATTGGATTGCTGCTGATGATGTACAAAGGCTAGAGTGTTGATATCAAATATATGACTGTTCCAAGACGTTCCCTTCTCTCGTCGGCTCCGCTTCGAATCTTACGAACACCGTGTGCGATGAATATTCATACAGCTGCTGTACAGGGCAGCTGTACGTGGGTGGTGCATTTTTTGCAGCTTACGGCAGATTATCTGATCGTTTCCGTCGGGTCTGCTGCTAACGCAGTTTGGGCAGTGCGAAAATGATGGTGAATGGATCTAATTTGCGGCGAGCACACAGCAACGCTTATATAATAATGTAACATGTTCAACAAATGTATGTACAATATGCAATCGATGACAGATAACAACCTTGACGGGGCATCGACGAGAAGCGACGCATGTTGTGCGTGTTATTGTCGTTGTTGCTGTTGTTGTTGTTGTCGGTGTTTGTAGGCGAGTGGTAATGTTGGCAATTTAATGCCGTAAATTAGAGCAACACGATCAGTATGGTGACCAGAAGTGTGCGAGCCACTTTACGCAGCGCGGCAGAGATTAGACGCATGGATGGATTTGGCCAGAAGCAGGGCAGCCAAAGTGACGACATATCGTCGCCTCTGACCAGCCTAAACTCAAGGACAGATGGATTCGAGTATGTCCTAGATTACCTTCTCCTCGCCCGCAGCTCCCCTCTCTGCTACGCAGACGAACCTTGACAAACTACTTTCAGCGAGCAGAGGCGGATATCGATGCGCTGTGCCGTACCAGGAGCGAGTCGGCATGAGGGCATGAAGAGGCTGAGAGGTTTCAGCCGCAGTGTAACAACCGCCACTGGTAGCATCCGTATGTGTGAGTCGTCTCCGCTTATCGTGACGAGAGCGACTCTGACGTAACCAGTGTTGTGAGGACGGCGACGACCTTGGGGAAACCTTGAGTCGTAACAAATGCTCGTTCTCTAGCTTTAGCCATACATAATGAGAAATTGTTGTAGTTGTTGTTGTTGTTTTATTATTATTATTATCATTATTATTACCAATAGTCATGCTAATAATGTTAATAATCAATCGCGTTGACTTAGCTGGACAGTGTGTTAGCTTGGCTTCACATGTGTTGATTGCAATGAGTTGACGGATGAACACACACCGATTTATACCGCAGTAATGTTCGGAGATGTTTGTTAATTTCCGTGAGGTATGTCGTCAATGCACCGAGGGCTAGGTATGCTGAGAAATCTAGGGTTTGCCCAACGGTCCTTGTGGCAGCAAAGTGGCCAGTGACTCTCAGCAGAGATATGGTTGTTTATCATCTATTCTCATTGAGCTTTGCTCAAACCAAACGGGGATCGAACCGGTGACGTTCCGGTTGATGACACCACCATCACTAGCGCATTCGCCGCGCAGGCCTCTAGATCACGCCGCCATTTGACTCTGCCGGCTAGTAGAGCCAACCTGCAGCTCACCTCTACGAGCAACGATCCAACATTGGCAGGGACGGGAATGGAATACAACTCACTAGCGCGGGAACAGCACACCTATTCCCGTAGTTCTTTGCCATTGCTACTGCAGAAGATGTTGTTGTTGTCGTTGTTGTTTTGGTCGTCGTCGTCGTTGATGTTGTTGCTGTGGTTGTTGCTATGGTTGTTGCTGTTATAGTCGTCTCCAAATCGTTCCCGATGTAGCTGCGTAGTTGGTTAACGGAACGGGTTAATTTATAGCAATATAAGGAACTTGAACTGTGGGAGGAGGATTTTATCGTGATTCTTATTGTTGTTGACGTTGTTGCCCGTAGAAGCAGTAGTAGTAGTAGTAGTTGCGGTGAGGTTGTGGTAGTGGTATTTACAGCACTCCATTAGATCGGCGTTCCATTGAGCGGCGGTACCAGGGTATTAGTGCAGATAGGTCAGCTGTGCAAATGGCAGATGAGTGACGGCAGGCGTGATATATCATTGCTAAGTTGACCTAATAATCGCGGCAGATGTCCTTTTTTTGGAGGGTTTTAGGGAAGTCTGCTGACTGGCAGTGAGAATGGGGTGCGCCAGAAGCCAGCACGAACTTAACGCGTATGATGTAATTGATAACGATGAAAGCCTTCTTTGACCCGCTCACACACCTCACACAGCACTGCTTTGGTATTGGCGTGGACTGCGGAGCTGCTGGCTAGGCGCAATACTTGCCTGGTATCTGGGTTCGATGCAGGTTCGATCCCGGGGGAGTCCCGGGGATCTACTTCACGTGTTCAAATATGTCGGAAATGTATATCTAGTAACGGACTAGAGAAAAGATGAGGACAACTTAGGTGGCAGACGCACTTCTCTGCTTCTGTGCTCGGTCTTGACATGCTGTCCTGCACGAAGATTATAAAACCTACAGAAAATGTAGCATCCCTTTCGAACAAAAAGAAGAAGAAAAATAGTCCTAAAGAGTTCCACAAACAGGGCAAACAAGAGGATGAGACCTATTTGACCCAGGAACTAGTAGCTTGGAAAGTCTCAAATAGGCAAAATCCGAAAAAAAAACGTTATCTTTTCTGGCCCTCTGAAGGACTTGTCTAAGATGCAGTTCCGGGGGTCACATAAACGGTTTTCACCCACCGGGTGAGTCCCACCACCGTGGTCGGTTGGAAAGGATGCAGACATAAACTTGTCGTACTGGTTGTAGTAGTCTTGATAGCAATGCTAATTATAATATATGTACATATATATATATATATATATATATATTCAGGCATCATACGATGACGTGTTTGTTACTACTTCTGCAGGCGGTGCTACTGCTGTTGTAATAAGTAAAATCGTTCTTAAAAAGTGAAGTAACCTCTGAGAGAGAGAGGGAACGAGACAAAGATGATTTGAGTTTCTCGTAGACCTACACAGATGCTGGCCGCAAGTAATGGCCGCAGGCATCCATGAGACCATAATGCTGGTGATGATAATGAACTTAACTTCGCGTTATGGAAGACTAGCGGTGAGTGACGTATTATCACCTATTAGCGGTCAATACACACACAATTGTGTCTCAACGCTCAACACAGACAACACAAACACATATAGAAGCATGCGCACACGTGCTACTGCTGCTGCTGGTACAGTATGTGCAGCCCTTTCTCTTCCGTTTATGATTGTCGGTTCGGCTGTCCGCCTCCGGGGTGGCCTCTGCTTTGCTTTGGTCTGCTTCACGATATTCTTCTTTCAGCTTTTCGGCTGCGTGCGGTGCACTCTTTCGACATTGTTGTGTTGTTGTTGTTGTTGCCCTTATTGTTGTTGTTGTTGCTGCTGTTGTTACTGCCGGTGCTGCTGCTGTGGTTGTCTGTTAGCGTTCCGCCAGTGCCTCAGTTGTTGTTGCTGCTGTGTGAAAATAGCGACCAGGAGGTGGAGTAGTAGACGAATCTAGCTGGCATGCATGGATGAATCGATTCCCTCTCTCTGGCTTCGCTCGCTCCACACTGCAGAGGTCAACGTCCGACTGTTGGCACTTCTGCGCGCGTTTTTATCTTTTGCTATGTGTGTCTCTGTCTTAATATATAGTCTATTATTATTATTATTATTATTATTATATTATTATTATTATTATTATTATTATTATTATTATTATTATTATTATTATTATTATTATTATTATTATTATTATTATTATTATTATTATTATTATTATTATTATTATTATTTTTATTATTATTATTATTATTATTATTCAAATTAAGTAAGGCTGCTCCGCCGTAGATCCCGTGCTTAAGTTGTTGTTGATCTTGCTGTGTTTTGCCAGGCTAAGTTACATCATGCAACAGCAGCAGCAGCGGCAGAAGATCGTGTTGTTTCTCAATCTTTAAGCAAGAGCAGAGTAGCAGCACAAAGTGTCGATGGCACTTGCGCTGCCTCTTTAACATCAACATCAGTATCGAACCTAGATGATCATCTCTTGGCCCGCTCGCGCCTTTCATCATTCCGGAGGGCGACTATGGCGGAAACGCCGGAAAGGAGCCAGATGATGATATATCGATGCATTCAAGATGGAAGTGTCGATGCTGCTGCTGTTGTGGTTACTGTTTTCTTGTTATATTGTTGTTGTTGTTGCTGCTGTTGTTGCTGTTGTCGTTGTTGTTGTTGTTATTGTTGTTGTTGTTCTGGTTATCGTCGGCAATAACAATTGACAACGGGCGTTGTTAGATGCCCGCCGTCATAAACGACGATGCCGCGCTCTCACATGCGGCTCCCACCCACGGCCACGCTTCCCGTTATCTATGGTAATCTGAAATGTTACGGTTTTTTATCAGGCCGTCCAACAATGCATGCTGCTTGCTCGCTGGATAAACAAGTACGACTGTGGTGCTAACTGTGACTTGCTGTCCCGTAGTTAGTAACAGCGGGGGTCGTGTCATTGCTGGGCCAGCTCGGGGCAAGCAGCAGTAATGGCGACAGGCTTGTTTAGCCGGTGGTCAGTTATACATGGACATACATGTACATGTCATCAACCCAACGTGGGTGGTGGTGGTGGTGGTGTGGTGATGGTGGTCTACTGATGATTTGACACGTGTTGATCTTGTTGTTTTTCTGTTCCTTTCTCGTTATATGTGGTTCTTCTACTCTTTTCTCTTCTACGTCTTACGCAGTTTCACCTCACAGTGTACGCTTCATCCGTGGAGAGAAGGGTGGTCCGTCTGAATGAACCAATTAGCTATGTATCTATCTAGATATCGATCCATCTGTTCATCTATCTGCCTAACTAACCGATAAACTGCAGTTACCAATGCTGCGACTACCATTATCGTGTTGCGTCAGCGTCGTTGTCGTTGATAGTGCTTTTGTCAGCCTCATTGTGGTTGTTGTTATTGTCGTCGTTGTTGTTACTGTGTTATCGTGTTAGCAAAAATCTTCAACTAGAATTAAAAAATATTTCTTAAGGAAGGTTGTTTTTAATTCTATTAGACCCCCCTACGGGCCTGGAACTCATCTTGAGGCATATCTTCAGTGCACCGAGGGCCGGACTGTGGAGATATCTAGAGTTTCCCTAACAGTCCTTGTGGCAACATGGCCGCTAACTTTCAGAAGTATAGTCTATCATCTATTCTCAATGAGCATTGCTCAAAGAAAATTCGATCTACTAGTATCCGGCTGTATCAGCATATATTGGAGGTGTTCAGGCGTTCGTATATTGGTAGAACTACAATTTCAGCTACATACCGTTCGTTCGCTAGCAGTATCTAGTAGTGTGTAGCAGTATGTATGTAAACGGGTACGCCTACGAATGCAATCATAATCGAGTTAGTAGAAGGGTGTTTGTTCTTTTGCTACTGGCCACTGCTGCATGCGGTCTTTGTGCTGTCTGCTTTTCTTGATGAAGCCAAAGAAGAAGAGAAGAAGATAGACAGAAAGACAGGCTGACAGACAGAAAAGAAACAGAAGAAGGAGAGAATTGACCGATTGGTAGGAAACTCTAGAGGTACGGGGGCGTTACGTTGTACGGGTAGCGCTATATCTTCTCGGTGGCACGGGCCAATGAGACCTCGGCGTGGCACACGAGTAAACCACACGGGGCAAGAATAAGGTGTCATTATATTGTTGTTGTTGTGGTTGGTGTTGTTGTGGTTATTGATGTTGTTGTTGGTGATGTTATTGCCGAAGTCTCTGATGCATGAGCAGCAGCAGCAGCACAGTAACAAGAAGACAAGTCGCTGGCTGCTGTCAGCGATGTATATATATATATATATATATGGTGCCCCCGGGTGGTTGCTTCCCCCTCCCATTCGGGGGTTCCTCGTTATTGGGGGTCGTCGTCAGGTGGTGGTTGATTGCCAGGTGTTTGTCGATCGTTCCCTGTTGCTGCTGCTGCTGCTGCTTTTGGTCCTCCTCCTCTTCCCCCCCCCCCCTTCTTCGTTCCCCCTCAGGAAAAGGTTTCAGCAAAAAACGTACAAACACAGCAGCAAAAGAAGAATATAGATGGACCGCCAGCCAGCCAGCCAACCAGCCAGTAGTGAGTCAGTTAGAGAGGTAGGGTCACTGTTGGAGGAGGGGGGGCAATGACTTGACAACTTCCGTAGTGGCTGCGCAGGCGGCTGCGCCGGCTGCTGATGCTGCTGCTGCTGTTGGTGGAGGCGATACGGTTGGTGGAGAGATCGTTTTGACTAGCAATAGTTGTGGTTCCCTGCTAAAGGCGTGCTCCTTCCTCCTTGGTGTCTTGATGAATGTCATGGCTCTGATGGCTCTGATGGCAGTAACAGAGATCATCATGGCGGTGATGATGTTGATGATGATGATGATGATGCTGGTGGTGGTGATGATGCTAATTATGATGACGACAACAACGACGGCGTTGTTTTCTGCTACCGCTTGCCACCCCATCGACTTGTGATTATTATTATTATTATTATTATTATTATTATTATTATTATTATTATTATTATTATTATTATTATTATTATTATTATTATTATTATTATTATTATTATTATTATTATTATTAGTATTATTATGTTATTATTATTATTATTATTATTATTATTATCATCATCATCATCATTGTACCCTTTTGCTTCCACCCATCTCCCTTTCCACCTCTCTTTCTCCCGCCCCTCTCACCCTCTGCCTATGTCCTGCGGGGGTGCACGCACGCTTCCTCTGTTAATCTACGCATCTAGACATGATTCGCACATTCGTCCAGCTATCTGTGTTTCGTGTGTTGTCTCTCTGCCTGACTGGCTGGCTGTCTGGTATGGTATGGTATGATTAGCAGCTGTGTCGCGATGTAGGCGATTAACGAGCGGGCGGGTTGAATCGCGGTGCGGCTCAGTACGTCACAGCGTACTAATAACACCAGCACTTTGTGCAGTAAAGCGGCGATTTTGTTTGTTGACGCGTTTAGCTGGATATGGTTTGGAGAGTTAGTTATGGTAGCAGGCACATTAACAAAGAGACAAAAGAGTAAAACGAAAAAAAAAAGCATAAAGAAAGAAAGACAACAGACCACAAGCAAATGATTATGCATATGCAGCGTGCATTTGCAGTGAGTGGGTGCACGTGTACATTTGAAGGATACATCTACATGGGCGGTGTACATGCTATATGCTCACAGAAGCAGCATCAAAATGAGCTGTTTGGTATTGTAGTATTGTTGTTGTTCTTGTTCTTGTTGTTGTTGTTGTTCTGGTTCTTGTTGTTGTTGTTGTTGCTGTTGTTATTGTTGTTGTTACTCAGGCTCTGCCCATGAGACTTTCCGTGTTGCTTCCTTTTGTCTGTTTCTGCGTTTCGTCTTCTTCTTCTTCTGCTATTGCGGTTGCTGGTGCCGCAGTTGGCTCTGCTGTGCTGTATGCTGACTGATAACAATGATATCTACGACGTTGGGAGGGGGGGGGGGTTGGGGGGGCGACAATGCCGTGATGATTGTAGTGGTGGTCGTATTCGTTTTGGTCGAAATAAGCCAGGCGTGTTTTTTGTTATTTCTGCTGCCGCTGTTGCTGCGATGACAATGACCGTCACGTTTAACGACATTGACATCGAGAACAACAACAAAGTCAGCAGCAGCAACAACAACAACAACAACAACAACAACAACAAATCTCATACGAGTAGTTGATATAGATCAAAGCGGTGCTGGTTGACGCTGGTCGTGTTAGCCGGTATATATTCCGTCTTGTCATCATTGCAGTGCATCCTCTTTTACTCAGTCTGTTTCACTGATACATACATGTACACACTCTTTCTCTCGTTGTAACCGTCTGGTCTAACTGTGCTGCAGCGTATGCAGTGTTTCGTGTTACCTGTCGTCTATGCGCTGTATTAATTCATTTATATAATTAGCTCTGTTTGTATTTAGCAAGCTGTACATATATATATATATATATA
Source organism: Dermanyssus gallinae (assembly GCA_003439945.1). Classification (NCBI taxonomy): domain Eukaryota; kingdom Metazoa; phylum Arthropoda; class Arachnida; order Mesostigmata; family Dermanyssidae; genus Dermanyssus; species Dermanyssus gallinae. Next base: position 12,517 of record QVRM01001737.1, read on the forward strand.
AATATATATATATATATATATAAATATATATATATATATATATATATATATATATATATATATAAATATATATATATATAAATATATATATACGCTGGGATAATGACGATGATGGTGATGACTATAATGATGACGTTGAAAACGGCTTCAAGCAAGCGCTGTATGAGGACGGTTGTCGATTGTTGACGATTGCGCGGTCGGTCCGTTGGTTGGTTGGTTGGTTGGAGCATCGGACGTCCGCGCTTTTGCCCAACCGCCCAACCTGACTGAGGTTCGTTCCGCCTGAGTTCCGTTCGAGCAGTCAGAACATCAGCAGCAGCAACTGCATCAGCAGCAACGGCGTTCGTGCTCACCGCGATGGTGATCTTGACGATGGAGATGACCACCGTCGAGATGGCGGCTCGGCGCCACCGCCGTCGTCATCAACATGATTTAACATGATGATTGTAATTATGATGATGATGACGACGACGACGACGACGATGATGCTCATGTGTTCCAACTCACGTTACTTTCGTTACCACTACTACTACTACTACTACTCGCACAGTAGTTTCACTACTTCAGTACTAGTAGGCTACTACTAGTATGACTATTACTACTGCTATAAAATACTACTACTACTACTACTACTACAACTACTAAGCGTTGCAGCGTCAACAATTTCGTCGACGACTTCTAACTTTATCGAGGGTGGTTGTCGGCGGTTACGCCGGCGACCCCACGACGGCCCGACGACGCTTCTGCATATCGTCGATGGAGCGCCGCTTTGCGCGTCGCTCGCCACCGAGTCGAGTCGGGCAGAGACAGAGTGGTCTGAGTGGCAGTGGTGGTGGTGGTCTGTCGTCAAGTCGCCTCCTCCTCCTCCTCCTCCTCCTACTGCTTGTGCTGGTACTGGTACTGGTGCTGCTGTTCTATATGTGGGCTGCTTTCTTGGTCTGTCGCAGCAACAGCAGCAACAGCACACCTGTATTGCTTGGCTTATTGAAGGTGGCATGCGCTACTACTGTCTGTCTGTCCACCTACAGCTATGACAGCGGCGATAGTGGAGCAGCAGCAGCAGCAGCAAGAATAGCACCAGAAATAACATCGACAACAACAACAGAAACACAACAGCAGCAGGGACAATAACAACAACAACAACAGAAATAAGAACATCGACAACAACAGAAATAACAACAACAACAGAAATAACAATATCGACAACAACAACAGAAATAACAACAACAACAGAAATAACAATATCGACAACAACAAGAGAAACAACAACAACCAATGACGCCGACGACGATTGGTTGACCGAGAAGAGGGGTGGGAGGTCGTTGACCTTCTGCTCTATCTCCTGCCCCGTCTCGTCGTCCACCAGCACGTTCTCTCGTTCTGCCTCTTCGCACCTGAACAGTAACAAGCACGGGTTGCCGCTAGCTCGGCGTCGTGTTGTTGACACCACCGACAACAACAACAACAACACTAACAACAACAACAACAACGGATCGATATGTTGTTGTCGGTGGTGTCGTCAGCAGCAGCCGTAGTGTCGTTGTGATGGCCGGTCTTCCGCCAATCACCGAACGACTCCCCGGCTACCTTTTGAAGTGACTGCTACCTTCTGCTTGTATCACGTCGTCATCGCTATAACGTCGTCGTCGTCATGATTGTGGGACGATTTGTACGACTCACTATGGTGTCGTCGTCGCCTGACTTGTCAGCGCTTTATTCCCGCCTCACGTGTACTTGGATGGAGGGACTCACTGACTGATTGATTGACCTCAAAAGTCGCGATGAAACCGAAAGTCGCCTCACTCGCTTCAACGGCCCGGAACACGGGGCTGATTGACACGATTAGCGACCACCGTGTTGATCTCAGCCATAAACTAATAACCTATGACCTGTGGGCAACCTAGGGGGCCGCCTTGGTATGCGAAACATAATGCCAGACATTAGCGCTGCCCGTAATAGTCTGAGCCACGCATCAGATATCCGACAGGTTAGATGAGCTCTAGAACATGCAGACTCGACAGGCGGAATTCGTTTATACGCGCGCGACCACCTTACGAAGAGTCACGAAGCATTAGCAGCCGTAGGAACTTGTCCGCAAAGGTTCGGTTGGAAACTGCTCGATGACGAACTTAACGTTGTGGCTTGTTAATTGATGATGCCAAGAGCGACGAGCCACCAGGTAGACGCAGGCTAAACATGCAAGTGCCTAGTTACAGCTACTGCGTTACCCTGCGTGTCACTGGGTGGGTACATTACTGGACGGACGATATTCGAGCTCAAGTGGGATTTGTGTCGGTTTGCGAGCTGGGGCTCCGCTTGTACACCTCCCCCCCCCCCCCCTCCCGCCCCCGCGCCACCCCACCTATGCCAGTGCGCCAGCAAGCCGGTAGGAGAAACAGTTCTTTGGTGTCCTCGGGCTGTAGGTTCGGCCTTTCTTTAGGGCAGGGCACCCCTCCTATTATCATCTTGTTTGTGTAGGCGGCCCCCAGGGACTCGGCCTCCAGCTCTTCGCTCGAAAGGCTTACCGTTACTTATCTCTGTTGCGTAGAACGTCGGATACGATGTATGCTGCTGTAGATATACGTCACGAGCAGCTGGCGTGACCAGTGTGAACCTCACAAACCCACTAAACCCTTATTTCTCCACCCTCCCCCCCCCTCTCGCACCAGGCTCGGTATGGCTTTGGCAGAACTCGGAAACCGCGGGAGAGGCCGTCACAGTCTCATTTGCAATGCCAACAAAAAAACCAGTGGCTGACCAATACATTTCAATTGATGTCTGTTTCGTGCCATAAGCGCTATTCGCTCCCGAAAACAACATATGACGGCAGTTGAGTACGTATATATATATATATATATATAGTCCGGCTCAGGTAGCGTTGTCGCTCATCTAGCAACACCAAGTGGAAGTAGGTGTATATTGTCAAACGACTTCGTCAAACATCTCCAATATAATTTGCCTCAGGAGACAGGGGGGGATACCTACTCGGCTGAAACATGAAATTTACTCTTCGATATATATATGTATAATACATTATATATATATATATATATATATATATATTGAAATGCAGGCATGGGCGATAGCCTTTTCTGTAAGACTTAATTGTTAAAATTTAAAAAAATGTGTGATTATGGCAATTTTAAGCTCATGATGAATTAATGAATTTGATAAATTTACCGTTCGGAGATGATGGATATATATATATATATAACAAATTTGACATCCTATTTCACTCACTCAATCTTTGTTGTCGGCACATGTAAACATATGTTGTGCTTAGCGATCTTCTGTGTTTGTGCATACATACATACATATATGGTTAAGGTGACTCGTATATAAACATGTGTGTGTGTGGTGTATACGATTATGTCAATATTTTGAGCCTGACATAAACAGCTGCTTTTTTGGTTTCAGGTACGTGTTTTCATATATATATATATATATATATATATATATATCGCTCGACTTCTACACCCTTCGTGATAAACAAACCATGTCTGTTGTCGGGTCGATGAAACCAAACCACGAGAAGGGCTCGCTCATTTACTAGTCGAGATCGACCGCTTGGTCGGCCAAGGCTATCATGGACACTACATAACGTATCTATCGCTTGCCTTTTAATCATATCATGATGAGGATGGTGCTGATGACGATTATTAGCATTATGGCTGGTTATCGTTCTTACTATTTAGGTTAGTTGATTTATGTGCTTATGTGTGCGTTGTTTGCGCTAGGGTGAATGGTCCTTAACTATATATATATATTCCATAGTTCCCTCCTTGTTAAGTCGTTAAGCATACACGCACGAGCAGCGCACTTCTACGGAGGTAGGATCAGAGGGAGGCGTATCGGACTCTCGAGGGGGGGGGGGAGGGGTGGATGGATCGCGCAGGCTCACGCGCGGAGCGGGCGTGGGGCCTATGTGGGGCCGGTGGTTTGCCAAACAGAGTAGGAGAGAATAGCCGCGTTGCTATTTGGTTGTCGTGGTACGAGAGGAAGAAAGTCGAGACGACGAGGTAACTGTGAAAAAAAACAGCAGTTTCGTCGTGGTGGGTGATCGTTGTCTTCGCCGACGTCTAAGCCTCCTCTGTTTGGTTTGTAACTAGTATCGTTGCGATCAGCAACGACAGTAGCAGCAGCAGCAGAAGCAGCATCATTCATACTCGGCGGCGAAAACGACCGCGAAAGCAACAACAGCATCGAGTGCAGCTGCAGCCGCCGCTGCAGCAGCCAAAACAAGCAAAAATAACGACCTTCGATCGAGAGAGAGAGAGCGCGAAAATGAAGACGATGAGGACGACAACGTGTTGTTCGTGTTGGTGGCATTGCCATCATTGAGTCGCAGCTCTTATCGTCAACATCAAATGGGTCTATAGTCACGTCGAGAACCACCACCACTACCACCACCTCTACCGCCACGATGACCGTCGCCGCTACCGTGGCCGCATACGTGACGTGGCCGCTCAGCTGCTGTTGCTGCTCTGGCAGGAGGAGTGCTTCAAGGGTTGATGGCGTTTAGACGAATCGAATCTCCCCTCTTCTCTCTCTCTGTCTGTCTCTCTCTAACACTAGCCTTTTCTCTCTCTCTCTCTTCTCTCTTCTTAACGCTCTCGATAAGTCTCTCGTGTCACATTGATGATTGCGGTAGCAGGGGCAGCTGTTCTATCCAGCCCCAGTACGTACGCAAATGGTATAGAGGTTTGTCTCCCTCTCTCTCTCTCTTTCTCTGCGTGTGTGGCTGTGTACGTGTGTGTGTGTGAGTGTGTAGGCGTCTAAATCGCTTTATTCGTGCGTGTCTCAAACGACGACTCCTGTACGTCTCTTTTGTGTTTGTAGAAAGGTTCGTGGTGGTTGCCTGTGCTAAGCCTAGTGATATATATAAAAAAAAAAATATATATATATATATATATATGACGAGTCTTTGCTAACTACTATTGCCTTCGTGTTTCTAGACTCGAATATCTTTTGTCATCTTAAAGGCGACGCCAGCTCGATGGGGCGGCAGGAGTTGGGAAAAGTGAACTTTAACCTTAACAAATAATGTCATGTTGTGGTTCCTTTTGGCCCCGTCATATATGTATGTAGGTGTGTATATATATATATATATATATATATATATATATGACTATACAAGAAGCACGGTAGAGTGATAACGGTATGCATAAATGAGCCTTGGCAGCGTGTTGTAGGCGGTGGGCTACCCTCTGCTGTGATACCACCGGGTTAAGCGTGTTATCGTCTTAGCGTGTCAGTCGCGTGTCCATGTAGGACACAAAGGGATAGACACGTTTTGTTGTTGATGCTGCTGTCGCATTTACTGACGTTGTTGTCGTTGTCGTTGGATTCCTGTGGCTCCTGGCGCTCTCGTTCAACGCTTCCGGGACAACCGATGCATCCTTTTCGTAGCAGCCGAGTTAAAGAGGAACCGCATTCCGCTGAACGGACATCATTCTTATCTAGTAGCATCATACTAGAATCACAAGCATCGTACTATAATCGCGATAATGGCAGATATCCACCAATGCATTATGCGAGTGCTGGTAATTAAGTTGTCGCGCTATTTTCGGTGAACTATGTGCCATTGTTTCACTGCTTCTAAAAGCTAGTGAGGAGATGCGAATCGTGTTGATTAGGCATGTAGGGCTTTTTATTAATTATATTAACAACAATAAAGTATAGTCACCATAATAATAATAATAATAATAATAATTTTCGCCATATTGTGAGATCGCATATGAGCTTAAAAATCTAATCTAGCTCACACAAGTACGTACAACACAGTTCTTGGCGAATAAACTAAATACTAATACTAAATCTCGCGCTTCAGTAGTTATGCTAGCGGGCTTTCGAGCGTTTCCCATTTCGGTATTCGGCATTTGCACACAAAGCTGACGCCAGCCGTGACCTGCCCTTCCAAAAAAGAAGGAAAGAGGTAAAGAACAAACTATACCGTAAGTAATGAATTCTTCGTCTTCGTCGCGGCTCCGATGGCAGCTTGCTTACAGGGCCAGTTTAACTCTACTACTACTACTACAAGATGATATTAGTAGTTACGAACAAAGAACATTATGATTGTTGCCCTGCTGCTAGCCTTCATAGCTAGACTAGTCTTGCAGTGAAAAGTGCAGTGAGAGAGAGAGAGACGGAGAGATATCATCATATGTTTAGTCTTCATAGAAGTATTCTATATGGATATACAAGACATGGATCTGTATAATTAATGATTGTACACCTGGTCGTGTACGGCAGCCCCGTGTTCTTAGCGTTGCCCTTGCTGTTGTTGCTGTTACTGCTGCCACTGTTGTTGTTGTTGTTGTTGCTGTTGCTACTGCTATTGTTGCTGCTGCTGTTGTTGTTGCTGCTGCTGCTGCGGCGTCGACAGTGCTAAACTCTCACAACTGTAGACTTCGTGAAGAAGGAAGTTTTCCGTCCCGCATTCTTCGCCTTCTTGTTTTCGTTTACGCTTTGCTGTTTTTTTGGGGGGCATTTCTTGATTTCATTACTACCGTCAAACAACCTGGCCAGGGACCTGGGGTGACGGTGGTGGGCGATAACGGCCACGGCCTCGACATCGGCGGCTCCGCCGCTAATACAGCCACGTTGCCAGGGAGAAGCCTACTTAGTTGTCGCCGGCAGTAACGGCAGCCCGCTGTCCGTCATTCGGGGGTTGTCATTCGGCAGGCGACGTTTTTCCTTCTTTCTTTCCCTCTGTCGGTTTGGTTCTTTCGCCATTGCGACCTTTTTTTTCCTCGCGTTGTCCTCTCGGGTTCGTCACCGCCGACTTGCTCGTTTGCTGTAGTCATTCATCATGATGGCATTGAATGCCCTCCGTGCATTAAAACCCTCAGGTTAAGTTCCAAGCCCGTAGGGAACAGAGGGGATGGTCTAGTATTAAAAACAACCTCCTTAAGCAATTGTTTTAATACTAGTCATCATGGTGGGGCTATTCTAGTGGCCGATGACCAGCCGCCGTCGGGGGGTGGTGGGTGGTCTTTTTTTCTGGTGGTTTTCGCGTGCTGCTTTCCTTACAGCACCTAGTACAGCGGTCGTGGTGGTTGTGGTATACGGCGTCATTGCCTACTGGCCGGCGCCGCCACCTCCACGCGTTTGTTCGCTATGTCCGGCCGCTCATCGTGGCACGCAACACCATTTTGTCGGTGTGGTTGTTATTGTTACTATTGTGGTTGCTGTTATTGTCGTTGTCGTGGTTGTTGTTGTTATCTTTGTTGTATTTGTTGCTGTCGTTGTCGTCATCGTCGTTAATGCAAACCTTGTATTGTAAATTGATTGCTTCTGTCACGTTGCCACTGTTGTTGTTGCTGCTGCTGCTATTGTTGTTGTTGCTGTTGCTGTTGTTGTTGCGAGCGTCGTTGCTGTTTTTGCGCTTACGACTCTGCTGTTGGTGCCATTGTTTCTGCCGTCCTTGCAGAAGGGTCAGGGGTGGTTTGGTTGCTTGTTGTTGTTCTAAAAGTAGTAGTAGTAGTAGTAGTAGTAGTTTATTAAACGCGTCCCCCGGATTAGTAGCTAACTAGCAAACGTCTGGAATGCAATTGTGGCAGTGGCAGCGGCAACAACAACAGCATCGACAACAACGACAATAACATCAACAACAAAAGCAACAACAACTATAGAAACAACAACGATTACAACCACGACGACAAGCAACAGGCGGGCTGGGATGGCATGTTGTATATGAGCTGTTGTTACGCCGGCGGCCGCCTGAGCGAACCAGAACAGACAGATTCAGGCTCCCTGTCTCTGACTCAGTCAGTTAGTCAGTCAATCAGAGAAAGAGAGAGATTCTTTTCAATGACGCTGACAACACCGCCGACAGACCGACCGTTTCGTCAGCGTCATCAACAAACACGGCGATCAACGCCAACCACGCATGATCAGCGATGAGATAGATACACACGCACACAGACAGACAGTTCTAGACAGTTGCAGACAAACTATTGCAACGAGAGAAAGAGATAAATAGAGAGAGAAAGAGAGGGGGGAGAGAGGGAGAAGATATATAGATACAGTTACCACGAGGTAACCAGCGCGCCCCACAGCTTCGATCGTTCGAACACAAGATGATGCAGAAACGAGACCTCGAATCATGAGTAGTTGTAGATGGAAGGAAACACGAAGCGGAAGGAGGATAAATGATGATGATGATAATGACGATGTCGACGGCGGCAGTGGGGTGTCGAAACGCCGTCTGATGGATGGGCCTGACGAGCCAATACGTCGGCGCTCGTGGACGTCACTAGGGCTTTGTTGTGTTTTTTCACGTTTTTTTTCACGTCGTCAACTAACTGAGCCAGCATCAGCAACAGTACACCAGTGGCAATTGAAGTAGCAACAGTGCTAGGCCCCTTTATCCAATAACGACACCAACAACAACAACAACAACGATAGCAACAACAGTAACAACGATAACAACAACAACAACAATAGCAACATCAACAGCGACGGCACGATCATCACCATGACATGACGTTCGATAGTGGCACAATTGCTGACAAAACGGAACCGCTGCAATAACCCTGTCGCCGCCGCTGCCATTTGTCACCAGGCAGACAACCAAGAAGCACGCGATGAAAACGAGGCAGAAAATAAAGAATAACGTAACAACAACGACAACAACAACAACAACAACGACAACAATAACACAAAATCTCAAACAACAACGACAATAACACAAACTCAAACAACAGCAATAACACAAACTCAAACAACAACAGAAACGACAACTACAACAACAACAGACACAACAACAACGACGACGACGAAAAAGAAAACCAAGAACATGGGGGATGATTAGAATAAAGAGAACTGTGCACGTCGTGCACGAATAATGACAGCCGAATGGATGCATTGCGGTCGGATCTCGACGGGCGGTCGGGCGGGCGGCCGGCGGATTCGACGCTCGGCGCGAAAACGGGAACCAGCTTGAATACATAATCGTTACGTGTTGAGTAGAAGAGAAAATGTTTCAGCGACCATGTTACTAACAGTAGCACCGTCAACGCAAGCAGCAGCAGCATTTGCAGCAATAGCGCACAATATTTGAGAAGAGTTTGGCCATCTCCTACCGACCCACAATAATGCGCGTTTATGTGTGTTTAGGCAATGTGTATATATCTATATATATATATACATATACACATTGGGACTTTTAACAACAGGAAGAGCGACGTTGTCATCGTCGTCGTCGAATCTCCTGGTCGAAACCGAAATTCTTTTACTCCTTCGTTCCGACTTTGCAGCGACTCACCCGCGTACTGTCCACTTAAGAAACGCATGTACCCTTGCCAAACAAGCAAAGGAGAACTGCGGCTAAAACACTTGCCGGATCGGTTCACTTGGCATCGACACCCCGTCCCGCGTTGCCGTAAATAAATATGCTGGGTTAGTGTGTCACCATAGTCTGGGTTGCTCTTTTTTCGACTTGCATTCAGGGGGACCTTTTAGCTAAACGAAGAAAATTCAGCTCGCAGCGTTCTTAAAAGTTGTCCCGTAAGAAGTGCCGTGGTGGTGGTGGTGGTGGTAGAAGCAGCAACAACAACAACAATCACAACAACTACTACCACAACAAAAATAACAACACTATACATTCAGTGACAACAACAACGACGACGACGACAATTGCAGCAGCAGCCATAACAATTGTGCACAGAAGCCACAACCGCACGCAGTTAGCAGGTTGGTTAGCGGGTTTGTTAGTAACTACTCACGACATGGCAATGATGATGATAATGGTTATGATACTGATGATGATACTGATGGTGATAATGATGATAATGCTGCTGCTGGTGAGATTTCTTTTTCCATCGTTATCTGTTTGCGCTTACCGTGGTGGTTTCCGTCAGAAGCGTCAGCAGCAGCAGCAGCAGTAGCAGCGGCAACGGAAGAGCCCGCTAGATTAGAGTTCGCGCAAGAGGCCGAAAGGGCCACCCGAGCGGCCAACTCGGCCTTTCGGGCCCCGGCCGCCACGACGCCGAGAAAGACTTGGCCAGCGGTGGTGGCGGCTGGTCGCGCTGTAACGCGCATTGTGCGCGCACACTATACAGGTAGCCAAATATCTCATTGCTAGCAAATAGCAATTTTTTTGTCGCAATGGCGACAAGACAATGGCGACACACGCTCGCGGCGGGCTTTGCCTTTTTTCCTTGTTCTTCTGTTTTCGTAACCAAAAGCAGAAGCCAGTAATGTACGGTGTGCCAGTGGTACTGTCCGAGTAGTTAGTAATCGTAATCGTAGTCGTAATAGTAGTAGTAGTAGTAGCAAACGAGATGGTCAGTCGTGCGAATTGTAGTAAATTTTTTCTTTTCTTTCGGCCGGTGTCTGTGAAGGCACTTTTATACGCGGACGACGTTGTCGTCGACCTCGGTTGGAAGAAGTCGTTGCTGTAAGCTTCGTCGTCTTGGATGTCCTGGATTTGAGAGTCCGTGGCTGTCACCCTGTATATATATTATATATATATATATATATATATATATATATCATCACCTTTATTTCATTCATATTGAGTATGCATGTAACATTGCTATATATATGCATGATCAATGTATTATTGTTTGTATTATATTATGACTATCATAGGGAAGTACACACAGTAGTAGTCGTCGAAGTTGATGGGACCTCTTTTGCTATACCTGATCTGATCATAGATCAGTAGCATGAAGTGGAGAATGCCTTGCTGCGGTCGGAGAATGGCGCGCGGCCACCGCGTTCATGCCTCGATTAGGAACCAGTAGTTTTAGTGAATTGACTTTGTAACTCTGGAGGTCACATTATTTGTGCTACTGTAGCATGAGCTTACAATTACTAATACGGCACTGTGCTCTATAGTTTGCAGTGGCTGTGTGGGCGAGCGGTATACTAAGGCTGGTTGTTCCCTTACAATTGTGAGATCGTAACTAACCAAACCACCCCGAAGCGACTCGATCGCCGTAAGGTCGTTCCCCACAGCGCCCCGGGTCAGGCGTGCCCCAGTTGGCAGGTTTCGGCAATCGAATTGGTGATGTCCAAAAGGGTGAGAGGGTGAAATTTAGCAACCGAAGCTCGGGTTAGTTTAGTTTTGTTTCATTCCCGAAGCAAAACGCGAGACTGAACGCGGTAGCAGTGTGACGGGAGCAGTCTCATACAAATACATGCAAACGGACAAGTCCAGACGCTGTTCGCACGCCGATGGCGTTTGAAACGTAAGACGCAACGTCGCAACGGTAACTGTTGAAAAAAAATAAACAAAACAAAGACGAAACGGAGACGTGAGCCAATGCGAAAGTCATCGCTTTCAGTGTAGATACATCGCGCCACTTTTTTGTGGAGTCACCTACGGGCGTTATTGATATATTATAAGAACACACAAAAATCGATGTGCTTTTGATGTATGCGCAAAGTATATATATATATATATACATTAATAAATATATATATATATATATACGTTTGATGCCTAACGAGCGCATATGCTACGCCTGCAAGTGGGGGGGGGGGTTGTTAGGGAAATATCGTAGTTACTAACTAGCAAGCGGATTAGGCCGATTGCCCCAGTAACTGCAGCAATCGACCTCAATTCGAAACAAGAAAGGCCTGCGTGTCTGTCACCAACGACGTTCGTCGCCGTTTGACAAGAAAGGTGACTAGAAAAATACTAGACGAGGAGAAGAACGAAAACGCAAGACAGAGAGAGGTGAGGAGAGGGAAGAGAGTGTTTATTGAATTTGCGCGCCAGTGGGTGGTGTCATCGGTTGCATTGTTATAGGTAATTGAGCCTCTGCGTGCGTGGGCTTTACAAATAATGCATGTGGCGCTAGCTAGCCAGCCAGATAGCCAGCCACCCAACCTTAAAGGCGGCCCTTAGAATGGCACAACGAACCGATTACGATACTAATGGCTATTATCCAATATATTGTTGTTTGTTGTATAACGGCAACCCATTACTCAACAACATACTGCCGAGGCGATTTATCTATCCTACTTTGACAGCCCGTCGATCCGTTCTTCATCATCCTTCACGAAGAGCGGCGCGTGCAGGCAGGCTCAGTGCATATGTACACGTAATGTGACGATTTCTGAAATCGTATGAACAACATATATATATATATATATATATATATATATATATATTGTTTCTCTTGCATACGAGCTTAGCCCCATATATATATATATATATATATATATATATATATATATATATATATATATATACATATATTGTTTCTCTTGCATACGAGCTTAGCCCCATATATATATATATATATTTTTTTTTTTTAGATTTTCCGTAAGGCCTGTGTACGGTTTTTTCATGTCATGGCAAATTTTTATTCCACTCCGGCATAAACCTTGCCTAAATTGGAAACCATGCAAACCAATTTAAGAATGGCCGTACCGGATCTCGAACCCAGTTCTCCCGAATGCAACGCAAAGGCTTTGCCACTAAGCCATCTTGCTAGGTTTTATATATATATATATATATATGTGTGTTGGCAGTTTTGCGTTGCACACCTTCTAGTTTTCGCAGTTGTGATTTGAGGGACTTGACTGTCGCGATGCCGACGAGTTAGTTTTCAGCCAATTTGTGCGTCTCAATGTGCGCGACTATAGCAGGCTTGGTGGCGGCTGGCGGCGTTGTGATATCTGGTGCTGGTGTAGCGGTACGTAACTAGGTAGGTGAGTCGTCAGTCGGTAGTAGAACTCAGAGCGCGCCGAGTGTAGAGGTGGCCGGTGTTGTTCTGGCGCGTTCCGACGCGCAGGGCAGGGCGTCAGACAGACGTCATCATCGTCAATGCCGTGGTCGGTCTGCGTGGCGGTAGGTAGACGTAGTGGTTAGAGTCGTCTCGAAAGAAAAGAGTCCAGAAAAACAAACACACTAACAAACACTGTACGGGTGTCGCAGCGGTCGCTCGCACCAACAGAGATCCGGAACAGCAGCTGCACTGGTTAGCAACAGCAACACCATCAGCAGCAGCAGCCGCTGACTGAGCAGAGTGTAGCAGCAATAGAGCGACCGAGCAATTGAACGATTCCTTTGCAGTGACCCTGAGTCAGATGTCTTTGGCGTCGCTTTCTGCGCTATCGTCGCTCTCTCAAATGTCTATATATATATATATATATATATATATATATATATATATATATATATATATATATATATATATATATATATATATATATATATATATATATATAGTTTTTTTTAATTTTTTTTATGGGCCGTCTTTTGTGGACGGCAAATTTCTTTCAGTTCAATAATTCTTCCTTGAGCTTGAAATTTCCATTATTACATAATTTCTAACAATTATAACTACTCAAGTAATTTCGCAGAAAAGGCTATCGACCATATATATATATATATATATTTATAAATATATACATATTTATTCAATTTCAAATCATTCACGGTCGGACCATGACATTTGGGTCCCTGCGAACGTGTGCACCATTACGGGGGGTCCAGTGTAGGGACCAGCCATTTCTGGAGAGTTCCTCGAACCGAGGCTGCATTGCCCCGTTGCACATCCAGCGACAGACGCTGTCTGAGGAAATCACTTGCTCGCTTATCTCCGCTGGCTAGAATTAGCCGCTTCCCGACCTTCTGTAGCAAACTGCGAGTAGACGGACCCTTCGAGACCCTTGGCGGGCCGCCAAGGGTCTCGAAGGCAAGTGGGTGAAACTCGTACGGGTAACCGATGTTCTGGTACTTTCTAACCTTGCCTGCCTCGGCGAGAGCCGATGCATAACCAGCCCGAGCCGCGCCAGCACTGACCATTGAAGGGGCTAATGAGTCAGTAACTGTCGCGTCCCAAACCAGCATGCATCCGCGCTCGAACGGGGTTAAGGCCAGACCGTCAGGTCTCTTTCCGCCCTCTCTGTCTAGTCCGACGGGCTCCAGGACGCACGGTAGACCACTGGATCGTAGAGCTCTGCTAAAGGTTTCGTTTACGGCTTGGTGTCTTGCTCGCCTACCTGCGCTGACAATACAGGACAGCCCGTGGCGTCCATCTGGCTGGACGACGTCTCCGCAGACACAGGCATGGGTGTACACAAGGTCTGTTCCTAAACGAAGTCCGACCGCGATCCTTACCGACTCGTCATCCAACAGGGTCCCGATCTGAGCACAGGGTATGGCGTGGAGCCATGCGCCCGCCCCCTTGGAGGAGACGGCGCGCAGCCTGGCCTTATCGGCGTCCGTGGCGCATTCCGCAATGAGGTTTTCGACTCTTTGCTCATAAAGAATTGCTGCCCATTCTCTCTGGTGTCCAGCTTCGACGGGCTCGTGGCCGCACAGGGCAACTGCCTTGCGGTGGCTTGTCTCCAATCGGGCTTCTAAGTCCGTGAGATCAACAGAATCCAGGAGGCTTCTTGCCTGTTGCATAGACCTATGGAGGGAAGCTGCCAGAGCTGTCTCCGATAAGACAGTCGCATCAGGTAACCCTAGGCCACCCCAAAGAACGGGGAGTAAAGCTTGTTGGCGCGGACGAGCGGATAGGCTGAGGTTTAGCAACGCCTCTAATGTAGACATCACGCGGTCGTTGAGTCGTTCAAGAATTCCTGAAGCTTGCGAACAGTCTGCCCCTCGAAACAAGTGGTTGAGACGAAGGGCCGAAAATGATGATCTCAGAAGAAAAAGGCCTCGGTGAGAACCTACCAAATGAATGCGTGACATTGCATTTTCTAGCTTGACCAGCCACCTCTCGAGGACCTCCGGAACTCCTTGCGGGAATAGGGGGACGCCTAGCAACTCTAAATTCTTGCCGACGGTCTTGCACCCTGAGAGAGCCTCTAGCACTTCGGAGTCAGCAGCGCCTCCTACAGCATGAACCTCACATTTTGCAGGGTTTAGGGCTAGGCCACTCCGCTCAGCAAACTCAATGACTCGGTGGATGTCCCTCATTACCGCATCGGGGGCGCCACCCAGAACACCGTCGTCCAAGTACCATACATTTAGAGGGCATTCAAGAGAGTCGACCAACTCCTTGACAGCCAGGCAGAACAGGGGGGGACCCAATGGGTCGCCCTGCTGCACCCCAGTTTGCGACATTATAACATCATGCGGCAGGAGAAGGCAGGAAGGCTCTTTATAAGCTAGTTCCACCTGGTGGAACATACTCGGGACATAGGCTTTTACCGCACTCAGTAAGTAGTCCCTCCGAATACTGTTAAAAGCGTTTCTGAAGTCAAGCTTGACCACAAGGGTAGCTTCAGAGCGTGACTCCAGGAAGGACCGAGTCGAGTGCACTGCGGTTTCGCATCCTCCCGGTGTCGCAAACCCAAGCTGATGGACACCAAGAGCATGTGAGATGTCTGCCTTGTTATCTAAGATGCCAATTTTTGCCGCCAGCCTCCGGATTGCAGATGAACATGCGATGGGTCTTACGCTGCCATCTTTCTTCTTAAGGGCGAAAAGTCTGGCACCAAATATGAGCGGTCGCCATTCAGAGAGCGGCGAACCCCAGCGAAGAAGATCAACGACCTTGGCCAGGGCAGCCGCAAGTCGGTCGGCGGCAGCTCCTAGAGCGGGAGATAGCAGATCTTGTAAGAGCCGTGGTCTAATGAAATCTAGGCCCGCGGCTGAGCTTCGCGAAAACGTTTTTATGGCAGACCGAACGTTGTCGGCTGATGTGGTTGATGGCAAGGGCACGTGAGGAGGGCTAGGCCAGGACAGAGGTGAAGGGGCGGGGGGGTGTTTATCCCACAACAAAGCCGTCTCGCTGGGCTCCTGTGCCAGCGTGTCTTCTGATATTAAGACCCTGGCCGCCGAAGAAACGTCGTATATATATATATATGTATATATATGTATATATATATGAACTCTTTACGTTTACATACGAGTATAATGCGGTACTGGTGGTAAATGGTGCCCTTGTGCAGCACGATGGCTCACTGCTGTGCTCCGTCTCATCCTTTCTCCTTCCTACTCTGACCATAAAGGTATTGTTGTTGTTGTTAATATTGCTGTAGTTGTTGTTGGTGGTGGTCTGGGTTGTGCTCTTAGTCTGCCGATATTGTTGTTTTGCCGAACGGTCTCTGTTAGAGTCGAATGGCGGTGGTCGGATGAAGGCATGAGCAGACGCAATGTCACGCAAGCTGCAATACTCTCACCCTCTCTCTCTCGCTCTCTCTCTCGTTCACTCCGTCTGGTCGGGCAGACGACGTAGCAATTCGAGAAATCTCCACGTGATTGAGCTCGCACTCTCGACAGCAAAAAACAAACGAAAGGGTTGCATGCATATTGTTTGTATGATGAATTTGTACTTTGGTTATGACGGCGGTGATCATAAGATTAGTTTGTTCTATGCATCGCGAGTTCATCAGTCAGAGTTTTTGTTTTTATTTTAGCTCGGTTGTGTGCCGATTTGCGGCCAATTGGCTGGTTGCCAACGCTCAAGAAGAAAGCCTTGTGTATTGTGCTCGTCAAATTATATCATAATCAACAATGATCTGAGTTTTAATAATCACTTATGTTATTATTATTATTGCTGTTATTCCTGTTGTTGTTGTTGTGTTTGTCGTAGGCAGTTTCCAACGTAATATTGTTGTGTTTAATGGTTGTTGTTGTTGCTGCTGCTGCTGCTGTTGCTGTTGCTACCATGTATCTGTTGTTGTTGTTTCGTTTTTTTTTGACTCGTCATGATTATGGCTGTGGGGGAATTGTTTTTTATTATTTTTGTTGTTGTTGTTGTTGTTGTTATTATTATTATTATTATTATTATTATTATTATTATTATTATTATTATTATTATTATTTTTTTTTCAGGAATTAAAGCCATTATTATTATTATTATTGCTGCTTTTGTTGTTGTCATTGATTTGTCGCTGTTGCCTGCACGTCCGCGCTACACGCTCATCTTCACCACAAGCCCCATTACCATCACCACCAGTACCACCACCACCACCACCACCATGATTGTATGGCTGCCATCTGCCGTTTCTTCATTGGCACCTCCTCCAATTCGCTCGTTCCCGCCACCAACGGACATCATCATACAGAAACACTGACAGACCGGCAGTCAGCGTGTGCTTGCAGCGGTGCTAGCAAAACAGTTGATCGATATCGACGACAACGACGATTACTACAGTGGTCGTAGTAATCGCGGCCGCCGTCGTCATTGTCGCCGCACTAGCAATGATGGTACTTTGCTCATAGCAGAGGAGCGCCGGAGCGCAACTTCATAGTGACCAGTCGCCTTTCGCTCGGTAGTCTTCGAGACCTTCTAGTCTAGCCCAGCCCAGCCCAGCCTCACCTAGTTTGAAGCAACAGCAGTAGCAGCAGTGGTACATCCGCTTTGGCGGCGGCGACGACGACAACAGAACCTTGACAACCTGTAGATGGTTAGATGACGTCGAAGACTTGTGTACATAGCCAACGATGTGCCGAATTTTAGTGAACAGAGCACTAATTGGTGCACCACAACGCCACTGATTATGATGATGGTGGTGGTGGTGAGTCAGCATGTTTGTCCTCCTCCGGCCGATCACGGGCACCACGACGACGACGACGACGACAATGACAACGACAACAACAACAGCAATAATAACAATAACAACGGTATTCGGTAACGCGACATAGCGATATGATCGTGTAACGCTGTAGCTTCGTAGCGCATCGCTGAAAGGTGGCTGGTAGTTTTGTAATTGGCCACACAATTACTAATAATTTATTAATTTATATATATATATATATATATATATATATATATATATATATATAGAGAGAGAGAGAGAGAGAGAGAGGGGGGGGGGAGAGTTATCGGGCTGGCTACCAAAAGAGCAGGTAAATTGTATACAGCTAATCGCTTTGTATGAAAGCACGTAACAACGGCAGTAGCATAACAATCGGTCACACGTAATCTGGCGGTGTAAAATCGTATGTTGTGTTGAGTGGCTTTTCATCTCGACTAGGATATGGATAGATTTCAGTTATTTATCCTAAGCGTCGCGCCCGTCATCAATCACTGTACGTGTAGTCACGGCTTGTCTCTCGAAAAATCGCAGGTGGTTGTTCTACAGTACGCGACGCAGTCAGCACATACATATACAAATGAATCATATATATATATATATATATATAGAGAGAGAGAGAGAGACCTCTCTGCTTTTAAGCCAATTAGCATCTTGTTTAGTCTCTCTAAGGCGGTCGATCATTTTTTATCATTTATCCATATCCGAAGCGGTCTCGGACTACCAATACGGTATAATACGACGCAATTCAAAGTATTTTCATCATAGCCGAAACCTAAAGAGGTACTTACTTACAAGCGAGATCGCACGGCCTGGAAATTCTACTTGACATCGAAAACACTACTAACTCTATCTCATAAAACTCCATAAAGTACGCTCTAACAAGCTTTTATATATTGCTCTATCTTAGAAAGAATTTCGCATCTTACCTGTTATAGTATACGGTCCTAATCAATCCAGACATTTTCTGTCACCGCAGGGTCCCCCAGGGCTTCGTTCTGGGCTCAACTCTATGGCACATATGGCGTACAACGATGTCCTGCAGCTTCTTTACCCTCTCCCCCCACCCATGTCAAATCCATAGCCTATGCAGATGATCTGGCTATCGCCATTACATTGTGCGATGCCGACAGAACAGCCCTGCAAGGCACTTTGTCTGGCTCACTTCGCAAAGACTTCGCCTAGCCGCACACAAAACTGTGTGGGGCGGCAGTACTTCTGAACGGACAGAAACGGCCCCGGCAACTTAGCCTTAATGTAGGTGCATAACATTGTCCTCTCCAGTGAAGCAAAATATTCGAGGGCACTCTTAGATACCGCGGCATGCTACGCGACGAAAAGATTCGATATACAAACCGCGGTGTGCGCTCTGCCCAACGCAACGCTTAAGGACAAGTAGTGGGTGAAGTAGTATTAACGAACGATTTCAGTTTCTCACCTCGTCCTTCCTGATTCTGTTAGGTGAGAGTGATTTTTAGTGGGTATTATGCCAGCCAGCATCATCGACATCGAGCCCCACACTACTCGTTTCGGGCGTGCGCAAAAGCATTTTCCCTCTCACTCAAATAAAAACAAAAATACAAGGAAAGTGGGGGCATACTCGAAGAGCTGCCTGAATTTCACTATGCAATCTATAATGCAACATAAATAATGTCTTGCCATTATGTATACATGCGTTCGTTATCTAGTTAGATATCTCTGTTTCAAACGAAATACGAAATGTTTGCCGGCGTGACCGCGCGTCGAGCGTGCACTATTTGCACTACGCGACTGTCAGCTACCGACAAACATTTAGTAACGCACATTTTAAGCACGTATGATTACTTTCCAACTGTTCAAGGTTAGTGCTGTCGTCTCCGAGGCCACGAGACAGGTGTCGCGTACAGATTTTCGGTTGTTGTCCGGCCTACGCTATTGCTATTGCTGCGGTGCTGCATTGCTATCTGGTGGAAAACTACCGATTAAGATACGAGGAAAGAAGGCACATTTTCTGTTTACGCTTTCCTGTTGTTGCTGCTGGTGTGCTGTTGGCCGTGGTGGTAGCACTGTTGTTACCTCGTACATACACTCTTCAGTTAAGCCATCCGGCGAGCGAAGGAGGGGCGCGAATCGCAGCGTAGGCACTTGTCGAATGAGGTAGCAGGAAAAGCGGTTCGTTTTTTCCGTCCGTATGTTCCAACGAGCTTGTTCGTTCAGACAATGCGACGACATCTTGATACGTGGTGAAGTGAGAAATAGAGACGCTAGCAATGCAGGCGTAGGCACACACAACCCAAGATTTCTACCGACCGCTTTGTCTTTGAAACAAATATCACCAATCAAATATAATATATATATATATATATATATATATATATATATACCGGTAAACGTTAGCCGTTCCCATAGCGGAGAACCCGTGACCACACACGTTCGCGCAGAGGCGATTGTCCAGCACTCCAAAGTGCTAACATAGCAAAGTTATATGAGTAAAAAAAATTAGCGGATTCGAATACAGAAAATGTTTTTTTGCTTTTAATAATACAGCTATGCTGCCGTGACTGGTATGCCGATCGATGTGTCGTCGTTGCTGTGTTGTTACACGCCATTCGTAATCGGCGTGAGTAATGGTTAACTAACCTAAGTATTCCACTTCTGCCGGCACTGATTAGAATCGGGCGTGTACCAATTGACAGGTTAGCGGTCCAGGTATTTGAAACAATATAACTACCCATGCTGCTTAGCATGGGTAGTTATATTTTTACCCTTTAGTTGTATATATATATATATATATATATATATATATATATATATATATACAAACACGTATAAAAGCGTCAGACCACGTGGTTTGTATCGTCGTTTTTATCAACCTTACCGTCCCGTTACCATCAGCATCATCTTCATCATTATCATCATAATCGTCGTCGTTGTTGTTTGAACTTTGGCGGCCCGTCTGCAATTGCCACAGCGGGGGTGCCGTTTTTGCGAGCGTCTGTGCCGTTGCAGCGGGAACGCGGGCTCGTTGCGCTGTTCGTCTGGTTGGTCGTGTCGGGCGATTTACCGATGGCACGGGGGAACGGGAGGGGGGGGGGGGGGGTTGCGGGAACATTCAGCCTAGCGACCCTGCTAAAAAAATGCCGTTACTTGACCTGGTGACATCGACAGCTGACATTCGTCCGTCATATGCCGTAGGCATATTCAAATTCAATAGCTCTTTTAACTTCTATTTTTACTACTACTACTACTACTACTACTACAGCTACTACTACAGCTACTACTACAGCTACTACTAATATCACAACTAGTACCGTTCTCACTATGCGGCTACCCGACACCGCCGTCACCGTGTACCGTTAACAAAACTTAAACATCAACAATCACAACCACAACAACAACAACAACAACAACAACAACAACAACAACAAGCACATCGTCTACTGTTAGCACGGCGGTTATTATTTTTACTTCGACAAATAATACGACCACTATAATACGACTGTTCCTATGAAATGTGCTAGACTTTACCTTGACATCTACACTTGCGGAAGGGCGATATTTACACCGCTTGGACAGTAGCGTGACACTCATCTGTCACGCTTCCCTCTCTGATCGCCAATATTAGAGCGATGGATGCTACGGCCACAACAGCAACAACAACAACATCAACACCATCAACATCAACAACGACAACAACAACAACAACAACATCAACAACAACATCAACAACAACAACATCAGCAACAACAACATCATCAACAACAACATCATTTATTGTCAGTCCAGGCTGGTGTTGCTACTGTTTTGGTAATCATATTATTGTTAGTGTTCATATAACTTATGAATACTTCTATGATAAATTGCTGATCATAGATCACGATTCGCCGTTCTTCTTCTTCTTCTTCTCCCTTCCTTTCTTCACGTTTTCTGCGTCAACTGTTACTAGTGTGTTATATATTTATTTTTGTTATTATATGTTATATATATATATATATATATATATATACTAGCGTGTTGAAGCTCTTTGTAGTTCCAGTTGTTTACAGGACACCACTCCGCTCCGCTTTGTGGCTTAACTGGCATTGAGCGGCGACAACTTGCGCGCATCGCGACTACTATTCAATTAAAAATGCTGTACGGCTCAAATCAATGAAGTCCAACCAAAGTCTTGCCTTCGTGACATTCGCCGTTGCCATCGCTCGTAGGCACCCGCCTGGCTCTAAGTCTTAGCGATGAATGACCTCGACGCTGTTTGTACCACCCCAATGCAGGTGTTTGCCGGTCGATTAGAACCTTTTAGGATAGTGATTACCCTGAGATGACAATGTCACTGTTTACACGAGTCATGTATGTGCGCGCCAATCACCCAGCAGCTATGTAAGCTAATTAGACATCACAAGAAGATCACAGACGAACTGACTATCGTAATGTTACAACTTATTTCCATTGGAACTACTTTCGTTTTACTTCGCTGACGTCGACAATTCTACTACAACGATTGCTGTTACTGTCATAGCTCTCATACTAAACGTTTCTGTCCTACAGAATCCTACAGTATGGCTAAACGAGAAAGCGACGGTTATTACCAAGCTTCTGGACGCTTCACTATAACTTATTTTTTCCGAACAATAATAATAATAATAATAATAATAAATAATAATAATAATAATAATAATTAAAAAAAAATAATAATAATAATAACAATAATAATAACTCCAACATGTGTAAGCGCACACGTTTAGTTAACATTTACGAACGTACTTGTGCTTTCTTTTTCTTCTTCATTGCACGTTTGCTGTTCCGTTGACGGTATTGTATTTGTTGCCATTGAATCCTTGCAAAAAAAAAGAGCTTTTCGTTGATTTCCTCCGCGTGACCGCTGTTGTTCAAGAGGGCAAGGGCTACGCTTATATTGCAACTGATAGTGCAGCGTGCGTCCCAGCCAGTTTGTTTGGTTAAGCCACAATCCATCTGCATCAATCTCTTTCATCCAGGCGCCAGTTGTACTAGAGCTTGTGTCAATGGAGTTTCTGCAGCTTGCGCGTTGTTGTTGTTGTTGTTGTTGCTGCAAGCAGGTGCAGTTTTACCACAACCAGCTGGCTGAAATGTTTCGTTTGCAGATATCTCTGTGTTACGTTGCGTGTTATTTCCACTTTATGGTATGAACGTCACATTATTATGAGTGCTGTGCTGCTATATTTGCTGTATGCGATTCGAATTTTTGCTTCGCCGTGCTGCGCCAACACGTGCTTATGAAGATAGTATTCTTAAACTACAATATATATTAAAAAAAAAAAAAAATATATATATATATATATATATATATATACATATTCCATCAAAAGGTCTATCGAAGCGATGTAGAGTTCACTTTTGTAGTTAGCACTTGCTTCCTGGTGGGACAGAATTTGCTGGGCCATCCAACTCGTTGAGAGTGTTTTTGCATAACTGCGACATAAGCATAACTTCGGATGACCTACTAAAAGGTGAGAATTGTCTGCAAATTGCAACACGCATCTGCGTATGTTTTTGTTGTTGCTGTTGTTGTTGTTGTTGTTATTGTTTTTGTCGTAGTCCTTACTGAGCAAACTAATCAGACTTCGTGATGACTTAACAATGAAGCCTGTGCGAGTCGCGAGCTCATATCTGCGAGTTTGCCGCTCTTGATATACTTTTCTTCTTCTAAAAGGTTCCATCCATTTAGAATGGCAGACAGGGAGAGAGAAACTTTTACTCAATCTGATTCATATACTTGTAATCTGAACTTGTACAATTAAGTAGGAGTTAGTTTGTCAACGTTTCACTATCGAGACTCTCTATGCTTTGGTAGATTGCTTGCTGATCAGAGATTGCTGATGGTCAAGTTGCTGCTCGCCATGTAGTTGCCTGGCCGACCCTATATGTTTTTACACTATTGTTGGTGCACATTGGAATGCAACATTAATTGCAACATTAGCAAGCGAATTGGCGGCAAGATTAAGACATGTACCACCCTCAACAGCGCGTACCGTATTAGTACACCCTACAACGTTGTAATTATTTGGGCAGAGTGTATGCAGCCATAACCTATCGTGATCTATCGTGAGTCAACAACATCTTAAGTATTGGTGCCGATTAGACTTGTTATGTTAAGACCTTGCTTGGCTGTCGCAAGCACGACAGATAATACGGATGGATAGTTGTAGGTTGCTGGATGATTTTGGCAGCATGTGGTAATGAAAAATGCTGTTGTTCGCCGATACAGAAAGCTCACGTCTCTCCCTCGCATCAGACACTCCTCCTCCAATAAAAAAAAAAACAAAAACAACACAATTATGATGAACGGCAACGCGCACGTATTTCTAAATAATTGGACAGGATATAATTATTCATGCTTCGCCGATTTACGATAGCTAGCCGCAATAATCTGTGAGCAGGAGGAATCTGGAATATGGAATGCTGCTTGTCGAATCGCCCTCCGTGCGCTGATTGTTCTAGTTGCTGACTTCTCCGTCGAGTGTTTTCATACTCCGACAGACACAACGTGGCTGGTCTTGAGAAGAGCTCGGTATATACGTCATTTTGCCCACTGCCATTTCGACGGGCTGCGTTCGACGCAACCTGAACAACGATGACGACTATGCCTACGTAGTATTGTGAAGCTTGAATAAGGACGACAACAACAACAGCAACAATATGTTCTAGAAGCTGTATTGGCAGTAGTTTAGACGGCTAAGTACGATATCGATCACGTCACATCATAGCCGGGACGTTGTTCCAAGACAACGCGTTCAGCGAATGATTGTGATCGGCTCGTGCTCGGAGCGTTATGTGTTACGGAGACGCGTCTGTGGCGAGCTCCACACTCAGGCCGGCTGAGTAGGTAGGTAGGTGTTACACGGGGCTACACGAAGCAGAGGCGAATGGTATGCAAATGGTATGCCTGCCGCTTCATGTTGCTATCTACCGCCGCTAATGATTCGTAATCGTTGGTGTGGTGTGCTGGTATTATCCGACAGGTATCATCATAGTATTCTTAATCGACTCGAAACACTCGGCATTTCACTTCATTGCACTTACACATACAGACACACACACACGTATGTTGATACACGTTGATACAGATATACACATGTATATCAACGTGTATCAAGCATACGCTCACTCATACGCACGTTTGACAAAGCGTGCACTGGCAAGGAGACTCGTTTATTCTATTCACTGTGTATTTTAGTGGCAGTTGTTGTTGTTGTTTTTGTTGTTGCGATGTTGTGGCTACTGCTGCTACGTTTGTTGTTGTTGTTGCTGTTGTTGTTGTTGTTGTGTTGTTGTTGGTCTTATAATTGTTATGCCATGCTCTGCTCGGCGGGTATCGCTGCAGCATCTATTGTGGCTATTACGGATGTCTCATTCGTCACTGGTGCTATATGTTGTGCTGATGCCAATTGTCATTGTCTTTGCCTTTCGAGCAGCTATATATATATATATCCTTGGGTTGAACACACCAAGTGTCACTCAGTTTATTTTCCGTATAAAACATTAGGTATATGTTATATATATATATATATATATATATATATATATATATATTTATATATATATTTATATAAGCTATATGAGAACGTTAACTCTGATTTGCCCGTCTCCCGCCGTCGCTGCTGCTGCTAATACTACAACTACAATGAATGACTGGCTCTCTTTCTAGCTTCATTCGCTCACACTATTCAATGTGTAGCCAGCTGTAGGATTTATTATTGATCGACCGCAGCGTAACCACCAATGCTCTGTGTGATCTTTTATGACTGAGGTAGTCGGGAGAGAGAGAGAGAGAAAGGAGGAGATGGAAGGGGAGCAGGATGAGAGATGACGTGTACAAGAATTTATCTATTACAGAGACCTCAAGGTTTATGCAAGGTTGCAGTGGCGGTCGGCAACTCAGTCAGTTAATGGCTGGCTCTCTTTCCCTTCCACGGCGGTCCAAGAATAGTAGTAGTAGTAGTACTAGCAGTAGTCACAGCAGCAGATGCAACAACAATAACAACAACAATAACCGTAGCAGCAACAATAACAACAACAACCACAGCAACATCAACAACAACAACAAGAACAGCAGTAGCAACAGCGTTGGCTACTACGATTGAAGAGACGACAATAACGGTGACGCGCCGATGATGCCCGATGATAACGGTGAGCAAAAAGCGAAAGTCAACGAAAATCATCAACGAAAGGATTCGATTGGTACATGGTACCGATACCGATACACACACACACTGACCCCCACCGTCACCCCCACTCATACACGAGATGTACAACGTATGAGCGCGTGGGTTGCCGCTGGGGGAGAGGTTTGTACTGTATATGTCTCTGTGCGTATGCGCATAATTAATATCAATCCGCACTGGTGAAGTAGCCGAGGTCGAATGCGTATCGTAGTCGCAAGCCAAGTAGTTAGCCAGCTATTTAGTTAGCAGTTAGTTATCTTGTGGTTGGTGTTGTTGGTGTTGTTGTTGTTGTGGTTGTTGTTATTGTTGTGGGTGTTGTGGTGTGTTGTGGTTGTTGTGGTGGTGTGCTGTCTTGATTCAATGGATGTGCAACAAACGAACACCCGCCTTGCTGAATGGCTGACTACTAATCGACTGAGTGAGTGTTGGTCTATTGGTTGGTCGGTCGACTGTGGCTGTGGCTGCGCTTCTGCTGATCGCCGTCGCCACCATGATGACAGCTAGGATCAGAACCAAGACGAAAACCAGGACGTGTCTGATGCTGGTGGATGAATGGATCTGTTATGCATATATATATATATATATATATATATATGCATATATATATATATATATATATATATATATATATATATATATATTTATATATATATATAGATCGATACTGGTAATGATGGGGTGATGATGGGTAAACATGATAAACGTGATCACGATCACGAGCAGCACCTCGATCATCATCCCCATCGTGACGATAATACGACAGACAGATGAACGGAACGACCATACGGCAATACGTCCACTCCCCCCCCCCCCGCGTAACGACGACGACCCCACTCGACCATCGACGTCCATCGACGGCGTATGTGGTGGTGGTGGTGCCGGTCAAGCGGATCATGGCCGAATCCATGAATGAATGAATGAGTGAGAATCCAAACGTTCGACCACTGACTGACTCAGCAGCAGCAGGGGGTGCTAACTAATGCTATTCGACGACAAGCTTTCTCGGCGGCCTTGACGTCGATTAAGCTGGCGACGGTGGCGACAACAACAACATCGACATCATCAACAACAACAACAACAACAACTTCAACAACAAAACGACGACGACGACAATGACGGCAGCAACAAGGATGACGATAACAATAACAACAAAAAACGACGACTACGACATTTACAACAACGACGATGTCGATAACAACACCAACAACAAGAACAGACAAGACGACACCATCCGTCATTTGAGTAGAGTTATTGGGTGGCTTATAGATATTCATGTATAGGTTGTTTTTGTTCATGACTATTTAAATAAAACTCAATGCATTATAAACTAATAACGCTAAATTCAATGCATTATAAACTAATAACGCTAAACTCAATGCATTATAAAATCAAAGCTTATCCTATATATAAAGCTGTATCTTTTTTTTGTTAGTAAGTAAGTAAAGCGTAATTCACACCAGCTCAGCGAAGTAGAAGAATGGTTCCATTGTTGTCGACGTTGTTGTGGGTTCTATTTTAAGCATCCAGCATCGTCGCTGGACCTTTTCAGCGTCATTGCTAACGCCCGCGTGCTTCTGCGCTCCTTTCCTCGTTTATTTCTTTTTCTCCCCCCCCTCTCTCTACCGCCCCCTCTCTATCTCTCTCTCTCTCCAATTCTCCTGTTCGCGGTCATTTTGCGTTTCTTAAGCAATGGATGGGGCTATTTTTGACTCGTATAGAATGAGCGCCAACGCGCCAACGCAGAACGCCTTAACCGTAGCGTCGAGGTCAGCACGCCGCGTAAAGAATCCGGGCCACTACTTGTACCGTTTTCAGCCCCGCAGCCAGCCGCTACTCAACAGCTTATGTCTTCTTTTTCTCACGCACCGGGTCCCGCCGCGTAGACAATGGCGGGTCTACCGAGGCTATCTGACTGAGTGAGCGGCTTTGCACCGCAGAACCCAGCAGATATGGCAGATAGATGCTTGCGGCATTGGTGTTCACATACATTTATGTTGTTTGTGTGTACCGGCAACGGGTCAAAATGGGGATGGTTATGGTCATATAAAGCACAGAGCAACTACATATAGGAATTGAGGAGCTGAAAGAGGGGCCGACCGTCCGAGTAGGCTGCAGAGATCGCAGCAAATATGCTGGTGAAACTAATCGTAGAACTGTGGAAGAAACGACCGGCGAATAGGTTTCGTGTGTTGGGAAACGTCAGTGATCGCCCGGTAGTAGAAAGCGCGCTCTGTAAGTACTTGATAAAAACTTGATAAGGGAGTGCGTTTACGTAACAGAAAAACACCGTTCTTATATTTTGGATGCACTGCGGAATCTGGAGTTCAGCCTCATGGAACTTTCTGTGTGTGGGGGGGAGTGGGGAGGGGGTGAAAGGCCTTGATGACACTGATACTCGAATGATAAATTTAGACGAGTTAAAGTAAACCCTTCAGAAGCGGTAGGATAAACATTGACATTTTCTATCTGCGACCAAAATCGATAGCGTTCTGAGCAGATCACGGACGTGTGTGAAAAGTAAGAATGGACTGAGTGGTGCGTGGCCTAGCGTGTCTCTTTGAGTATCGGTCTATCTATTTGCGGAGGGCGGATCGTTTGCTGCACTGAATGCACTCGCTATGTGTGTAGTATGTGTGGGTGCTTGATTTGGTCCGCCATGAGTCCATTGTCGTCGTCGTCAGTGTTCTGGCCTTTGCTTTATTGCCGCGTTCAGCAAGCCTAACTCTAGTGAGCGAGTGTGGTGTGAATGCGGTTAGAAGTGTACGCGTTTTGCAGGCGAATAGTTTAGCGGGCATTTGAAGTGAGTCTGGGTTTAGTAGTCTGGTCCAGCATAAGCAGCAATAGTTAGATAGTGGTAGATGGCTTTTTTTACGCGCGAAATAGGTTGCACGCGCCTCTGGCGGGCGGCGATGTTAACAACGACGACAACAACAGTTGTTTTCGTTCTTTTTACGCCACACTCATTTCGCGGTAGTATTCCTTGTTGACCGTACAGCCACCAGGTGGCAAACAAACAAAATTGTGCCACCGACATCAGCAATTGTGGTCGTGGTTGTTTCGAATGTTCGTGGTCGTGGTTGGTGGCCGTGAAAGTTCTGGCGGTGGTGGTCATGAAAGTCCCGGAATTGGTCATGTGTCCGATGTGATATATTGTTGATGTTTATTCACCATTATTGGTGAATTGCCGATGTCATATAGGTCCTAGTACAGCAGATTGCTGAGCTACGGCGACGATGGGGTTGGAAAGCCTCGATGCCAGTTTTGGGTTTGGGACGAGGTGTTGGGGGGGAGGCGGTGGCGGTGGGTTGTGAAGGCGGATGTCCGCTAGCGGATACTAACCCGACTATTATCGCTTAAAAGGCGACAGCATTTATTTGATCGTGGTGGTAATCGCGGCGGTCTGGTAAATTGCGACTCGAGCTAGCCGTGACGGACGAAGAATCGATTGAATGAATAAGCAAACAAGCAAATAACCTACGTGAACGAGGCGAGTGAAGATGGTCAAGTCTGATTTTTCGTCTTCGTTTCTGCTGCTGCTGCGGTTGCTGTTGCTGCTGTGGCAGCGACTTCAGCCATTGTCGCTCGGCTCGGCTGAAAGTTGTCGCCGGTGGCTGGCTGGATCGCTGGCTAGATCTTTAGACGTTTATTTCGGGCTGACTCTCAGCCAACATTTAAACGTCGACGGAATTGCTTTTGCATTGCTTCGTATGGACGGTCGCCCGCATAAATACAAATGTGCAACGGCGGGGATCGAACCCTATGTGGGGACCTATGTGTCTCCTCCTGTGGTCGCAAAGCATATCGTACTTTGCATACATTTACTACATACGTTAGTAATGCACCACACCGCCGCCGGGCTCTGGACGAATCTCTGGACGGTTTGTGACGGTCCACCTCTACTAGTCAGTCGAGTCCGGTGGTGGCGTGGTGGAGTAAGTCTGCGCCTCGCAACCGGAGGAGACACTAGATAGGTGCGCGGGTTCGAGCCCCACCGTTGCCCCACATTTGTATTTATGGGGGTCCGTCTATGAAGCAATGTGAAAAACAGTTCCGTGGACGTTAAATCTTGGCTGAGGGTGGTCTGCCCGAAAACTTTGCTTTATCTCTACTAGTCAGCCGCTATAACGACGACGATAACGTCGCCGTCTCCATTGTTTCATTGCTTCAAGTTTTTGTTGTTGTCATTGTTGTTGTTGTTATCATTGTTACGGTCATTGTTGTTGTTGTTGTTGTTGTTGTTGTTGTTGTTGTCGTTGTTGATGTTCATCTTGTCGTCGTATTGGTTGGCGGTGTGTGTATATATATATATATGCAGTAGATATGTATATATATATGTATATATATATGTATATATATATATACATATATATATATATATATATATATATATATATATATATATATATATATATATATATATATATATATACATATATATATACTCGATCTATGTATGGTATGGTAGCTTTGCGGTGGCGGCGGGGGACGACGATGGTGCTATTATGGTGACGCCTAGCGACACTATTAACACGCGTAGCGTCTGTGGTCTGTCTGTTTATCTCACTTCACATAATTTCATTAACGAAATCGTCATTAATGACCTTGCTTGATTACTGCTGCTACTCTCTCTCTCTTTATATATATATATATATATATACATACATACATACATATATGTGTGTCTACCCACGCGCCGCTTTTTAAGATCCAAAGAAGATTTTTCTCAGGCGTGCATACCTATGGTCAATGTTGTCGCAGTGAGTTTTATGGTTATTACAAATGCTTATGGTCATGATTATTGTCACCATTATTATCATAATCAGCACTGCTATCATCATCATTTTCATTATCAAGTCTATCCGCCAACTACGAATGTTACTTATTGGTTGATTCATCCGTTAAGTGAGCGAGATATCCTACGTACACCGGCGGAAGCTTTCCGCCTGACTAGACGAAAAAAGTCAGGTCGTCGTATAGGTGGCGATAGAAACGGTATTAGTAGTAGTAGCATGCAGATTTTTTCCAGCTTTAATCAAAACCTGCAAATGTTCAAGCATAGTTCGGATCGCTTCGATCGAATGGGTGGTATTCGGCGGACCACCAGTGGACCAAGCATGCCACGTTTTACCTGATGTGAATCACTGGCCATCTTCCCCCGTTTCTACGACGTCACACAAGTTAACAATGTTTGATGTTGATGTTGTGTTATGCTATCGACCTGCTGGCGCGCTGGTCATTCAATCGAACCGCTGCATACAGCGGTGTGGGAAATACGCGAGTCAGCTGGACGGTGTTTATTTAGACTGCAGATATTTTGTTGAAGGCATCGGACATGCTGTTGCCGTTGTCGTTGGTATGCGTCAGTTTGTTCTATTGGCTGCTGCTGCTGCTGGTGTTTTTCGCTGTTGTAATTGTTTTAGCTATATATATATATATATATAATATTTGTTGTTATTAGTCTTTGTGCGACAGACATTTTTGTTGTTTTCGTTGTCGTCACGGCCGTTTTTCTTTCTTTTTTTCTTTCTCTCGCGTTGTGCAACAAAACGAAACAGAGAAAGTAAACCCAGTGTCTATAGTAGACGGGGTAGTAGCGTTCCTAGCAGCAGTAGTAGTAATAGCCGAGTGGCAATCGTAGGAGCCGTAGTTAAACGACGTGGTTATTGCGTTCGCTGCGCGGCGAAACGTCAATACGGTGCTTGCCAGTCGTGTGATTCGCGGCTGAAACAAAACTACCCCCGTGGGGTACGTTCACGGGACTGTAACTAACTGCAGTTACGGCAAGAATTGCATTCCAAGCCAAGCGTGCATCCGAGCGTCGTTTGTCTGTCCGCACGCGCTAGCTCACTCGCTTGCCCGATCCCCCGACAGACCCCCGACCGTTACATGTTGTTACAGGTAGGAGGTATCCATGCGACCAGCACCAGACGAGGGCAGACTGTTTCGATGGATCGAATCGAGCGGGTGTCGTGTTTGTAGCGGTGTTGCGCTGTTGTTGTAGTTGTTGCGATGATACACGGCTTGGTCACGGGTGGAGCAGCATTCACAGACTCTGACGGTACGCCCCCTACGATATACGTAGACACATACTCACAACAACAACAAACACAGCAACAACAACAACAAACACAACAACAACGACAACAGCAACAACGACAATAACAGCAACAATAAACACGGCAAGAACAAGCGAAACACAACAACAACCCACACGGCAGCAGTACTGCCTGTAGCTTCAATGCGTCGAGCCCAGTGGCGTGGTGCATTCATCTGCGCCTCGCAGCCGGAGGAGACACATAGCAGGTGCAGCGCGGGTTCGAGCCCCACCGTTGCCCCACATTTGTATTGATGGGGGTCGTCCGTCTATGAAGCAATCCCGCGAAAAGCAGTCCCGTGGACGTTAAATCTTGGCTGAGGGTGGTCAGCCCGAACACTTTACTTTAGCTTCAATACGTCGTCGTCGTCGTCTTCGTGGTGCTGATACTGCTGCTGCTGCTGCTGCCGCATCATTATGGTGCGGCAAATGCAGTGACGAACTTATTGACCAACTGACTGAACATTTTGCAGCGAGTATTTGTTTGTTCATACTGACATGACTTCTCTCGTATTCGGCGGCTTGCTGTGGGGCCCAATTTAGCGCTAGCTGTTAATGACGCTGCCAAAAGTAACTAGTGGGAAGAAGACGAAGAAGAAACAATGGCTGGCTGGTAGCGGCAGCGACGGCCGAACGGAACAGTGGCGTAGTTTGGATGAAAGAATAGAGGTAGAAAGAGTGAATGAATAAATGTATGTATGTATGTGTGTCTGAATGAAAACGTGAGTAAATGAACGTATATTTAAATATATGTATGTACGTAGTGGCAAGCGAAAGTAAGCAAGCGTACTAGTCGTCTTAATGTGCAATAGTAACTGTACGAGCTTGTAAACCGGCTCGCTGTTCGACGGCGTTCGTTTTGCTTCGAAAGGTCTTCTTACTGTTTGGCAGTCTTTGCAAGGTCCGCTCGATAGCCCCTAAATCTCGTTCCGGATCGATTCGCTGCCGCTGCTGCTACTACCACTATTACTACTGGTGCTCTATGTAGATTAACGCTAGACATGATTTCACCCAGCCCGACTTGCAATTTGCCGAGTCAGATTGAGACAAGATGAGCAGAAAGAGCCGTGCTAGGTAGCGGTATCATTGACAACAACAGTAGCAACAATAGCAGCGGCAACATAATAATAATAATAATAATAACAACAACACCAGCAACAACAGCAGCAACAGCAACAACAACACCAGCAACAACAACAACACCAGCAGCAACAACAAGAACAGCAATAGCAGCGGTAACAACAACAGCAGCAGCGAAGCGAAAAAGTATCGCCCATTTCCCCCCAAAATTGCGGCCAGCCGATAAACACCAACCATCCAGTGGAGCGGCCATGAAAGCGTCGCCGCATGACAGCCGTAACGGACCAGAACCGATTGCGGGAGCAGCGCGACATAACTCTCTCTCTGCACGAGAATGGGTTGACGAAAAAAAACACGTCGTTTGGTTCAGGGTCTGGTTCAGTAAGAAACTGGCACGTACGACGAACGTGAGCATTTAGCACATTTAGTTGTGTGCCTATTTTATGAGTTATTTGAAAAATTAGCTTTAGAAACGAGAACATTAAGCCGCTGCCATTGGCTCGCGCCGGCGATATCGTCGCCGACATTTCGCCGACGTTTTTCACCTAGGCGCCCAGAATGCAGCGCGGTATTGGGGCCGTTATAGCGGCCGGCGCCACCCCTTTCACTCACTGGCGTATGAATGCTTATGCTGTTTGCTCAGTCGCTCTTCTGGCTGTGCCGGTGTGACTTGACACTCCAGCTGTGTGTTTGTTATGTTTCTTGTTTGTCTGTCTGTCTCTCTGTCTGGCTGGCAGACTGTCTATCTGTTTGTGTGCGTATTGATGTATGTATGCATGTAATTATGTATGCATGTACCTGTATGTATGTATGTATGCATGAATGTATGTTGATATGTTAGTGAGTAGTCAGGCGAGTAACGCGGTGCTAGGCAAGTCTGCAAGTATTGTGCAAATGTGTGCCTCTGTGTGGGTGAAATGCAGCCTGGTATTTGCAAAAGTGTGTCGATTTATGTAGCTTGACGCACTATCGTCGTCACTCATTCCTTCCTCCCTCCCATCGTTGGGGATCATCTTCCATCGCCATCATCATCATCATCACCAGAACAACCCCCATCTCCTTACGCTCACCCCCCACCTCCTTACGCTCAACCCCCACCTCCTTACGCTCATACCCACCTCCTTACGCTCATACCCACCTCCTTACGCTCATACCCACCTCCTTACGCTCATACCCACCTCCTTACGCCCACACCCACCTTCTTACCCTAACCCCCACCCCCACCAGCAGCACCCCCATGTTTGGGCTGTCTGTTCCGGCGGATGTTGAAGCGGGGGCGGCGGCGTTGAAATAGTTGAAATAGTTGTTTTGTGGCCGCTTTTGCTTGCGTCTTGCGTCGTTCGCACGTCGTCAGCGAGGCGCCTGCTCACTAGCTAGCAAGCTAACTCTTTTTGTGTGTCTTGTCTGTTTCTACGACCCTCCCTAACCAAAACAACGACTACTACCACTACTACTACTGCTACTAGGAGAACAACAACAATTTCGTTTGAAACTACTTTGCGTTTTACTTCGCTAACCAATACTACAGCAACAACAACAACAACAACCACAACAACAACTGTGACTTCTATTGCTACTATGACTGTTAGCACCGCGTTAACTATTACCACAGCCAACTGCTGATACGCTACAGGCGAACAACGACCACGACGACGACGACGACGATGATGATGATGACAACGTCTCGCTGCTCCCGCGGCTGCTTTCTTTGTTTTTTCGTTCTTCTTCTCCTTCTTCTTTTCTTCTTCTTCTTCTTCTTCTTCTTCTTCTTCTTTTTCTTCTTTGTCTGCATGTTCATTTTGTGTGTTTTATTTTGTTTGTTCCTTCATTTCATCCTTTTCGTTTGCTCCGTCGTATTTTCTTTGCTGTCGCAACACGACTTCAACACCGACAAGCCCGACTTCCGACTGCTACGTTCCAGCTATTATGCAATCGGAACGATTGTAGCTGAAATAACAGTAGTAGTAGTAGTAGTAGTAGTAGTGGTAATGCTTACACATGTATCACATCGCGTATAGGTTCCATCACGAATTTGCCACCGCTGGTGTTGCTTTTGGCGCTGCTCGCTGCTCTTGGAAGGCGCACTGGTCGTCTCTCTGCTAGAATTTAAACACCATTTTTTTAGCAGGTTGTTTTGTTAGGCAATTCTCCATCTCATCTGGTACCGTTATTAGTATTATTATTATTATTATTATTATTATTATTATTATTATTACTATTATTATTATTATTATTACACTGCCGACAGACCGAGTCAGGCTAGGTAAACTCTTGGATGCAGCCTTGCATGCAAAATGGTACCTACATTTGGACTGGTTGGTCTCCGCTCATCGACATATCTGACATACATCCATTCATCCATCGATCTATATATCTATTCGTTTTTTTGAATCTACTCATGACTCAATCAATCAGTCAAATATTTACATCATCAACTAGTCATTGTCGTCATCGGCCAATTGCCATCGATTATTATTCGCACGATCGATGATGTATACATATAGTATATATGAATACTTACGCGTGCGTTTGTACGTGCATTTTGTACGTGATGCTAGGTAGCAACAATCAGGCTGCCTCGATGTGCCGTAGCTGACTGATTACTTGCCGGGCAGCCTCACTCAGCCAGTCGGTCACTGCGTCGGTATTGTTGTTGTCGTCGTCGTTGTTGTTGTTGCTGTTGTGGTTGTTGTTGCTGTTGTTGTTGTTGTCGTTGTCGTTGTTGTTATTGTTGTTTTCCTTTTCATTGTCGACCATCGCGCCGTAAAAAATAGTCTGTCCTCTTCAAACAACAATCACAACAACAACAACAACAGCAACGCCGACGACGACGACGACAACGAACACCGGGTTGAGGGTAGCACTTGGCACAGATCTGCCCCATCCTCCGCTATAATAATAATTCTTTCTCCGTCTCTCTCTCTCTCTCTCTTCCTGTCTCTTTCGCTACTCACTGAGAAGAGACCGAGAGAAAGCGAGAGAGAGAGAGAGAGATGAACAGAGAGCCCTCAGAAGAAGGTAAAACGACTACGACGACGAGATTGATTCAGACCTGATATCTCGGTAGCGATGCGGTAGCACTACACGTGCCTTCTACTCTGTCTGGTGCGGCGTATTCTAGTGGTGCTGTCTGTATATGCGGTGCAATTGTTGCTGTTGTTATTGTTGTTGTTTGTTGCTTCTGGCTGTTGTTGTTGTTATTGTTGTTGTTTGTTGCTTCTGGCTGTTGTTGTTGTTATTGTTGTTGTTTGTTGCTTCTGGCTGTTGTTGTTGTTGTTACTGTTTGTTGCTTCTGGACATCGCTACTGTTTGTTACTTGGATGTTGTTGTTGTTGTTTTTGTTGTTGTTGATTATTACTATTTGTTGCTTCCTAGCTGTTGTTTCTGTTTGTTAGTTCTGAGTATTGTTGTTATTGTTGTTGTTGTCGTTGTTGTTGTTGATTATTACTATTTGTTACTTCTGGCTGTTGTTACTATTTGTTGCTTCTGGATGTCATTGTTGTTATGGTCGTCGTCGCCGCCGCCGCCGTCGTCGTCGATGTGGTCGCTTGGTGCAAAGCATGTCGGCTGACCACAGAGGCCGACGCCTCGATGGTCTCTCTATCTCTGTGCCACCACCTCAGCCAGCTACCGCCGGCTGCTTTCCCTCCGGGCGAGCGGACGAGCGTCAGCTAGAGGCGTCGCTCGAATGTCGCCTGTTGCCAATTGCCGATTGTATTGGCCGGTCGGCACCTTCTTCCCTTTTTCCAGCCGAGTGTCATAGCTTTGCATCGCTTGGGTCGCTGGGCATTCGTCGTCGTCGTCATTATCATCGTTAACGTTGTCGTCGTCGTCATTATTATCGTTATCGTTGTCGTTGTCGTCGCCGTCGCCGGCAAACGGGCGGCGAGATAGATCATCACCGCCACTTTCTTCCGTGCCGTTATCGTGCAGGCTCTTACGGCGGCTGCCAGCATTCTACACTGCAACCCGTCCGTCCCATCATTCATCTGTTTGGTCGGTTGGTTGGTTGGTTGCATGTCTGTATATATCCGTGTATATGTCCGTGTGTGTATGTTTGTATGGTCGACCAGCAATGCTGCTAGGTGAAGGAGATGGTAGTTGTAGTGGTAGTGGCAGTGGTGGTTGTAGTGGTAGTAGTGGTAGCAGTGGTGACGGTGGCACTAGTCATCTGTGTTGAGATTGTGACCTTCGTGTGTTCGGCATGGCGGCTCGTGGCTTCCGCTCTGTCTGTCTGTGCTGTCGGTGTGGTTAGAGTAAGTGCGCGGATTGTGGTTGTAAGTGTCTATCTATCTATATATCTATCTATCTATCTATCTATCTATATATATATATATATATATATATATATATGTATATATATATATATATATGTATCATCTTCGTCTCCTTTTGCTTGTCCGCCTGCCTGACTTTGATGTGAGTAGTGGTGTTGATTGCAACTGTTCTAGAACTTGTATATGGGACTAGTTTAGTTCTACGAAATTAGCTTAGTTTTACGACACACAATTAGACTACGTTGTGGTTCTCAATCATCTTCATCAGCACCATCATCATCATCATCGTCATCAAAATATATGATTGTATAATATGTTATAACAAATCAGCTTGTTAATTTATTTAATTTTTAAACATTTTATTGTCCGTAAGGCTAATGCCCGTGTACGGTTTCTTTCATGTTATGGTAGATTTTCAGTCCACTCCGGCATTTACCTTGTCCAAATTGGAAACCATGCAAACCAACTTAAGAGTGGCCGGTCTGGGTCTCGAACCCAGGCCTCCCGAATACAAGGCAAAGGCTTTTCCACTAAGCCATCTTGTTATTTGTGGTGATATAAATATATACATATATATATATATATATATATATATATATATATATATATACATATATATATATATATATATATATATATATATATGTATATATATATATATATATATATATATATGTATATATATATATATATCAACAGAGTCAAAGTTGTTCCGATAGGACTGGTTGTAATTTCTATATTCAATTAAAGAAAACGTGTCACTAATGCGACAGCGGCGACGTGAACTGACTGTAATGGCATTCGATTGTGCCGACTAAGTATCAAAGGACAGCAGAGAAAAGACTCTCGATCTCGATCGTTGATGGTGACTATGTTTATGGCGGGGTAGCGGTAAGCAACAACAGCAACAACAACTACAACCATAACAGCTCCTTAATCATGATCACATGATAGAAATGAACCGACAGTAGCAGTTGAGTCGATACTACAACATCATCAGCAGCAGCAGCAACAACAACTACAACCAGCAACAACAATAGAGATCATTATGGCATTTAATTACGTCGTCAAAAGCAACAAAAGTGAAAACAAGGTCGCAAGTGAATCCACATCAGCAACAGCAATCACATCAGCAAAAACAAGCGTTTAGAAGCAAAACACAAAGGGCAAAAATTAAACAGACGAAAACGAAGACGCTGTGTTGCTCTTTTTCTCGTCGTTTTTCGAGCTTTCGAATGAATTCTCCTCTCTGTCTCCCTCGTTCGCTAATCTGCCGCCCTTTCTCGTTTGCCGTTCGACCATTATCATGATCACATTGTGTTGCTGCTGCTGCTGCTGCTAAACACTTTTTGGAGAAGGAAACATTTTGAACGCTTCATTGGACGAAACGCTATCTAAGCTGAGTCGTTCCATCATTATATGCGTCATCCTAGCCCTCTGGGTTACTGGGCGGTTAAATACTGGCATTAAATTGGCAATAATTAATCATTAATTGCATTTAATCGCGACGACGACGACGACGACGACGACGAACACACTAATCAGAGGGCATACACGTTCCATGCTGAGGTTGCTACTTTAGAGCGTAAATGACCGACCCGGCGTCTGTCCTTTGACACATGTAGCAATCAGCCGGCATCCGCGATTAAACAGACGAAAAAAAACTCAACAGACGCGACTTCAAGACCTGCAAGTGGTCAGCAGGTCACCAGCATAACCACCACCACCATCAGCAGCAGTGTCCAGCCAGTCCCACATATACGATAGATAGACTGCATATATATATATATATATATATATATATATATATATATATATATGTGATAGGCAGACATGCATGGCGGCTGCAATCGCATGCACCGTCTCCGCCATTTCTGGTAACTATCTATCTCGATGGGTCATCGCGTCGCCGATCGTATCGCAGCTTATCTGTTTAGCCAGCCTGACATTATTGACGCACAGACAGCGCAGACGTATCGAGTGAGACCAGACGGACGGTCCGGACCTCCCGACCCCCGAACCCCAACCCCACTCCTCCTCCTCCTCCTCCTCCTCCTCCGTCAGCTCTGGCTGACTCGCTTGCTATGGCAGTCAAAACACGGTTGGGTTGATGTCGTCGTCATCAACCGCACCGCGGTCTTTTTGAAAGCGTTAGTTAAGGTTTCAGACGTATGTGTATGCATACGTAGGAAGCATTAAATAACGCCTAGTGTTTTATACGTCTCTGGCTGAATCTAGCGTGGACTAAGCGGGAAGACGCACGTATGTGAATATATATATATATATATATATATATATAATTTTTTTTGTAGTGATCTGAGTGGTGGTGGTGGAGTTAATGCTGGCAGCGGTGATTCAATACAGGATGATGATGATTATCATGATAGCGATAAATCAGTCAGCTTAAGACTTAGCGGTGGGCGAATCAACACACACACACATACAGAGCATAGATAGATAGACAGAGAGAGCTAGCGAAAGAAGGAAGAAAATAAATAAATGCAAGCTGATCAAACAGTTAGTCGAGGTGATGCTCAAAATAGAGATGAGGGTCTCCTCCTGCATACATATGTATGTATGTATATATATATATATATATATATATATATATATATATATATATATATATATATATATATATATATATATATATATTGATGATGCAGACTGCAAGGCCATACGTGCTCTCTAAGAGTATTACCGGCCTAGATGAGCCTAGATCTGTCGGAGCTGCCGCAAGCTTCAAAGACCAGCTTTACTTTACTTCGAAGTGGAGGCGTCCTTATCGGCCGAAATAATCGTCGCCACGATCCAGATAGGAGGGAAAATTGTATATATATATATATATATATATATATATATATATATATATATATATATATATATATATATATATATATATTTATATATATATATATACATATACAAATATAGAGAGACACAGAAAGATAGAGGGGATTGCCAAATACAGTAAGGAGCATTGTGGAGGGAAGAGGGAGAGGAATTGCGAAGGCTATGGCGTGTTTGGTTGTGCGATGCAATACGATGCAAACCTGTATCGATATGGAACGCCAGCTTAACCTATTTGCTATACGTTACGGCTGCGTCTGGCGTTCATCCGCCACTCCCCACCCACCCCCACCCCCACCCCCAAGCCGCTGGCAGAAATTCGGCCCACCAATCTCGGCTCGTCGCGTCACCCCCGTAGTGCTACCGAGACGAGACCAAATGGCCGCCGCGTATTAGATTACGTAGAGAGTAAGAGGCCTTCCTTCTGTTTGTTGTCGGCCTAGCTAGCAACTAGCCAGATACATAGGTAGGTTAGGTTAGTGATAATAGTTAGTTGATCGAGCAGGGACCTCTTGATTGTGGCGGGGCTTTGTGTTTCGGTGCATAACGCCGTTTG
The DNA here is from genome assembly GCA_003439945.1 of Dermanyssus gallinae. Taxonomy (NCBI): domain Eukaryota; kingdom Metazoa; phylum Arthropoda; class Arachnida; order Mesostigmata; family Dermanyssidae; genus Dermanyssus; species Dermanyssus gallinae. The sequence goes on from QVRM01001737.1 coordinate 53,014, forward strand.
GTTAATTACTGTTGTCACTTTTGTTGTTGTTGTTGTTGTTGTTGTTGTTCTTGATAGTTTTGTTGTTGTTATTGATGGTGTTGTTGTTGTTACTGTTTTTGTTTGGTGGTGTTATTATTGGTGTTATTGCTGATGTTGTTGTTGTTGTTCAACTTCTCGTTACATATGTGGTTTATGCACACTGTAAACGCATGCAAAGTGATTAGTTGTTTGTCACTACCGCCGTGATTTTGGTTGGTTTTCGATGATATGACCATAACTATGCTATTCAGGGATTATCGCTAGCTCTACTATAGTTACTATGAATACAAGCAGTTGATATATATATATATATCTACCACGGTCACCAAATGCTACATTGATGGAATACTACGGCTAATACAAATGTTGATACTCTGGCCTCTGAGTCGGTTATGGCAGTGTTTGCGGTGGGCCGGTGGTGGCCATGATAATGCCGCGTAACGTCGACAATCTGCAATGTGCGTTGTTGTTGTTGATGCGGTTGGCGTCATGGATGTCATTATTGTTGATGCGGTTGGCCCCATGGATGTCATTGTTGTTGTTATTGCGGTTGACGTCATGGGTGTCATCGTTGTTATTGTTGTTGTTGTTGTTATATACAGTTGACGTCATGGGTATCATCGTTGTTATTGTTATTGTTGTTGTTGCGGGTGACGTCATTGTTGCTATTGTTGTGGTTTCGGTGTTTGTTGTTGATGTTTACAGCTGATTCGTGGGCCTACCTTCCGGTGTTACGAACGTACGAAGCTTTTGCCAATCATCACTCTGAATTTAGCATGATTTGTTTTATTGTTACAAATAGTACTGAAGGTTAAGTAATTCATTAATTTTAGCCGTTGCCATTTTCGTTGTTGTTGTTGTCGTCGTCGTCCCGAGGAGCAGAGTAGTACACCTTTAGTGTTGTCAGACCTCTGTTCGCAGCCGTGGGGCCAACTCAAGAATTGCTTACAGCTGTCGTGCTAAGTGACGGTTTTCAAACGGAACCTGCGATGTTGAGACCTCTCTTTCTCTCTCACTATATATATATATATATATATATCTTTTTTTCTCTTCCTCAACCACTATTATCTGGTTGGCGTAACTTGTGTTAATGCGATTTAATTCAAAGTACTGTTGTTCCGTTTTCAGTCTGTGCGATTTGCCCCTTTATTCCGTTCGGTGCAATTTTCTTTTAGCTGGCCTTGACTACGACCAGCCCGCACCGGTCGGCAGTCGTGGCTGTACGTGCGACAGCGTTGCCGAATCTTGCCTTATCGGAGTTGAAATTCGTGAAAGTTTCTACGAGCAAAATGACCGAACAAACCGGACCTGCATTTAGACGCGTGCCTTTTTCATTGTTAATATTCTTTATAATGTAAATAATACCAGCTGCTACATACAGCTGTATGTAATTATCCTATGATTTGTTAACGTGTATGTGCTTATGGTTATACCGCCGATATTATTACTAATATTGCGTGTTCGATTCTTATTATTTAGATCATTCCACTCCACGTTGTATGCGATGTTTGATAGGACTCTGTCTTCTCTCGCAAGTTCTCCTATTCCATTTGGTTGATTGTCGGTGTTGTTTATCCACTACAAAGGGTATTATATTCGGCTGATTCAAGTCTGACCTTTGTGTGCGTGTTTTCTATACATCTGAGCATATATATATATATATATATATATATATATATATATATATATAAGAGATACATCTGAGTATATATATTTATATATATATATATATATATATATAAGAGATACATCTGAGTATATATATTTATATATATATATATATATATATATATATATATATATATATATGAGAGAAACGACATCTTATAAGCTTAGGATATTCTTTGAGATATTGTCATTCGACTCCTGTTCAACCTGATACGTTTACCTTAGCCGCACGTGAACGTAGAGTATAAACAAAGCGATTATTACAATTGCGATGGTGAATTTTAGTGTCTGGTATCGGATCAGCGTAATATGCATATTGTAGGTGTAGGAGTCAGCGAACGAGCAGAATCAGAGGAACAGACAATGGTGTTCTGGAGTGTCAACAACTTTCCTTCTGCGCCGCTCATTTCTTTCATTTTTCCGTTTCACCTCCTCTACAGCGGATAGAAGAAGTGCAGCGCGCGCTATATATATATATATATATATGTAGAACAAATGGTTTAGTAGAATCCACCGTTTAAGTACTTGTTACTGTACCAGCATATGGGGCATTGTACTTGAAAAAGCATTGATACACGAGCACGGCATCTTGCCTCGACAGCAACAAACGTTATCAACTCACTGAGACAACGGAGAACAAACAACGGCTGTTCTTTGTGCTTGAATTCTGTATGTTGGGGGCGTTAGATGGCTCGATATATATATATATATATATATATATATATATATATATATATATATATATATATATATATATATATATATATATATACATTATTATTTATTCAATGTAATCAATCATTCACGCTCGGAACATGACATATATATATATATAGATAGGTAGATAGATCTATAGATCATTGTGCCGAATGTTGTGTGAGAGCATGACTGAGTGTGGTTGTTAGCAAACGTTAGTGAACGAGCAATATGAGGCGGGGGAGCAGGAGGAGAGGGTGGGGATGGAGCGAGCGAACCCCCATGACAACAAGTTGTTCCGTTTTGTCGTCCTGTGGGGGTTATGGATAGGGACCAACATAGATTGGTACGGATGGTGATGATACTAATGTGCTGCATTATCTTGATGTTCTGTGTTCTCTCTGCTCTCGTTTGTTTGTTTGTTTGTATGTTTGTATTGGTCGTCGTGTGGTTGTACCACTTCAGGTCGTTGCAAGAAAAATGGTGAGCAATAGGTCGCCTTTGTTGCTGGTGCTGCCTCCGCCACCGCCGCTGCCGCAGCTGACGCTGATGGTGCCCCTGCGTCTGCGCGTCCGGCTACCGTCGCTAGGTAACGCCGTGGCCGGCTCGAGCGGGGTCGTAGGCCATCGCTCGTAGACTCCTGACCGGCGGGGGGAGGTTCTCCTCTTCCTCTCCTCTCTGCAAGGAGTAGTCGGGGCAGCCGACAGACCAGCCTGGAACTCGTCCTCGTCGTGAGCCTTCGCCGCCAGCGGACGGCGAGCTCCGTGATCAACAACGAGTGATGGACAACCGCTAGCGTCCGGCCGCTTGGCCCCGGCATTCAAGCATCCGACCGGCTCTTCCCTCCCACGACAACGACTTCAAGTTCCTCCAATCTCTCGATTTCGCTCTACCTATTTCTCTATCTCTTTCGTGAGCTCTCTTTCGAGGACTACGACTACGAAGACGACGATTGCGACGACGGCGGTGAAGACATAACAAACAAGTACCACAACAACAACAACAACAATATCGACAGCAAACAGAAGTAAAAAAAAAGAAGAAGACGACGGCGACAAAACACAACAAAAGGACAGCAGTAGCAGCAACAACAACAAAAACAACAACAACGACAACAAAAAACAACTGCAACAATAGAATGTAGCGACAACGGAAACAATCGCATCAATAACGGCAATAATTTTGATCATCACTCAATGCGAAAAAAAAATATCCAAAAACATTTTGCACGTTCCACTACTAAGTACTACTACTACTTCCACCACTACTTTCGGACGTTGAACTTTTTGCAACATCATCAAATTAATTGAATTCGTTTCGTGAATATCATGCACATCCGACATTGTCGCATGACAGCGTAGCAATCAATACAAGCAGTAACAGTCGTGGCGGAACAACGACAAGGACAACAACAGCAACAACAATCGAGCAACAATAGCAACAACAGCAACGTTGTTGTTTGTCCGCGTGTGTCGGGTTTACAGTCGGCTAGCCGGAAGCAACAACTCAACATTTCGCGGGAGTAAGCACGCCTAGCGTTTCTGCGAGATCGGATAAGAAGCATAATAACAATAGTAATAGGAATCATATTATGAATAATAATACGGCCAACTTACCTTCTCGACCGACGATCTTCGGCATCTCGAATTACCTGTGGCAAGCTCAACCTACAACGTCTGGCTCTGCTACCGCCAGCACCGCCATTAAGCTAACAGACGAGCCGGCGCGCTGGCTGCGTAGCCAACACCAATAGCGACGCTTCAAGCTGAGCTATTCGAAATCATGTGCATATAGCATATGCGTATACATATCCAATATATGCACAATATATCCAATATATGAATATTGATATATATGTACAGACAAAAGGCATACATAGGCATACATCTATCTATTCGTATTGGCGGCGTGACCACATGAAGAAGTCTGACGAGGAGAACCAGGTACAGCTGGCGCAGGTACAGCTGGCGGCTGTAGTGGCCGGCTGCGCGTACCCTGCCTGCATTAGATGACGCTCTAGACGGCGAGCGGCGATCGAACATTGTTGTCTCACAATTGCCCGAATCGATCCCGGCTGCGAGTTGAGTCGTTGCGTTGGCTGGTTGCATTGGCTAACTCGATCTGTTGGTTCCGTTGGCGACGCGCCTGCAATTGCGATCAAAAAACCAAGACCCATTCGCAATCCCTAATCCGAAGTCCCATGATCCGGCGCCCATCATCTTCAACTCTGGTAGCGCCACGGCACGGCTACGACACGCAGCAGTTGCTGCGTCTACCGTCGTTGCCTCGTCAAACTTGGAGGCGCCGCAATAACAGCGAATAAATTCACGTACATGTTCAACTGCGACTCGGCGCTCGTGGTTCATCAATCGACAGACACCAAACGGTAGACAGACACTCTGCCAAGCTCAGCCGACACTCGACGACCACCACCGTCTCGACTCGAATTCCTACCGCATTTTCTACTAGACTACGACTTCTACTACTACTACTACTTCTACTACGGAACGACTACGAACGACATACGTAATTCGCCAAAGAAGAAGATCATCCTGTCTTGTTACAACTATTTCGAAATTCGAAATCAGCGTTCTTTGCCGTAGTGGGGGGCGTTGCGGGGCGTCTGCACATTCAAGATTTGAAACCATAGCGCACTCTGTCCTCAAGGATCCACAATTGCTGGCGGGACAGTCGCGGAAGTCGCGACGAAACGCTAGACTACTTGTTCTCATCCTCCTCCAACTCAATCAACGCGCCCGAAGACCTGAAAGATACGCGGCCACATAGAGGTCACGTTCAAGGTCACCTGTGATGCTGTTGCTGATGGTCGGGGTGACGCTGAAGGCCGGATCGGGCTGGCGGTGGTGATGCTGGGGATGTCGATGGTGATGACGATGATGATGTGGTGGTGGTTGTGGTCGTGAGCGTGAGGTGACAAGGGGAGGGTGGAGGGTGGAGGGGGGGTGAGAAGATCCCGAGGAGTAGTAGTACATCGGTACACGGGGAGTCCTGTGTGTTGGATCGTGAGCGACGTTCGGAGACCGGCCATTTAGATGAAGTACCTCCAGCTGGCCTCTGTGTCCACTCCGGCCGCTGTCTCGACGTGGTTTCAGGACGAGCTGGTCAACCGGGGCGTGGACGCGGCGTACACGTACTACGTGTTGTCGCTGCTCCAGGAGCCCGACGACGACGACGACTACGAAGACTATTACGGCTACTGCTGTTCGTCGGCGCCGCCGCCGCACCACCCGCAGGCCGTCAAGCCGGAACGTCGCCGGCTGCTGGCCAAGCGCTGCGCCGTCGAGTGTCTGAAAAGCGCGGCAGACTCGAACGAGGGCTTCGACGCGCTGGTCGATGAGCTGCTCGCTCGTCTCGAGCCCACGGCGGAAGACTCGGATTCGGACTCGGATCGGCGAGACGGCGACAGCGTTTGTCCGTTGGCCCGTAGTGGCGCGACGTCGACAACGCCGTCGCCAGCCGCCGCCGCCGACGGGGGTGGACATTCGGTTGCCGGCCACCGCCGCCACCGCCACCACCAGCACCATCACGACCATCAACAACAACAGCACCGCGACGGCTACCGCAGCAGTCAGGATCGGGCAGACAACGTCGACAACGTCGAGCCCAAGACGTTGGCCGAGTGCGCCAGGAAGTACTTTGACGCGTTTCCTGCTCTCCAGGCTGACGAGCGGGCTCCTCCGCTCCTCAGCGGCGTAGGCCGGCCAAAGGTCACGCAGGCAAACGCAGGCTACAGCGAGTCGGCACGACATCACCAGCCGCCGCCGCTGCAACACCAACATCCGTTGCAGAAACAACAACAACAACAACACCTGCAGCAGCAGCAACAACAACAGCAGCAGCAGCAGCGTCAACAACAGCAACAGCGAGCTGGTCCTGCAGAACGTAAACGAAAGAAGAACAAACGCAAAAGTCCCTTAACAGCAGCGGCGGCTACAACACTATCAGCCAATCGCTGTTGCGAGCTGGTCAAGGTACAATCAGCCACGAAAACGGGCCAGCTAGCTGAAGAAGGGCCGCCAGGTACTGCTGTTGCTGCTGCTAAATCGATCAACTCCTCGGCTCGCCATTGGCCATCGGTGCACCTCGGCAACAGCAGCACGCCCCAGCTCATAGCTGGCGGACGAAGCAGCCGGAACGTCGCGATCTCGCTGAACAATTCTAGCAGCAACAGCAGTACAGCCACCACAACGTGCGTGCAGGACACTGAAGACATGGGTTCGATCGTACGAGAAGAAACCCTGCTGTCGCGTCTAACTGAGAAGTTTGACTCGAAGCTGGCTGCCATCTGGGCAGACGCTCCGTCTGTCGTCGATGACCAGTCGTCGCTGTGGAAGATCTCCCTCGATCTCGCCCTTGGCGGGAAGCCTGGAGGTCGACCGGGAATCGAGCGGACGAGCTGCGATGAGGTCATCTTCAGCATCCCGAACATCTCGATCTTCACCAAGTTCCTTGACGACGAGGACGACAACGGCGCTGCGAACGACGGCGGCCTGCGAAGAACGACGCAGTGCGCCGTCGCCGATCGCGACTTGAGCCCGACACGCCCGAATCCCGGCCAGCGGCCCTCGCCGCCGGCGCTCTGCCTCCGAAACTCGACACTCAACTACGACAAAGACAAGACTGCCTTCACTGAGGTAACAAAAACACAATTCGCCTCTACTCCAGTGACTGATAGTTGATGCCTATCACAAGGCGTGGAATGCATAGAATATCGAATCCATTCCGGTTAGTCCTAACTAGCGATTCGCACATCATTTTGGTGATACGTGCCTAAGCTGTGTGGGGAAAGGCTTACGAAATTAGTAGCGCTAGTAGAACTCGTAGTAGCGGTAGCGAAGTTTATGAACACGGTGCGGTTTACCTAAACATAGATACGAAGTAACTGCCTTCGACCAGCCAACACCATGCATAAATTGGCTCGGTTACGTCTAGAACCTTTTTCAGACGGCCCCATAGAAGAAATGGCCCCATATAGACATCCTACAACGTTTCATGTATGCTTAAGTCATGTGCGCGTTGTCGCGTGTGTTGTTTGTTGCAGGTCATACCTACTCGCAAGCTACCGCAATCATCCGTTCGAGTTGCAGGAGTTGGCCAGTCGGATGGCGGAACGGCGTTTGTTACCACGGGTGCCCAGTTGCTTCCTCACTCTGTAACCGGCAACGCTAACAGTTACAGCACAGGTATAATTCGTAGTAGCGGCAGCAGCAGCATCATCGAAACAAGCAAAGCTGGAGGATTGGTCTTGCTACCAGCCACCGAAGATGACAAACACGGCGGTGGCGGCAACAATAACAACAACGCCAACGCCGACGACGACGAAGAAGAAGATCTTCTTGTATCGCCAAAGACCCACTTTACACCGATACGCGCCGATCCCGAGGTTGCGAGTCTCGACGATGATCGGCGGCCTCCATCTTCGTCTCTGGCAGAGCTCGCATCTTACCATCTTCTGCTACCAGAGCCGCCCAGAAGGCAACCACCGACGCAACAACAGCAGCAGCAGCTTCTACAGCATCAACAACAACAACAACCACAGCAACATGCTCGCTCACAGCAGCCTCAGCATCAGCAAAATGTGCTGCGTCAACAAAAACCACAGCAGCAGCAGCAACAACAACAGGCACAGCTTCAACAAAAACAGCTACAGCAACCACAGAATCTCGCAAGTGGAGGAGGCGTTTGCAACATCGCGGTTTTGCCGGTGCCGGCGCCGCCGTCGAACCTTGCAGTCGTCGGTGTCAACGAGCCCACAGGAGCCCGTCAGCAACTCGGCCTCCACAGCAATGCCGCCACCAACAACAGCAGCAGCAAACTGGTTAATATTCATAGCCAGGTTAGCACGATTGGTCAAGGGCAAGCTGATCCTAGCGTTGTAGCCGCAACTGCCTCGCTATCCGGGCGGAACGTTGCGACACGGCAACAGCAACAACAACCGCAGAAATTCCAGCTTCCATCGGTGGCACCCGCGCTAGCAAGGCGTACCCCGTCGCTTCCTGCTACCAAGTGTGAGTAATTCCAGTTGCCGGCATACCCTTCCTGTGATGTTGTGCTGCAATTATGTACGTCTAGCTTGCCGCAACTTATTGCCAAATATTATTGCCGGATGATAGCGGTAAATAAATAGCGTTCACTGACATAAGTAGAGCAGCACGAAGGTGGTTTAGTCACAAGTCTACTGCCACTACATTTGTATTTGAAAGTCGTGGCTAGGTCTGCATTTCTGTCTGTACCTACTGTGTACCCAAGAATTTGAATGATTCGCCGACTACCGGAGAGTTTGTTGCTATTGCCGTAGTAATTGTTTGCTCTTTTCCCTAGGTACTGTAAGCGCTTTGGTGCAGCTTGTTTTTATTCCACCGCTGGAATATTGGCAGGACCAATTTTATTTCGTTAGCACCTTCTAAATACAAAACAAAGTCGATGATGATGATGAGACAGATGATGCACGGTAATGTGCTGGCCTTTTTTAATTTAATACCTCCTCCACCAAAAAAAAAAATGTGCTGGCGCAAGAGATAGCGCCCGTGGATTCACGCGAATCCATCCACGTGGTTTCTTCAAGCTAATCTGCTTGTGAGCCTGGCGTAACATCTGGTATACACCCGTGTGTCACTAACGTACTGGTCTAAATAAGATCGTCATATAACAACACTTAATTAATAAGGGAGTAGAAAACGAATTATAATAACTATTCTCGACTCTTGTTACTACCGACTGCTGCCGTCAAAGAGCTATATCACAGTAATTAGTCGTGACAATAGTAAGGATTGTTTTTTGTACATATTAATACTATTACGCAGAAACACTTAACAGTAACGATGTTGTTTTTTCTTGGTATTTCTTACTTTATTTTTATAATAAATGGAGGCCGACGGCATCGGTAATTAGTGAGGTTGGATTGATTGACAGCTATGTCATTCGCATACATCTTACGGAATCTCTTTAGCTATTTGTTAGCTGGCAGCTCTTTCCGGATTTGCTTCCAGGCTACCGTGCTATGTGCAGCCATGTCTCTTCTCCATTCTTGTGCAGGAATGCTGTAATTAGCTTGATGTATTTTATGCGAGTCTTTATCGTGATGATACGCAATGTTAGAGTCGTAGCCACGAAAACATCATCCTAACGAAGATCCCAACGAAGACAACAACAACGACAGTTTCAGTTCTAGTGTATGTTATTAATTACGACGAGTTCATTATGCTTAATAGATGACCAACACCCGACGAACCCTTTGAATCTGTATGTCCGTTTGACTAAACTCTGGTGATCTCTCTCTCTCTCTGTCGTATCATAGGTGTGACCGCACTCGAGGACGAACGAGTTCAGGCTCTGTGGAAGATGGTGAACTTTGCTGTGCCGCGGGCGCCATCGGTTGACGGCGAGGCGGATATGTTGGGCGTGGCCCACTGTTGGCGATCCGGTGGCCAGTCAATTGGACCGCCGACGACCGCCTCCAAGGAGCTCCGAAACGAGATCCTTCAAGAGGAAGATGAACTGTTCCGAGACATCTTCCTCGAGGCGCGGGCGTTGCAGTTGCTCCAAACGAACCAGGAAGCTCAACAGCAACAGCAGCAGGCTGCGTTGAAGGCCTACGAGCAGACGAAGAGGCGGCATCATTGCCAAAAGCAAAGCCTTCTGGCGGAGGCGTCGGCTAACGAGACCATCTCGGTCTCCTCCACTAGCCTCCGAAACGTTTGCGAAGGCCGCGGGCGCACGACAACCTCAGCGTCGTCTTCGTCGTCTTCATCATCATCGGCATCATCCTCCTCATCATCATCATCACTACTGTCCTCGACGACGACGACGACGACGAAAACAACAACAACGACGATGACAAGTTCCTCCTCTATTACGACAGGAACTTCTACAGCTTCTGCTACGAACGCCGCTACCACATCGTTGGCCGGAGAGTATGGGTCGTCACCGTACCATGGTGAGCCACACAAACAGTGGTGACAACTATGGTAATAAATGTGCAACTAAGTAACCCAAATAATAGAAGAAAAAAATGTGACAACGACGATTAGATTAGGCTGCTGTGGCCCTCCTGTTTCTCACCGCCTCTCTCTCTCCACTTTCATTTCCTTCATGTTCCTTTTTGTCTCTCCACATAGATTTGTTGGGTTAGTTAAACAATTGCGTGTGTGTTCATACCAGAATATTAAACTTTGTTTAGGTCCTTTAGTTGCGCGTAATATTGACGCAGGCTCGATTCGGCTACGGCAAAAAGGAGAGTCCCTGGCCCGTGGGCAATGAACTATTTATCGATGCAGCGTCGCCGGTTGACCCAGCGACGACTCTGAATTGAGATTGGGTTAATTAGACAGCGGTGCTCATTCCAGAAACGGTGCGGCGGAACGGAATCGACTAGTGTAGGTTTCAATTAAAGATGAAAAAGATCATTTGTAAGATTCGCTGTCGTTGCAAGTTGGAGTTGGTTGGAGGGAGGGAGAATGGTTGGTGAGTTGACGGGATGTAGAATAAATATCCGTAGGAATCCGTTCCGCCGATAACCTGGTGGTGTGATAGGTTTTTGGCCGCTAACCTTTGGCATTGATTCTTTGTCGTGGCGTTTTGGATTTTGGTTGGTTGTTGGACGCCGCTCTCGCTGACCGCTTTTCCGTTTTCTCGCAGACACCTCGCTGGAGTACGGCCACGAACCGGAGGACTGCGAAGGCAGTCCGACGGCGGCTGTCGTCGCAGCTGTTGACATTCGTAGCCGCTCGCTCGGCTATCTTGAGGACGCATGCGGAGTGCCCATCGAGTACCTGTCGCATTTCTCGTCGGGGGTGGCCGTGACACAGTCGACAGCAACAGCGGGCTCAAGAGGAGGGGCCGCTGCCGGTCCAAGTGTTTTCGCCTCGCCCGAGACATACGATTCTGCGATCATCACCAGCGTTCGCTGTATTCAGGACCTGCAACAGCAACGGAGGCAGCGTCAGCAACAACAACAGCAGCAGCAACAACAGCAGCAGCAGCGCAAACCATGCACGTTCTACATGGAGGGCAACTGCCGGCGTACGGACTGCAAGTTCAGCCACGAGCTGGCCGCGATCACATGCCGCTTCTGGGAGGAGGGGAGCTGCTTTAAAGGCTTAGCATGTCCATTCCTGCACGGCTACGCGCCGCTTGAAGAGGATCTCGTGGACATTGACAACAACGATAACCACAACAACAACAATAGCAGCAGCAACAACAATAACAATAACAACAACCGCCACCAGCCCTACGATGGGAGTAACGAGGATCACCACTGCGGGAATAGCCTCCTGTTGCTTGCAGGTCAACGCAGCGTCGACCAAATTTTCCCGGGGCTCACGACGTCAACAGCTGCGGCGTCATCGGTTAGGTGCGGCGGATTGGGCCCTGCGTGCAGTCTTCATAGTCTTCAGAATCACCATGGTGCGCATTTTCATCACCATCAGAATCAACATCCTCCTACTGGCACTATCAACCAACATCACCAGCAACAACAGCTTCATCATCACCATCATCATCATCACAGTCACCACAGTCACCATAGTCATCATGGGCAAGGCGGCAGAAAGACACCCAAGAAGGATGCTCTTGTGCAACACGCCGTTAAACGCAACAGCAAATTTGCCATTGGTGAGTTTCTGCCTCCAGAGATTCCATCCGACCAACATGTCGGTAGCTATCCACCCATCTCTGTAGATCGCTTCGGATTGCTTTAAATAACGCTACTTTAATGCGTTTTGGTTCAGTTGCTTCTGTTTATTTAGGCCCTTATAACGGATAATGTCATAGAGATGCTACGACGACGCTAACAGACGGTTGTTCTATCAGTACCGATGAACATCATTCTCTTATCAAGCCACCGATGGGTCTCTGCAGACATCTTATATATATATATATATATATATATATATATATATACAGAGTCATTCGTATCAAAATGTACTTCTTTCGAGGTTTGATAGAACTCGGCAAGAAAATAATTTTTCGGTCGCGGAAACGTTTTGTTTAGGAGCGAGGATGAAATTTATAAAAGTAGTTTTTCTGCTTTTTTCTTCTACATAGTTGTGCGAAATATACGTTTGCGGGAGAACCAGTTAACGCATGAAGAAACCCATTATACCGGCGGAGGAAAATTCTGCACAACGGAAGACACTTCACTAGCTTGCGTAGCCAAAAGCGAATAACCAATTAAGGAAAGTCATAAAAAGTCGATATGTTACGTTATGGTAAAGACCACTCTCACGCACTACTAATGCCCACCATTTTCGTACCAATCGTGATGGTGCTGCGTTACGTAGTTGTCAAGTAACTAAGCTTTTTCGACAGTCATAGTTGTTATGTTTTACGTGCAAGTTTTTACGTTCAGAACCGTAACATTTTGTCAAGACGTTTCCGCCCCCTCCTTCCACTAGGAAAAATAATTATCTTGAGAAGTTCTACCAAATCTCAAAATAGGTACCTAACTTTCTCATACACCATATGCAAGTATGTATGCCTTCACTTTCGATATGGCTATCGAAAAAGCTTAGTTATTTGACAACTACGTAACGCAGCACCATCACTTTGGTACGAAAATGGTGGGCATTAAATTTGCTATTGCGTGAGACTGGTCTTTTGGACACACATTTTTGGTCGTAATGGAAACATTTTACGATTTTTCACCAAAAAACGTTATCGTAAGACATAACAACATATCGCCTTTTTATGACTTTCCTCAACCTGGCTATTCGCTTTTTGCTACGCAGGCTAGTGAAGTGTCACCCGTTGCGCAGAATTTTCCTCCGAACATGCCGATATGATTGGTTCCTTCATGCGTTGACTGGTTCTCCCGCAAACGTAGATTTTGTACAACTATGTAGAAGAAAATAATAACGACTTTTATAAATTTCATCCTCACTCCTAAACAAAACGTTTCCGCGTCCTCTCTCCATAGGGAAAAATTATTTTCTTGCCGAGTTCTATCAAACCTCGAAAAAAGTACATTTTTATACGAATGACCCTGTATATAGTAGATAGATAGTACAGCTGTTGTAGGGCCATTTAGCTATACAAAATTCTGAACTGTTCTGTCACTTTTCCGTATTTAATCGGTGTCCTACCCGCAGCAAACGGAATGGCACCGAATTGACGTCTAACTGTCGGCTCGATTGTCTCCCATTTGTGCAGAGTCCGAACAAGATTTTCCATCGCTGACGACCCAGAAGGCCAGCGGAGGCCATCTGCGAGCGATCGCTAAGAAAAGCCTGAAGAAGACGAACAGCATTGTGCCGAAGAAAGCGAAGAAAAAGAAGAAGAAGAAGTTGCCTAACTCGAGCGTCCCGTCTGACGCAAAGGAACCAAAGGAAAAAGGCAACGATACCAACACCAATGGCGACAATGGCAAAAACAACAGCGACGATAATAACAATAACAGTAAGACCGGCCATCTCGAGCAGGATAAACAAGAAAGCTCAAACGGAAATGCTACGGCCTGATGAAGCGGGGCCTTGAGGTCATGGCTAACGTCCATGCCATTAGCAAGACTGCCGAAGGGCAATTCTAAACCGAAACGAGGTTCACACAGCGCGTGAGCGAAACGCTGTTTTGATCGCATTTTGTTCTAGTTAATCACAATAGTAATAATATTAATAATAAGAACAGTTTATTTGTTCGACGAGACAGGCGTGGAGTGGCTTGTGTGTAGTCCGCATCGTCGTAGCAGGATATCGTCACGCGTAGTCTGATAGTTGAGAGTGTGACGAGGTCACTAGTGTTCAGCGGGGAGTCGTCACTTAGTTGCTTCCTTAGCGGAACCGTCTCTGCCGAAGTTGAGTGTGGGGCATATTGACGCTGGTCTCTCGGGCTGGTTGCTGTTCACGCCGCCCGCCATGATGGTAGGGCAAGCGGAATGACGAAAGTATCTTTATAGCTTCAGCATTTCGTTAGGCTAGGCTACCGCGTTTATGTTTCGTCGACGAGGTTCAAGCAAGACAAACCCTACGAGTTGAGGCACGTGCCTCGACGCCGTCGAAGGCTACCGACAATCTTCGAGAGAGAGAGAGGAGAGGAGAGTCGTTACATGGTAACAACGTGCCGTTGGAACGGTAGCCCGAAAGTAGGCGTGTTGAAGGGCTTTTGACTAAGCCAAGACGACGGCGGCTGAATTTTTGATTGAGTTTGATCGGGACACAGAATCGTCTTTATATATATATATATATATATATATATATATATAGGGGGAGAGAGAGAGGGGGGGGGGGTGACACAACACAAACCGGAAAGAAAGAGCTGGGGAAGGAAAAGGAGGTCAGGCAGCCACTGAGTGATGATGTATTTAAACTGTATTCTGCTTGCATTCTCCGTATTGCACATATCATGATCTTCATCATTGTCGCACTCTTCCGAGCACAGAGTACTATTGCTGCTGCTGCTGCTGCGGTTGCTCTTGTCATCTGTGAACTATCGCCCGCAAATATTCGATATTAGCAGAGCGAAAGCGTCCCGATTGCCGTAAAATTGGCAGAGAGCCTCACTCAGTGACGACTAGCGAATGAGTTAAGCGTAGTAGTTATGACTTCGTATCACTTGGTTTATCTATTAATCAGATTATCTACAAATTTTACTAATTATCTATTGCTGCAAAACAAAAACAAAAAACAACTATCCCTAGTGCTGTCGGCGTTCTCCCATTTGCTTTATTACGACGACACGAATTCTGATTTCTCTTTCTTTACTCTGGTTATCACGTCACGGCGATGCCGGCCTACTACAACAGCTAAACAGGGATACTAAGAACGCGAACGCCGACTACTATGCGACTGTGTACTGTCTGTTGAATACGATTACTACAAATAATATTCGTTGTGACGGTGGCTAGTATAGGCAGCATTTTCATAGACTACCGGCACCGCGCACCAAACAGCTGTGGCTAAGATAATCATGTCAAATCATGCCCCCCCCCCCCCCTGCTTTCCGATGTCAGCCAGACCTCCATCGATGCGTTGGTAAATTGAGGCCGATCTAGGCGGTAATCTCGCTGCTTCCGCGTACTGTGGTTGGAAAATGAATTCTTGTCGAAAATAAGCGCCGCTTCAGAGCTTGAAAAGTTAGATCGAGTGAACAAGTGGCCTCCATTCTCGCGACGTTAGTCTCGACGTCATTATGAGCTAATTTGTTAAGTTTAAGAGGTTTGCTGATTTAAACAAAACAGAAACGAGCATCAAAAGAACAAATAGGCCAGTTTTGTTTAGTTTACATGTCTGGCTGTATTGACAGTGGTGCTCCCTCTCCTTTTAGCTTGGTCTATCTCTAGGTCACACTTTCTCCCTCCGGTAATGTGTGAGAAGTTAAGCAGATCGCGAGTAGTTCTTGTGGAGGGGTTCCTGTTTTTGGTTAGTAAATTGTATTGTACGAATAACTACTTAACAATAATATATTATAAATAATCACAAGCTATTGCTTAACCCAGATCTATAAGGGGGCAACGCTTCTACACAATGAAATCTCGAAACACATATTGTGTTGCTGTTGATTGCCCCTGAGTTGATGGGAGCTGGTTGTTGTTGCTTTTCATTGCGCGAGGCAATTTGTCGAGAGGTGCTCATGCACCCAGCATAATGAGAAATCACGGGGTTCCGAAGCAACACGACGCATATATATATATATATATATATATATATATATATATATATATATATATATAGTAAAGCGGAAATCTTGTTCTACGAAGTACGTTATGTATTGTATGAGGGATCACTCACATTGATGATATGAACTCACCTGATTTTTGTTTTAATGCTGTCAAATACCACCGGCAGTTATCTATGAGGTCTTTGGGGAAAGATAGATATCGTTCCATGGTGCTGAATTTAAATCCTGGTTTGTATAACACCAACAAATGTTCTCTTTCCGCTGGTATCGTCACAACAATTTGCCCACAATATATTGAAACGGCTCTCTACAGTGAAATTGATTTATGTGCCGTTGTGGCAAGGCGCTTTATTTTTTTATTTCGAATATCTTCTGTCTCATGCAAAACGGAGAATCATGAGAAGGCAGGCTGATCGATCAGCGAGTAACGTAAATGGAATACGTGGAACAAATGAAGAACAATGAGATGGCTGCTGACGAACGTTCTCGTTGGCTGCTGCTGCCGCTGTTAGGGCATAATAAGTTGTTCTAGGACAAAGAGTTTGTACAAAAAAAGACAGCACATTACATCTCCCCCTTGCGTGAACATGTGTGTGTTTGTGCAGGTACGCGGCCATGTATGCCCCTCTGTGTGTGTGTGTGTACCTATGTCTCTATCCATAATGGTATGTGGCAGTTAAACAGTACACTCATACATACACACACACATATTGACAGTTTACATAGATCACTACAATTGTAGCCCGTTGTACAACGGAATTAAACAGACAGAAAACAGGGCGAGCGCACTTTAAAGAATCCATCATCATGTTGTTGTCGTCGTCGTCGTCGTTGTTGTTGGAGAAGTAGAAAGAAGGTAAGCGGCAAAGGCGAGCTTATTTCTGTGCCCCCGACTATTTATGCTTACACATTACACAGCAGCATAACGGTGGCTTAACGGGGTGGGGGGTGGGGGGGGGGGGGGAAGTATTGGTTGGTCCGAGCTACGCTCGACAGTGCAAACGTCGTTGAGTCGTTGACCGCTAGTAAGGACCCCTGAAGGTATCCCGTGCCTGTCTGTACGTGTGTTTGCAGCTGATCGTACGGTACGAAGACGCCTGCAACGCTCGAGGTATTGCAGCTCTGTTCAGCCTAATGAGACGACGCAATTAAGTTACTCTTGGATCTGTGTAGGTCCGAATGTCTGCCCCACTAAGTGGTCATAACACAACAGCAGCTGCTGCTGCGGCTGCTACTGCTGGAAGTGCTGCTGTTTGAACGGAATTTACCGTTATTGTCTCTTGGCAAAACGCGCAACGCACGGCGACTTGACTTAACGCACGGTCCGCGACACGACGTGACAACAACAACAACGTCGGTCTTATCCGCTCTCCGCTTATGAATCGTTGCAGCCATCTGCAGTCACTGACTATACGAGAGAGGACAAGGACCTCACTAACACACACAGACACACGCGTGCGAGACGAAAACGGTGGAAGCAGGAAGGAGGAATGGAGGAAGGAGGCGGCTGTAATGGGTCCGAAACGAGCGGCTACTGAAACCGGCAGACAATTGTCTTAACTTCGTGGGTTCGATTAACTCCGACGGCGTATACATGCGATAATATAAGCGAAAGGTAAAAGATAGAATGAAAGAAAGAAGAGGAAAAAGAAGAAGTACGACGACGACGATGAAAATATGTGACCCGAATAGAGAGCAACAGTAGAGATGTTGAAAGAGATGTTCGGAGCCCGTCGACAGCCACACATTTGCTAACGGAGTGGACGGGTTCTTTTGGGCGGATCTGTGTGAGGCGGCGGCCTCTGCCACAGCAGAGAATTCGAATGACTTAGACGAACAATGATAGAAGAGATTGCATGCACGCGCGTACAGACAAGTATGCGTATAACACCACCGGCCGTCGTTTCGGCATAGAACTAGCCAGGTATTGGCCATCAGGAGAGAGAGAAAGAGCTGGAGATCGTGCCCGATATTTATTGCGTCTATTCTGGCCACCGACATAGCAGTTGCCTAGTCCAGGCCTCGAAACCTCGAATGACTCGGATTGCAACAATGCAATTCTGTAGTTCTGCACGCCACATTCATACGGCGTGCGTGCGTACGGGTACTTCGTGTACGGGCAGTACGGAACGAAGTCAACGAGGTCGTCATTGTCGACGTCGGACTCTGGCCGGACTCTCCGAATCTCCCTATACGCTGGTGGTTTGCCTGTTTGTTTTCGTTCGTTCTGTACACGGCGGAATAACAGCAGTAGCAGCAGCACAGCAGCAGCGGCGGTGGCGGCGGCGGCTATGCGGATAAGATAAAGGTGTGCTTCCGAAAAGAATAGAATATCTAGGAAACAGCGCGCACGCAGTGGCTTGAGTCGACATGAGCCTAGCGAATAACAGGGACGGGCGGCGGACACACATAACATGCAGGAGGTTTCCTCCGCCCATCTAAACTACATTTTAGAAATGCATGCACCTGCCCTTAGCCCCCGACACCCCACAGCACATCGACACACTCACACATACACACACATAGACATGGTATGGTAGATGCTGATTCTGAATGTGACCACTTACCCCCGATTAAAGTGTGTATCTCAGCCTCTTTCCAGCCAGTTAATGTCCTATAGAGATATGTTAAGCACGCAAGCACATGATAAGGAAGCGGTAGCAGGCCGTAAGCAAAAAAGAGGAAATCAGAAGAATGGCTATCAAGACCACTCTATCTTTCTCCAGAGACACAGAAGTTGAAAGGAGACAATCTGTTGTAGTCACTACCACACCAAAGAGCCTACAGCCGATAATTATATACACGGTGCAATATGAGGCCTCTTTTGCTAGATCCGTCGACTGAAAGAGAAACCCTTGTAAATATGGCAAGTATATATATATATATATATATATATATATATATATATATATATATATATATATATATATATATATATTAAATTGATGGCGTTGGTCACATTCAGACATTTCTGTCATACGAAAGCGTGAATGGGAGCTCTCCTGGTACAGGTGTGAACTTTGCCAGTGCCAGGATAAGAAAGAAACCCGTAACAAATGATTTAGAGGATTGTTATTATTATCATGTTTAATATTATTGTACTAACATTATTGCTATTGCTATTATGTGAATATATTAGTGACGTGTTTTCACCCCATACACAGGAATGCGGAACTAAACAGTACTATACAAATACAGTAATTTTACTTATAATAAGTATTACTATTATTACTATTATACTTAATGTCGCTAATAACACGAATGGACATGACATAAATGAATGCAGTGTGTTATCATACTTCATGTCTAATACAGCGGCACGAAGGCGACTGAAGTACAGAAAGAAAAACTTTAAATGGAAAAATCTCGATTGATGTAATACACAGTTAATATATTAGCCGATAGCCGAGAAAAAGAGAGTGCTGTTTGAATGGTCAGATGGAGCGACTTCACGTAACGCAAAGCACAGCAACGCAGGAAGCCAAGCGCAGATACGGAAAAAAAAACAAAGAAAAAGTGTTGCAGAAGGTGTTTCTATAATATTCCTCTTCTCGAAAACGTCACCTTCACCTCTACTACTGATCTAACACATGCACACAGATATATAATCTCTCTCACACACACACACACACATGCATAGATCCTAGCTGACGAAGTCAAGGAAGTTCGCTGCCTATGAGCGTATTCCTCGCATCGTATATCGAAACCAAGTCATTCGCACGGACGTGCAAACGAGTGTTGAAGCACATTGGCCACATTTGCTGTGCGAACCATGCGAATTTGGTTTTCCCAGAAGTAAAACAATTGATTTAGCTGGGACAGATCTAAAATTAGTCTTTCGTTCGTTTGTTTACCTCATTCGTTGGCCTGCCTAAAGTGTTTGTATATAGGCAATTCAAGGATGTTTTGGCTCATTTCCATTCTGGTTGACTTACTACTTGATTCGATCTATTCTGAAATGCAGTGCTACGTAGTCTTCTCTGTTCGTTCTGGTTTACCTAATTTTGCTGGCTGACTTAAAAAACGAAAATTGAGGATTGCATTGCCGTAAGTCTTACGATAGGGTAGGCGGCGCAAATGGCGTGTTTTTTATGTTGTTCTGAATTGTTTTGTTGCGGTACACGCTAGTACGACGTGAAAACTCCATTTATGATCACACATTAGCACTGACGGCTGGTCGGTTCTACTATATATATGTATATATTTACATTACAAGTGAAACTTATGAAAAGAAGCCGTTTCCTGTTTCGCCGAAACAAAAAAAAGGAAAGTGAGAAGAACCTAAGAGAAGGAGAAGGGGCGAAAATAGAATAGTGCACGTAGCGTCGAAAATAATGATGAAGAAAGATATGAGAACCGCGGCGCGCGTGGCCGTTTCAGCGGCAAAGAACGAAACCGATGCGATTAAAACCCCGCGCGTCGGGTTTTTTCATGTCTACACATTGTACTGAAAAGGGGTGACGATGTCATCATAATAGACGAATTCATAGGATAGTTGAATCAGTTGCCGGCAATGCCGTTCGCGTGTAGTGAACTTCAAGGGCCAGAGGGGGCAAGAGCAGCGGCAATGACGTAATGTAATACACAACGCTCGCAGCGACAACAGTAATAACACTTTTCCGAGAGAATGAAAACAATAATGCCCGTCGCAGCGCTGGTTGCTATACGAAGCTGTATGTTCGAGCATTTACATTACACATCAAACGAATAATGTATGCCTGTGTGGGTGACAAGTTGCTGTGTATTGTCGAGCTCCCATGGTGCGCTGTTAATGCTGTTGAGGCTGGCAGGGCGCCCGTCAACCTCCACAATCGACAGAAGTGCCGTAATCTCGGCCCTTCACTTGGCACGTTCACTCATACACACACATCCACACCGAGAAAACAACACAGAACAGATCAAGGAATGATTGACAGCCACCTGTAATTGAACCCAAGGTCTGGAGAGGCAGAATGACCTATTGAACACTGAAACATTGAAACACGAACCCTACTATTTTTATCGTGGCATTGATGTCGATCGTCATGCCACCATCCATAGGTACCAAGGAATTGTTAGCCAAACGTGTTTAGTATGCCTCTCGTATTCCAAAGATGGTGATGATGATGATGATGCTAGTTGTGTTGACGGCGATAATGTTATAATAGTAGAGTTAACTACGAAGACGTGGGCGTTGGTGTTTGATTCTGCTCTGAGGTAGAATGCCCGCCTTCGCGGGTCACACAAGCTACGGAAGGTGTCGCTTGGTGAAATGAGCAAATGCACTTCACCAATTTCAACGTCTGAGCAGCGGCAGCCCGTACGTGTGATACCTGTAGGTAGGGCGGAGTCCACCAACGCTTCCAGAACGCCGATCGGTATCCCCGATACAGCCCTTTGCCGCCGAGATACGCCTGTAAGCTGTACGTAAGCTGCTACAGAGCAGAGGTGAAGCGAGATAGATAGAGAACAAGAATATATGTATATGGGAAGGGAAGAAGGGAAAGGCACTGCCGTACTGTACTTCCATTTGAAGGATTCTCGCCCAATGCGGAATGCGCAGAGTGCTGCACGCAACCAACCCTAGGCAATTCAACACGACAAGTGGTTGTGCTGGATTTGTCCTGCTATATATATATAATGGCAGAAGGGAAAAGCGAAACGACTGAATTGCACCGCGCATCTGCTGAGGTGGCTGGCTCCGGACATGACAGCTTGCAGACAGGCAGACGGACAGACGACAAGGCGTTTTCGGTGGGCCGAGTGCGTTTTCGAGTGTCGACCGACAATCAGGCGCTCTGAAGAGGAGAACTTCGGCTCAATTTCACGCTTCGGAATGAGTCGCAGGCCGGCGACCCCGGTCGTCGGCAAAACCGTGACGAACCGGCCCGAAACTCAGTGGGCCGGCTCGAGCCGGGTCGTCGACCGGGCAACAATAGCCTCGGCAGAGTTCGACCTCATTCATTGCTCATTTCGGCTGGGAACCGGGCGACACGGGAACGGCAAGAGTGTCGTCCCGCCGGAGGGCTTGCGATGGAGCTCCGAGCGCATCTCGCGAGCAGCGCTTGATAAGGACGTCCTTATCAGCTAGTTCGAAGGACTGGTGGTTCGCCGTGCGTGATGACTGTGTGGTAGTTAGTATCAGGTGGGGTTCCTCGGCATCCGACGGCGTCCCTGCAGCTGTGCAGTTTGCCTTGCAGCGTTTGCTAGCGTGCTAGTCTAACGTGACAGGGCGAGGCTCAGAGTGTGGGTAGACGCGTCTGAGCGCGTGATAGGGCTTCAGTTCGCTGGTCAACACTTGCGTCAGCCGCGGCCGCCGCCTACGAGCGACAAAGTCTGGACTGGCGTCGACGGTTCCCTAATGTCGTGAATGGGCAGAGTACACGCATGGCCGGATCAGCAGTGAAGCGAGTCTGAACAGAGAGACGGGGCGCGAGGAGTTGGATCGCTGTCCGCTGGTGGTGCCGGCTGTGCGCTCAACCAACCAACCAAACAACCAAAAATTCCCAAGAAGGGCCTTCAACAAACTAATTTGGCAGACGTTCGTCTAATTGTGTGTAATAATATCAACAGCAACAGTAGTTGCAATGGTACCCCATTGTCAACAATAGACAATAATACACTACTATTACTACTACGACTATTACGACTATTACTAGCGCGAATAGTAAATAACCCCACAGTGACCCTTAGCACTGAGGAATATAACACCCCATAGACATACATGCATACATATTCCTACCTAAGATCGACAAAAAGGAAGAAAATAAATGATACGTTCAGTGCGACAGAAACAGTCCGTCTCGTTGGTGTAGCAGTCAAAGACCGCGACGACGACGACGAAGACTGCCAGAAAAACGTGAAATGACGCGAGAGGAAAAAGAAATTGGCGAGAGCGAGAAGAAATGGATTGGCGAAAGTGAACAAATTGGAAGCCGCCAGAGATCAATAGAGAGAGAAAGAGAAAGAGCAAGAGAAGCACGGTCGATGCTTCCACGGCTGCTTCTACCACGTGTAGAAGAAGTAGAGACGTGAGGGACAAGGATTTGGCTAAAAGATGGGTTGAATTACTGAACAATAAACAGTGACCATGGTAGTGGTGGTAGTGGTGGTGGTGGCGGCGGTGGTAAAAAACTTGGCTGCTATGTTTGTGGCGAGGTTAGCGCTGGTGGTTATCGTGCAGACCGCAAATCGCTTACAACTGCGCCGTAGGCGGCAGAAGGGGAACAGGCTGGGGTTCGCGGTTCGTTCAATTTATTTGCCTATCGACTGCTGTGGGTAGCAGTGCAGCAGTACTTACGACATCGTCGGCAAGTAAGAAGAGGGAAGCGGGAGCAGGTAGGCGCATAGCTGAGGAATCCGACGATTACAAACGCTTCTATGCGGAAAAGTTGACGCTTGGACGCATGTACTCGACAGCAACGCGCGGGAACATCTCAGCAGTTGAATGAATCTGACTTCGCAGCTCTGAGGCAGCACTGGTGCTTTGCATGACTCGTAGTGTCTTCAAGCTAGCCAGCTATGTCCGATTCGGCCTACTCTATTGACATGGGTGGAAAATCAACTGGATAAAAACAAATACAATCATGAAGAATAAGATTAAAATACTCTAACTTTGGCGATAGCAACACTTTGACCCGAACAGCAACAGTAAAAAACGGCGTGTTGAATCGCAGTTAACTACGCCAGATGTTGTCAAAATTGCGATTAGGCGACCGTGTAAGTTAAAAGGCAGTGGCACACGACGGGCTGACCGCGTGCGCATACCAAATTGAATATCGTTTAGAATAAAGTGGAGGGCAGGATAAATCGTGCGGAGTACGGAAAGCTTTCCATCGATCAGATCGGTTCCCCGATTGTGGGGCTCTCCGGTTCACTAGTCATTGTGTGGGCTGCTTAATCACATGAAATCATAAGCTACGACATAATCAACCGGGAGATCAAGGACCGGGCAAAGCAAGAACGATGCGAACTCTAAGACAACTCCCTCTGCTGCTGCTATCACTACTATTCTTAATAATAATAATCATATTATTATTACTACTACTAGTAACGAAGTTATTTATACGAGCTTGATGAGATAATCTCCACACAGGAGTTTGATATCTCGTTGGTGAAGCCACTGAGCTTCAATAACTACCACGATTCGAAATGGAACTGAAGAAACGCACGGTACGAATTCTATCGCGATATTATTCATTCGATAAATTCAGTAACAGAAAACAGCGCAAATAAGCACGACACCAACTGTAAATTCTGATTCTCTAAAAAAAAACGAGCTTCAAAAGTACGCAAATATTAGAAGACACACTATGTAAGGTAGTACCAGCTATTAGAATAATAACCAGCGTTATCTGGCAATAAAATTTAATCTGGATCCAGAAAGTGTGTTTTCACTATATATATATATGCTTCACGGATGTTTCTTTAGCGTAACGGATGTCTCAATAATGTGTATATATATATATATATATATATATATATACAAAACAGGATTGGTTAAGGACCGCCTATATCGTAAATTGACGAACGCATTGAACAGGGCGTAAATTAGCATGGATGCATACCATTTCTAGAGTAATGCTATGCTTAGACTATAAGTGATTCATATGGCTAATTAGAGATTGAAGAAACGAGTTCTGTATATGAATAAAGATATGACATTTTATTATGCCGGCATATATATATATATATATATATATATCCATGGCTAATAAGAGATTGAAGAAACGAGTTCTGTATATGAATAAAGATGTGACATTTTATTATGCCGGCATATATATATATATATATATATCCATGGCTAATAAGAGATTGAAGAAACGAGTTCTGTATATGAATAAAGATGTGACATTTTATTATGCCGGCATATATATATATATATCCACAAAAATATATTGTTTCTAGGTTCCCTTCGCTGTGGCTAGTATGTGTTAGGGTGGCGACATTAACGCACAGAAGCCGAATTTACTAAGTTGTATACTGCCGACTGGATGGAAAGTACTAATTCGTTGTCTAATTGCAGCAGCACACCTTTTTGGGTGAGAGGGTAAGTTCGTAGTTTTAGTTGCGTTAGAGTTAACTTACACACACACATACACAAGCAGCGGGTGAATACATATTCATTCAGACGAAGCGTTAGGGCCAAATAATACTGCGAAATCAAATATTTTTTTATCGTTAGAGGACACGTCGCTCTGGGGCATGTAATGAGGCGCTCCATCCTAACTCCACCATCCTAATCGATATCGATTTTCATTTCAAACCAACTCCTCCCCCATGTATGCATGCAC
This sequence comes from Dermanyssus gallinae, assembly GCA_003439945.1. NCBI lineage: Eukaryota > Metazoa > Arthropoda > Arachnida > Mesostigmata > Dermanyssidae > Dermanyssus > Dermanyssus gallinae. The sequence continues at coordinate 78,303 of QVRM01001737.1, forward strand.
GGGCTCCGTGCATGATGAACGACCGACAAGAACTGACGAAGTATTCGACTAGCAGAAGGCTTAGTTTCACGCTTCAGCTGCTGCTGCTGTCGCGTAGTCGGCAACAGACAACAGATGTGACGCGCGACATTTGACGCGAGAAGCGAGTTCATCGTTGAGAGCCTGTTTGTAACGTTACCGCCATAATCATAGGCAGCATGTTTGCAGTCGTTGTCTAGTTGCGAGCTAGTGATCGGTAAGTAGCTAGCTGTGTGTTGTCAATTGGCAAATATCGACGAACATGGCAGCCAAACATATCTCCGTGCGCCGCGGTAGAAGTCAAGCTCATCGTCGGGCCAAACCTCAGTCGACTTCTGCGATGAGATGTTGAACCACCACACGGATCGTTTGCAGCTATTCTCGCAAGCTGCAACAACAACAAAAACAATAAACACACACACACACATACGCAAGCAAGCAATAAACGGAAGCGGCAAGAATGAGAAACAGAAGAGGCCATTTGTGAGCCAGCTGTTGTTGAGCTTCTCACATGATTACGTCAGTGTTACTACACTCGCCTCTAGTGGATCTCTCTCTACAGGAAACCATAGGCGCTTAAACATGTCTGCCAATATCCGTGCCCCTGCATCCGTACACTGGCATACTGGTCATCACGCTATATATAAATATATATATATATATAACCACAAAATAAAATAAAACTATTAGTATATATATATATATATATATATACAAGCATGTATAACCAAACGTATTGCTTCAGACCTTTCGCACACCAGTTCATTCAATTAACTTGCTGGTATGCTCGACTCTCTGACAAAAAGTACCTAGTATTCTATACTAGTGACACCAAGTGATCAGTGCTAAGTGATCACAAAGCGTGGCTGTTCCAAATGTGATCGGTTGTTTCCCGTCGTTTGTTAACATGAAAAGCTATTTTCTACTCCAACAATACACTTAGCTCTCCTCATCGTGAGCCTACTAGGTATTTTATGGGTAATTCTGCAGAGCAAGAATAATGCATCATCATCGCTATTAGTATCATTCAAAGAACTTCAAAATTTAAATGTGGGTGTCTACAACATGATATTAGGTATAACCTTATATGAGAAAAAAGTTTACCTCGATCATAAGTTGCAGTTCGTCGGTTAGCCCAACACCAGAGGGCCTTCACGTCATGATGGCCCGCTAGCGTCGCGAGAAGGACATCAGTAGGGCCGGAAAGGATGTTTATGACGCCATCCGGAATATCCGATGTTTCAATCACCTGAAAAGTCATCAATGTGTTCTTAAGAATTGAAATACGGTCTTGTTTGAGGCTAAATTAAGATATATATATATATATATATATATATCGTGCACGAAAGACACATAGCTTGTAAAGGCCCCTGGTCGGAGCAATGAACTGCATGGAAATGCACCTATGCGCCTATGTAAGAGTTGCTATTAGTAATGTTTATACATTCGTCATGAGGGAAATTAGGAAAACCGTAAAAATCTGCATATTCGCTCAGCTCAAGTCACATTTTTCTAATATGCCCACGAATATTATTAATCATGTTGTACCGTGCCGTAGTTTACAACCTATGCCATGGAATTAGTCGAAATAGCAGTCACAGCGGCGGCAGCGTCGAACGCTTAACGCTCTCGTTCGGAGAAGTACTAGAGGAGTAACTTACTAACAGACATATACGCTAGCAGTGGCTATCCATAATGGCTTCTCTAGTTGTATGCCCCGGTTCTCGTTAAGCGTTCGTACGTAATGAGACGAAACTCTATGGTATACTTCACAAAGGCATGTTATCGGCACTTGCTCGCCTACATATATATATATATATATATGATTGATTGATTTATTATTCGCTTGGCATGCATACCTAAATACACATCTCACCCTTTTTTTTATCAGGGGCGCTTAGAGCGGCAGCATATATGTTACCTATGCATCTGAATAATCAATGTACACTTCCATACCTACTGAGTATTTGCTTTCCATTGGGACAGCCTCTTCTTTGTAATATCGACCAGGTCCTTTCTAACGTTTGGTCCTAGAGCTAGGGCATCCGACAGCTCTATATCTCTGCTTCCCCCTAGGGCTGTACATTCTTTAACAATATGCTCAATTGACTCATTCCCTAGCCCACATGCTCGACATTCTGTACTTTGTCCCTCCATATATTTAGCTCTTTGTATCCTTGTATCCAACATCCCTGCCCTGGCATCTGCCAATAGCCCGCTCGCTCTTGAATTATCGTATACCCATTCTGCCCCGCCCCTTTCCGTCTTTTCCTTTCCATATATACTTGCCAAACTCGATCTGGAACCCATCGCAAATTTCCATTTGCCTGCATATGACTTGTTTACCCTCAATTTCACCATCTTCTCCGATATTCCCGCTCTGGCCCATTGCTGACTATTGTACCCAATCTCCCTAGCTGCACATTCTACTCTGCGATCCCACTTCGTTTTCATCTTTAGTGCCGTCTTTACCAGCTGCATCTGTTTAACCCATCTTTTATTTGTGACACTTTTAATCCTAACACTAAATCTTAGCTTACTTTGTACTTCCCTTTGTATAAATTTTGACATTCCTCCTTCGCCCTCAAGAAATTCCCTAGCGCAATTAAAACGGCAACCCAATGCAAATCTTATCACTTCTCTTTGTATTGTTTCTAACTTCTTTCCTAACCCCGCGCTGTGGACCAGAGAGGCATTAGCAAAGGTCAATCCTGGCACATACATGGCCTTCCATATATTCCTTGTTACTATATATTTGTTAAACCCCCAGAGGCCCTTACACCTTACTGCATTTCTTCCTCTTTCAGCTTTCTTCCTCCGTAATATCTCTTCTTTTTCTAGATAATTCCCCCCTGTAGTCAATGTCACCCCAAGATACTTGTACTCGCTTTTATACTCCAATTCCTTCCCCTGTACTACAAGCTTTCTTTCCTCCCTAATTCCGTTAAATACTAAAATTGCGCTCTTTTTTTTCATTAAACACCATGTCTAGTTCCTCCGCTGCTTCCCCACATGCATTCAACATTTGTTGAACTTCGCTAGTGCCCCGCCCTAACACTACCATATCATCAGCAAACAGCAGCACAGGTGTCTTGATATATACACCTTTTTCCCCTATCTCCCACCCCCAATCAATCAATCAATCATGTCCTTTAGTTTTTCCCCCCACTTCATAGTGTAGGCTACAAACGCCGTCGTTCTAGGTAGTCCCCATTGTACCTGTAATTCCTGTGTCATTAGAGTGCCCCCGTTTAAAATAAGAACTATTCTATTCAAGAATTAGCTAACCCCACAACCCGCTTCGTGAAGAAAAATCGAACTCTAGTAACTCTATCTAATAAGTAGTAGATCTGTCTCTCCCAATTTCTTCCAGATAAGTGATATACCATATGCTGCTATTGGTTCTACTTTAATCTTGAGAAGGGCTGACGTGGTATGTATTGACCACATTTGCGGGTTTTTTGCTGCCGCTCGAATGGCCTTCCGTACTCTGCTTTCAATATGCTTTCGGAAACGGCTACCATTTGACGTTATAGTGACCCCCAGATACCCTTGACTTGAAGAACGTCGTCTTTCGCTATTGGACCTCCCCTTCGAAATTTACTGCCACTGTTTTCTGCCAGTTAATACTGAGCCCCATCTCGTACATATAATCAATAAGCGGCTCTAGTCCCTGTTTAACCCTAAATAGACTCCTGCCATAGATCGCTATGTCATCTCACTGTACTCTCCCCAAGAATGGTGCCCAAAAGTTTTAATAAACGATACGGCACTCTCTCCAAAGCTAACTCATCTATAATCCTACTTCTTATCGCTAAGTCAATGGTGGCTTTAAGATCTATAAATATTGCGTATAACGGTCTTCTCGGCTCTGATAGAGTTACCCAAATTTCTGCCAGCAATTGGCGCAGGGTCGTATGGGTCGACTTGGACCTTCTGAACCCATGTTGTTCTTCTGGTACTGCGTTTCTGGTTTCAAGAAAGTGCTCGAGTCTGTCTGATATTATCCCCGAAAACATTTTATAGGGGAAACTTTTAAGTGTAATTCCCCTCCATGATTCTGGCTCTGTTTCTATGCCTTTTACTTTTGGTATGAAAATCAGGGTATCCCCTTTCCACGCTTTAGGCATTTCCCGGGATATATATATATATATATATATATATGTACAGCTAAGGAGCTGCGACAAGCTTCCATAACTTACCTGGGCAAGCATCAGAGGGGCTATCGGATACTCTTCGGGGACCACGATGACGACGGTGTTTCCGATGGAGATCGCACTTACGAGCAACGTAATCAGCGAGCGCATTGCCTGGTAGATTCACCCGGGTAGATTATAACAGCACAAAAAGCCTCAGAAAACAAATCGCCACTGACATAGATGCTGGTCATCGGTTCAACGAATACTAATACTGTACTACGGTACTAAACGGCTATTGACGTAAAGAACACGACAACATCTAGAATAATATACGCAAAACTTACACACCTTTCGATTGACTTATCAGCTAGTCTTGGTAGGCTACCGTAGGCCTTTTTGTCTCATCCGCCTGGCTGCCTGTTACCACACGATCTGTCTATTGATGACACTGGCACCTAGCAAACAACTTACTCTTTCACAGCGTAGAACCAGCATCAAGGGATCAAAAAGAGGGAGTGCTATGCTGTCACGAGCGTAAGCAACAAATGTACCTTGACTTTTTTTTTAGGACTAACTGGAAAATGCGGTTGCACACACGGTCATCACTGCGGGAAAGCTCCCCGCCAGAGTGGAAGAGCAACCCACAAAAAAACACCAGTCCTGTCCCTGTCCCCCGACCTGAGTGGGAACTGCTTGCGCATTGCATCAATCAGTCAGGGAGGGGTAGTCTTCTAATGTTTTGAATGTACCTTGACTGGCGGGCAGACTATGGCGATAACTCCATGTGGCTCGTATGTTGAGTAGACTTTCATACCGGACGACGAGGTCTGAAACGGTAATAAAACGACGACGTCAGCAGTGCTTTTTATAAACGATTTTTGGGTCTGCATCAGGCAGAGATACACCTAGGTCATAGGTCGCATCTGTTTCCCTTATTATGTTCTCCCGTCATCGTGATTATGTGTGACACACAACGTTATGTGCATCGCGTATATGTCTTTCAAATTGCCTAAAAAAACTAGTGCGGCAAATTGATTTACTTGAGCTAGGATTTAATTATTATTATTATTATTATTATTATTTGCGGGTGTAGGTGTACATGATCTAGTATTAGCATACAACTTTATACAACATGCATGTTTAAATAAGTGTACACTCATAGAAGTAACGTTCTTAACGCGGACCGCGGGTATCGCAGTTACAGTATAAACGAAACAAAGCATTTTAAGAACAATTTTTGTTTGTATTGTTTCCACCTACAAAACTAGGAGCGTGAGTACCGCAGTGGCTCGCCCACTTGAACACAGCATCTATAGACTCCTGCAGCTCCTGAGCGCAGTCCGAATGTCCTGTGTTGAGCGAGAGTTTCTCGACGAGGTGAGCCCGACGCTGGCTTAGATTTTCGCCAAAGAAGTACATGATCTGCGAACGGTTAAAGGCCGACTTGGTGCTCCATCTGTAAATACACGCGCGCCGGACATCGCTCGGTAAATAGTCTGTCACTCGTCAAGCCACAATGAATGCATGCACGCAGGACACACATGCAACGATAAGAAAAGCTAAGTTTTATTGATGGACGTCTAAACGAATAGCTTATTTATGCGGTGCATTTGCGCGCCTACGGGGCGCACCGGCAGAAGCTTTGCCTTTCCACGTTATCACAGAACAGTTTGCTTCCCCAACTGCGTCGTAACTTCGAATACTCTTCTGCATAGCTAAGCTGTTAGATGATTTCATGTTCATTGCTTAGTAGATGAACTTTAGTGCAGGGAAACTCGTGCTCTTCGAACTGCATCTACATTGTTCACTTAGTCTGTGTAAATGCCGTAAAACAGATCGTGGGGTTTTTTTTTTATCTCTGCACACGCTGCTCACGAGTTTTAACGATTATGAGTCTACACCTATGCGCCTTTCTGTGCACGACCTATGCTCGCTGCTTCCTTTAGCCACCATACGCTGACCGACGTTGCGTCGCCGCGTCTTCGATTATATTCTCTATTATTTATTGAATAGATTCAGTCGTAAATGATGTTAAAGCCTCCGCCTCTTGTTGGCACATGTTTCCGCAGTTTGTAAAGTCGTAGGCCCCGGTCGTGATGTGCGCTACGATATCTCCATCATAGTCGGTGTGCAGTTTGCCATGTAACAATCCGTCTGGTATATATGTCTCATTTAACGGCATACCCAGTATGATAGAGCTAATTAGATCATGCAAATGTACATACGTAAAAAATACGTAAAAATATTATATATATATATATATATATATATATATATATATATATATATATATATATATATATATATATATATATATGGTACAGTTCCTAAGTATTGTAGGATATAGTAAAACCTTCTAATATAGCTATTGTAACTGCAAAATAGACGCGGGCAGACATGATTGAAAGGCATGCTACGTATTCACGAGGTACGCATGCATGTCAGTGGCTGTATGTATATATATACGTCGTGCAGCGTTAAGGCCACTGTTGTCTAAAACGGGTGTAATGCCCTACCGTCCTAATGTTAACTATTTCTGCTGTACATAGCAGGTAAAAGACCAAACTGTCGAACAGAGTCTGCTGTAAAACTCGGAAGACAATATATGCATATAGTTAAAAATTGTATGCTTTCGAACCCAGGAAAAGCTTTAAGCGCAGCTTCAACGGCGTTACGGGCGTCCTTGGCACCGGCAGCTGGCACGTAAGCGAGGATCTTGTCGCCCCGATCAAAAGGTGGGAAGCGGTTGTATACGGGATAGCAGCTTTGCGATTCGGCCCGCTTCTGGGCTCCGCCGTAGTAAAGTTTGAGCGTGCGGTCGATACTGCGTCCACCGACCCGGCCGACACATTTTACAATCAAAGTGAAGCATAGCAAGACAAACAGACATTTGTTACTAATCAGTCAATAATAAGACAGACGGGTGATTTGTAACATAGTTTTATCGTCGATATCCACAGTATCCATCGGAAAAAAGTATCGTTCCAAGTCACAGACCCTGCCTCAGCACAGGTGTTGTAAATGGACTTGATTCGCTTTTAGTTTTGTGTAGTTCAGTTAGACCCAGCTGAGCCAGTGGGGTCATATTCATTGTCAATTTGAAGCACGTAACGATGTCTAATCAAAACGTAACCTGCGGTTCAAAATATAGCATACTAATAAAGCGATAGCATTTTGCCTGTAGTCATAAGCAACTATGTGTGTATATTTATATATATATACATATGAGTACAGACTAAGTGCTATTGCTATATATATAGTAATAGTATAGATTCAATTCTTGTTTTCTTCTTAATGAAATCGTTATAAACATGGCGATACGCTGCCACATCAGATGTAAACATAATAATAGCAAACGCGCCTGAGTTTATACGTGTGTTTATATGTGCGCAACTAGCGCTTAGAGCACGCGGTCTTTCATCTGTAAGGTCATGTAAAGCTTACTTGCTAGGCACGTGCTCGACGGAGACATCGGGAACAGCCGGGACGGTGTGGTGGATTTTCTCGGAGAAATCGGGCTTCCCCGAGGGAAAATGTAGCTCCTTGAACCAGGCCAGATCGATGTCGAAGTGGTTATGGCCGTTAATCCAGATGTTTCGGAAGCCCGCGACGCGCTCGGCGACCTCTACCGCGCGTCCCACGTATTCGGTCCACACCGAGAGGCACTCCGAGTGCAGCGGACCTACGCAGGAGCGATGCGGGGCCGGCACACACAAAGGTCATTCGGGAAAGGTCATTCGGCATAACCCAACAAAAATCACGTATACCTTATGTCAAACATATGCGGTGTTTACCGTTTAGGCGTCCCATTACCTATGGACGCGTAATGTGACAACCCAGTCCAGTTAATACATCAAAGGCATTTGGCATTGTTGCAACCGGACAGCAGAGTTTGATGTGGTTAGAATCCCTACCTCAGGTTTGGATTAAACCGTCAAGAACTTAGAACGTCCTGTTATTCGCCAATCTAATCTTATTATTATTATTGGAGCCATTGTTTGGTGGCGCACTGTTTACCTTTGGCTACCGGTGTTGTACCATCAAGTGACACCGTTGTTACTGCTAGCGTTATTATTGGTGTTCGTAGTATTTTGTTATGACGGTCTAGCTTGCACCTAATGGCGTGTTATGTTGGTGTACAAATATTACTACAAAGCTCATACACACGCACACACCTGTTGAAGCAAGACTGGCAACCTCTTTTATTGTACGGAAGCCCTGCACGAACAGTGTTGGTTCCTTTGGTACGGGCTTTGATGGAAAATGCGACGCTTTCACGATCTTTGGGCAGTCCTGAGCGATAATGTCAGCCGTCTTAGCAAAGTTAAGTTTGGCTACCTCCAGAGAGCCGACCTGGGCCTCTAAAACCTTTAATACGCGTTCCTCTATGCAGTCCTGCACGTAAACGACGGTGCCGAGATAGTTGGGCTGAAGGAAACGAAAAAAGTGACGAAAAAGAAGAAAGTGACAAAAAGAAGGAAAAGTGACAAAAAAAAGAAAATATGACAAAAATGGTCGATAAACATCCTGTATATAGACCGCAACGAATCAGCTGTAAGAAAATCAAACGTATCCAAACTAAGAACTTAATTGCTGGCGCTATTGTGGTTTCAGCTCTTAGCCAAACAACCTAGCAAAATCATATGTTGTTATGTGCTACTTTGTCAATGGAAAGCTAGCAGGGTTACTACAGTATTAACGGTGAGTAAACTGTATGTTATGAGCCAGCCAGAGAGAGAGCAGAAAGCGCATGGCCCACTCTTTTACTATCTGGCGTAGTTCCACTTATGAATAGTTGCGTGGAAATCTCGGGCTGAGTCGACTTAATCAATCAATCAATCACTTAATCACTTTTACTTTTTGTTTTTAATTAAGGCATGTTGTATTAACTACGAACTATTACCATTCCCCAGTAGTCGCACAGCATCTCAATAGTTCCGTTGACCGCCGACGGAATATCGGCGCCCTCGGCAATGATTGACGTCGACACATGAGGCCGGGTCGTTTGCAGTCGGAGCAGCATCACGTCCGGCCCCGGAGATGCGAGAGACGCCAATGTCGCGTCCGGAAGTATGAGCACGTTCAGCAAGCCAGGTGGAAGTCTGCCGGCACCAAACGCAAGAAAGAATCATCACCGAATAAACACAGAGTTTTCCTCTTCGTTTCGTACGAGCGTCGTTACATTCCGTATATAGCGCGTCCTTCAAATTTATATGCGATGATCTCAAAGAGCATTAACTTGAAGCTTTGGTATCTGGTAAAAGTGATATACAAAAATACAACCATGTAGCAATATATTGTAAATAGGTGAAAATGGCATATATAAATTAGATATTGTTATTTCATAAAAGGGGCTCCGAACAAGCTATGTGCTTAATGGAGCTTGAAATTAATGTGTGCACTTATCTACAAGAAATTTCAATAAACAAACAGTTGAAACCGTTGAAATAGCAACACGCTTACGCACGCTACACATACACAGGGTGCATTTTTACATACATCGGTGCTGTCGTTGTTAGAATAGTACTATTGGTAATCTCAGTTTAGGTGTTGTTGTGGTGGTGGTGGTGCTTGCTGTTGTTGTTGTTTTTGTCATAAATAACGAGGCTGTTGCTAGCTTGCGTCGTATTATACAGTACACCCAGCTGTGCAGCCCAAGCGATGAGACAGTAAGACACGATCCGTGAGTAGTATCGTATGAACGTCGTTAACATGAACAGACCCGGCAATGTGGCAGATTTCGGCGAAAATTAACGCCGGCAGACATTTGCTCGGTGGGACCGCAAGCACGACAGGCGTATGAGCAGACAGGGCTTCTCCAATCTGCCATTCGGCGACCAGATTCATCGGGCCAAAGTCGGTGGTCTACGTCATCAACAGTACAGACAACAGTATTATCACACTTAGTTAGTCAGAAATCGACATTTACCAGATGAGGCCGGCGAGCAGAAATGAGCCCCGCGAGCAGAACCGAGGGATGCTTGAAAGTCTTAAAAGGTGTGATAATAAATTATTGTGTTACTACTGGAACAAAGTACCGGCCTCCGCGTCAGGCAGACAAAGTCTTTGATCATATTCAAATGCGATCTCAAAGAGCATTATTTTGAAACTTTGGTATCTGGTTAAAAGTGATACAAATAATACCACCATGCTGCAATATATTAAACATTGGTAAAAATGGCATATATAAATTATACTTATTTATATTGTTATCTTATAAAAAAAAGAGGCTCTGAACAAGCTATGTGCTTACTGGAGCTCGAAATTAACGTAGGAAATGATCTTACAAGAAATGTCAATAAACAAATTTCTATTCAACAGTAACCAACACGGCAAACACTAGTGACGATAAAACTAAGGGCAATCATCGTAATAACAACAACACCAATAATCATAACGACAATAACCATAAATGTATTTAGGCGAAAAAAAAAGCCGACATGATTATCGCACCATCGGCGTACCGTACCTGGACGACAAGCAGCGCCGTGTAACGGGGCGTCATGGTCGTGAAGTTTCTCCTGGCGGCGGCGCTGTAAAGGTATTCGACGGCGTATGTAGCGCAGGCGTTCCTACATCTTTCGAGTCGTTTGAAGGGGAAGCTCACCGCTTCCGCAGTGCCGAATAGCGTCACGTGCTTCTGAAAATTCCGCGCTACGCTGTAGGACACAGATAGAGATGCGAAAAATAGGCTATTAACTAAAGCAGTCGCCAATTTTGCCTGCAAGTATCGTTTGGTCAGCGCCAGCGTCGTAAAGCTTAGAAAATGCATTGTGTATTTTGCTGGTGGGTAATTCACGTATAAACAAAAGCAGATTTTATTTAGTCAAGCACACACACACACTCATCTCAAATGAGAATCTTCGAGACCCTACGAATTCTCCCTAACTGCATTTGCACACGTCGGAAATAAGAAAACCTACTGCTTTGAGCTTTGTACTATGCATATAGTCGCGCACCCTTGTTACCCTACCCCTGTTACGGTAGGGTAATTACCCACGATTCATTTGTTGTCTAAATTAGAAGTTTGCGCCATCTAATTATTCAACTCACGCATAGAGAGCTCGCGTCTTATCCTCGGGTGCCTTGTCTCGCCACGATGTCTGTGCCTCTGCTGCGTGGCTCAGCACAGATTGAAGTCGATCCGTATCGCTGCAAACGGCCTCGTATTGAAGTCCGCACGCAGTCGTCACCTTCGTCCGAGAGCCTGATGGCTGCGTTGGTTCCCGAACGAAACTTTCCACGACACCTTCATGCTTCGCCAGCCATTGCTGGAGGACATAAAGTGAACGAGACGGTGTTAATTAATTACTAACAATAATCATATATTATGTGTGAACGACACCGGCCATCGGGGCACGGATCGTGATATTCGCAATTGAGTAATCCGCGTGCAGCCATAGTGCAAACAACATACAACACTATCATCACTAAACAAACGCCAGTGCGATCATCCTGGTCCCGGTTATTGCGTAAGTCCTATACATAATAACAATAAAAACAACAGCAATACCAGTGCTCCGTTTGGCGAAATAATTCATCTCATTGTACAATAACGCGCCAAACAAGTCCAATAGGCACTCTGCAGGCTTGACATTCTAGGCTGGGAAAATATATACTCTTCCTATTCTTCTAAGATTTCCAGATTATTATTATTGAATTAAAATTATAATAAAAAATAAAATAATGAGTAAAATCTCGGAAGAACCCTTAAGCGTCAACGGCACACTAGCAGTTAATGAACTGTGAAGTAATTAACAGTAGACGTTGGAATAGCGCTCAAAGGCGCACGCTATTATAGTTTTTTGCTTACGTGGGAGATTTCGGGAATGTATGATGCATATGTGTCGCTGGCAGCTAAGGGTAGCTGTGTGCGGGAGTAAAAACCCTAATACACTTATTCCTCCGCACCCCCGCAGGCTTGGAATTGCATGCATTACTTTGACACTCGTCGCATTAGCTTTATTACCTTAACTAAACCCCATCAAAAATGACATGCCCCATGTTTCCCACTTTGAGAGTGGCAGGTATCAGCCCTTGATGACGGATGTCCCGGCACCAGGTAAGCAAAAGGCCCGGTTAATGATACCACCAAGCCCTCAGAAACTTCTTATAAAGTGCAAGGCAACACAGTGGACCCCTGAGAAAACGTGCAGCAATGCTAAGAGCTTACAATAGCACCCCACGACGGGAAAATAAAATTCGAATACCGAGATACCTAGCAGAGCCCAGAGAGGTATTTGGGACGAGATTTGACGAGGGGCTGCCAGAGAACTAGGGAAATTAATAGTACCCCAAAAATGACGAAATTTGTACCATCTACGAGATGAACCCATTAGACAGACAATCCGATAAAAATCCTTCCCGGTCGATTAATGCAAATCGAGGCCCCGAAGTAGATGAAAGATGGAGAGAATATAGAGTAAGCGGATTGGGCCATATATTATTTAAATTTACAAAATAACAGCGCGAGTTCGGGAACATCCAATTAGTAAAAAACAACAACATTTCATAAGGCACTATGCTGCGTATTTTAGCAAAGTATTTGAGCCTTCAGGTCAACAAAATACAGCTTCAGCTTACAAACCATACATGGCTAAGAGAGTTCATCCATAATAATAATAATAGACCCGTGTTCAAAAAATATATTATTATCATTATTATCGGCCTGCGAGTTAGATGTAGACGATATTAAACTGAAAGCGGTCTCATCCGACGCCGCCGGAGCGTGGCTCGATGTGTTGCCGTCTGAGCTTGTCGGCAATATGGCCAGTGGCCTCAGACCTGGCACTGCCATGTTTGAGATACGCAGGGCCGCCAGGATGTCATCAATGATACCATCAGGCGGTCCTCCGTCATCAATGATGGCATCAGGGGGCCCTTTCAGACAAGCCGGCAACCGTAACACACTGGAGCCTGGTGTACTGTAGAAGGACGACAAGCATAGAACGGATGGCCTTCCCAACCGGGACTGGGATCATAATTGGCCACTGGCGTGGGACGTCACTGCCTCCGACACGTACGCCCTTGGCTATCGTGCACTAGCCAGCACGAGGGTCGTCCACATCATTGACCGACGGGAGATGCAGAAACGGCGTCTTTTCGCGCATTCTAGTGACAATCACGTGGTAATGGCGCTCGGTCCCGAATCATCTGGCGTTTGGGACAAGAATGCACTCAAACTGACAAAAGAGCTTGGAAAGAAGCTCTTTGAAGCCACAGCGGAGCCAAGATCGATCGCGTTTCTCCGACAGTGGAAGCCATTGGAGCTACGAAGAGGGAACGCCAAGACGATGTTGAGTGGTCACCGACACTCGAGCAATAATAATAATATAAGCAATTGCTACCTCTTACATATAAGCAAATAAAGCTGTAACTACAAAAACATAATATTAATATAGGCAATATTGCGGATGTTATATAATTAATATATTAGTAATTGTGATGCATATTCAAAATGATAATAATAAACCCTTGTTAAAAAAACTGTATTATTAATTATTATAAAGTTAAGTTAATGCAATTGTAAGGTATGAACGGTTGAGCCGGATTTATCATAATCTGCTCGCTTCCTATCAATTCATGGCGTCTATGATAGAAGCCACGTTCCCCCTACAAACGGCCAGTGACATCATCTATCTCAAAACATCGCGCGTCGATCGCCTGTAACATCTTCTATGCGTTTCCGGATATCTTTTAGGATTTGTCACTGTGCCTATGCTTATGGGGCCTTGATATTGTAACGAAGTTACTGTGTACGCATCATAGCGCAATTCAAATAAGTTCTAACCGACCACGTCCAACGGCTACAGCGCCCGCGCCAGAATCTCAACGTACACAACGTTCACCGAATGATGCATGTCTCAACCGAACAAGACATGTCTCAACCAGCCAGCCGAGAACAGCCACGGCCTTTCGCGCCGAAACCCCAACGTCCTCCGCCGTCCAAACGATCATCGGCCGACACCGGGAGAGGGTCGACCTATGATCGGCAGTCCAAGTCAAACAGTCACTTAACCTGTATTCCTATACGAAACAAACACAAACTGCTGTACATTTCGACCGATTGGAGAGCGGGTTCTGACACCTTTTGGGGTGTCATCACGCCGCGGTGCCTCGTGAACCAATAAATACACTGAGCAGCATGGCTTAATCACCATCCGTTGCTCGGCCGTGCTTTGCATTAGACCCAATGCTACGTGTCGTCATTCATCGTTCCTGAGTCCCTCGGGCTGCAGTACCCGTCCGGATGAGTCTACATCCCCAAGCTGACTTAGCGTAACACAACAACGTTACAATATTCCAATGCAATAGGTACAACGGTAGTTCCTTGATAGCACGAGAGACTTTTTTCGCTTTTTTCCGAACCCGCGCGTTCTGCGGCCCATCCAGACTCAACTGTTAGTGTAGATACAACAGGGCCGCCGCTGCATGAAACGATTACAAGACTTTCTTCGTGTGACCATAGCGGAATGGTGACCTCTCATCTGGTCAGCTCACTGCTGCCAATAAGACCTTTCGGCTCGGGTGTGAGTGGTATGCCTGCCTTTCGAAGGACTCTTCTTAATATAGCGTCGAGCTCCGTGTATCTCGTAAGTCTGTTAGGGATTTTTAAACAGCTTAACAGGTGTAGACCGTTGTAGAGTCAACAGGTTGCCAGAGCCAGCCCCCGCTGAAGGGATGCTGAGCCGCTAGAAAGATGGCACGTTCTTTTGTTTATGCAAAGCTTTTTTTACTTGTTCCATAAGGCTAATGCCCGTGTACGGTTTGTTTTCATGTCATGGCTGATTTTTAATCCACTCCGGGATTTACCTAGTCTAAATTGGGAACCATGAAAACCAATTTAAGATGGCCGGTCTGAGTCTCGAACCCAGGCCTCCCGAATGCAAGGCAAAGGCTTTTGCCACTAAGCCATCTGGCTCGGTCTAAAGCTATTTATGATTTCTCTTGCAGACTTCTTAGTTTTGTAAAAGCCAAGAAGAAGTTGGTTAACGTCCTCTCTTAGAGGGCCAGGATAGAGTTGACTCCTGATAGTGGTATCTGCCAATATAGTTGCCTTTTTAAATCGATGTTTGCGTCCTTTTCAATGGGTGGTCAGTCACTACATCCCTGCATTTGATTCAGGGATGCAGCAAAGTACACTGCAGCTAAATCCTTAGCCCTTGCACTCCAAGGCCTCGTTTCTAAAGTGAAGGCGAGCTCTCTCCCACAAAAACGCATGGAATTCCTTCAGGCATTGCCTGAAAGTGTTCTAATTTTAGCCTTAGAACATCTAGGCTAAAGTTACGCCAGAGAACTTTAGTTACACGAGATATCCCAGAAAGTGCTTGCGTGATTGCTTGTATAGCTTGCGCTTGATCTTGAGGGGTATCCCCGACGCCTAACACCTCGCACTTAGCCGCATTAAGTGTTAGCCTTCCCGGCTCTCCGATGTAAAATATAGTCTGCAAATCTTTCGCCACGACACCCTACCCCCAAGACAGCGTCGTCTAGACACCAAGCATTAGTCGAGCCCGGTGGCGTGGTGCAATCGCGTACGGCTTGCGACCGGAGAGGACACATATGTGCACGAATTGGATCCCTGCCGTTGCACATTTGTATTCATGGGGTTCGTCTTATGAAGCGATGCAAACGCAACTCCGTGGATGTTAAATGTAGGCCGAGAGTGAGACCGATAGAAAAGTTAGATATCAGGCATTAAAGGGGCTCTGTATAATAATAATAATAATAATAATAATAATAAAATTGCGATATTCATCACGAGCTGTGTGTGAGATTGCTCACGACAAGCCGCGCGTGCAAGAAGCATCTAATGAATCAATTGTTGTTTCTTTTGTGGTTGTTGTTGTTGCTGTTGTTGACAAACATCCAGCTACTTCAGATAAACGTTGATGTCCAATTCAACGTATGCATGAGATCCGTTATGGCCGTCGTCGTCATCGCCCATGTCTTCTCCCCCCACTCCACCTAACTTATTCCTCCATCTTACCTGGACAATGGTGGGCTTCTCAAGCTGATCCTCGCTGAACTGCATCTTTTCAAAGAGATCTTTCACATTCGTCGACATGGTCGTCGGCCGAGCACGACCCGAAGACTCCGCCTGTTTCCTGTCACCACCCACACAAACACGAACTAACAAGTCAAGTCCTGCTTCTGCTGCTCCTGCTGCTGCCACTGCGTTAGACTGGAAACCACTGACCACCACCACAACCGGCAACAGAAAAATGACGCCGCTCCGGGACGACGATCGACTGGGCTACGCTCAACAATGACAACGATAACAGCCACAACAACAGCCACAACAACAGCAACAGTAACAACAACAGTAACGCCAACTACAAGAACGACGGCGTATATTAGATGAGGACGAGAACAATGATAACGGGGAAACGCCGATCGCAACCGTGGCAGATCGCGGCAGTGAATAGACACCCGAATACTACCCGCACAGCGCGTGAGAGGCACAGGAACGTTTGCTCTTTTGATATGCATATATATATATATATATATATATATATATATATATGCATATATATATGCATATATATATAATGTGTGGACGTGTGAGTGTGTGTTGCTATCCACCTCTGTATTCCGCCCGGCCGAATCGCTGAGTGCTCACCTAATCTAAGACTCTTATCACGTCACGGGAAAGGCAAAACGGGGCCCAGCGTGTCGGCGGCGATAGAGAGCTCATATGCTTAGATAGATAAAAGCTGCTGCTGCTGCTGCTGTAGACGGTGGTAGTGTTGGTGGTAGAGGCCGTCGCCAAGACAAATGAATACGCAACAACACTAGCGTTGTACGGCGGGGGACGTTATTTTGCTACTAATAAATACCACCTCTACTAGTAATGCTACGAGGTTGCAGCCTCGTTCGCAGAGACTAATGGACCTCCTCGGCGTCGTCGTGGTGGTGGTGCCGCCAACGTTTCGATGCGTTTCTTCTTCTTCTTATTCTGATCAATTAATACATAGTGGACTCTCTTAATAGAGCTCGAAACTAATGCGTGCGATTACCTTACAAGAAATGTCAATAAACAAACAATTGAACAGTTGAACAGTCTTACTTTTCTTTCTCTCGCTATTTCTCTCTCTCAGACACACAACACTCTCTAATATCTCTCTAAGTACTCTGCACGCCTCTCACATCGACACACGTACAGCCACAGCAACTTCATCACTGTTCCCTTGCCGTTTTCTTTCTCTCCGTCTTTCGACGTTACGTACAAAACCGTATATTCACCTGTTGCCAACGTCTATACAGTATTCGCGTACTAGTTTAGACGATTTATCTCTCGTTCGCTCTGTCTCCTCTATATATATATATATATGTATATAACTCCTCTATTTCTCTTTCGCACTCTCCGATGGTGCTCGACTGTCTGCGTCACCACCAAATCACGTCAAGACGCCGTTCTAGCTCCGTCGCTGCCGCCAGCGTCCTCCTCGTTGCGCGTCACACATTGCTATCGGATGATCAGATGATCACCGTATCAACCCCATAGCATATGACGACCCACCAGCGAGAGCGGTGTTGCTGCTTCGCTCCTGGTAATAACAGCATATATATATATATATATATATATATATATAATCACACTGTCACTCAGGCCCAGCCGCGCTATCATGCGCATCCGCCTGGATCGTACAGAGCATATGAAACTTGTTGTGCACCTCGCCGCAATCATGCGCCGCATGCGCGAACCCGCAGTTCAAGCCTGCCACATTTAAATCTGCCCGCCTTTGGGTTTCTTGATGGTTACTACATATCGACCATCGACACAGCTGACTGGCTGAGCAGCCATCCATGACAGAACAACTCCAGCAGAATGTGGTCGTATCTGGGAAACTGTAAAATTGTAATCATCTAGCGGCGCGCGTAGCACACCTAGAAATTAAAACTTTTTTTTTAGAGGAGGGTGTTTTTAATTTAACTAGATCATCCTATGTCCCCTACGGGCTTGGAACCTAACCTGAGGTATATCTTCATCTGAGGCAACACACCGGCATCGACATCATACCTTGCTGCTCGAACAGCGTAGGTTGTGAATTCTGAAATTGCTTCTAGACAGTCAACACAAGTACTAGAACTCACATTCACGATGACATTTTAGATCGAATTTGGCTTTCTAAGAAGCTCGTAACTGACCTTCCTATTTGTTGCGTACGTACGTATAAAGAAAGTTATTGGATAATTCCTGAATTAATTTAATTTGTGTTACTGAGGAATTTTAAGTTTTGAGTTTAAATACTCAGAAAACCTTTAGGGTGGCATGTCTTCCCTAACTAGCGAATAGGAGTACGAGAGACGCTAAGCAGCTAAAGTATCATGCTTGTCCATATGTTTGTTGTTTTTTAGAAATTACTCGACATTCGGCCCCACTACATCTAAATGTATTCGTATTTGCAGTCGTAGATACAACTTCATTCTTGTGGTCAACTGCGTCACCAGTTATACCAATCATGAAGCCAGATTACCATTGAAGTGTTTGTTACAACTTCGAAACCAGATTTAGATTAGATTAGCATATTACATTGGGCATTATGTTTTTGGAGTTTACCCCTTCTTGGGTAGCCGCGCTCGCATTCCGAACATGTCTGTAAAACTGCGGAACTTGATGATTTTTCGTAAGGAATATAAATTTGCATACTTATACGATTGATGTATGTTTTAAATTTATCTCAAGCTTATAGCGCTCCTCAATATGATGGTAAGGAACATCTCACTGGTGTGTCATTTGGTCGCTGCATTTTCATGGAGTCTATATTGTGACGAAGTCACTGTGTGCATCACAGCGCAATTCAAATCTACTCTAACCGACCACGTCCAACGGCTACAACGCCCACGCCAGAATCTCAACGTACACAACGTTCACCGAATGATGCATGTCTCAACCGAACAAGACATGTCTCAACCAGCCAGCCGAGAACAGCCACAGCCTTTCGCGCCGAAACCCCAACGTCCTCCGCCGTCCAAACAGTCACTTATTCTGTATTCCTATACGAAACAAACACAAACTGCTGTACATTTCGACCGATTGGAGAGCGGGTTCTGACACCTTTTGGGGTGTCAGCACGCCGCGGTGCCTCGTGAACCAATAAATAGACTGAGCAGCATGGCTTAATCACCATCCGTTGCCCGGCCGTGCTTTGCATTAGACCGTATGCTGCGTGTCGTCATTCATCGTTCCTGAGTCCCTCGGGATGCAGTACCTGTCCGGCTGAGTCTACATCCCCCGAGCGGACCAGCGTAACACAACAACGTTACATTTGGTGGAGATGCGGGGTACAACGTTACATTTGGTGGAGATGCCTCGATCTCTCTCTACCGCCGGACGGCGAACCAGCCGAGGCGACAACGGACGATGCCAGTGAGCAACGTTACATTTGGTGGAGATGCCTCGATCTCTCTCTACCACCGGACGGCGAACCAACCGAGGCGACAACGGACGATGCCAGTGAGCAACGCTACATTTGGTTGAGATGCTTCGATCTCTACCAACGGACGGCATACCAACCGAAGCGACAATGGACGACGAAGAGACAGCACACGGAACGCGACGAAGAGAATCAATACCAGTCCACAGACCTAAACCCCCGTCCAGCCACGTCAATCGTTCCAGACTCACGTCCAGCCATGTCAACCGTTCCAGACCCACGTTCAATCACGTCAATCGCTCCAGACCCACGTTCAGCCACGTCAGCCGTTCCAGACTCACGTCCAGTCACGCCAATCGTTCCAGACTCCCGTCCAGCCACGTCTACCGTTCCAGGCTCCCATCGAGCCAGCTCAACAGACCCAGACTCGCATCCAGTTATCTCTACCGCCGACCGCCACTTCAGCCATCATAGACAATCAAAGGTTTCCGGACGAACGACAGTTCTATCTGGCCAGCCAGGACATGACGACACGGCGCACGGACCGCATCAAACGACGACCGAGCACGGCCGAACCACGATCGACCAAACAGCGAACGCCAGTCCACCCCCTTCCGCCAACACAACCACGACTTCGACAACTATGCCGACCACGACGACAGCGCCAACGACAGCCACATCCTCGACGACGCTCCCCGACCACGGGCCCCGAAGCCGACGACGCTCCCCGACCACGGGCACCGAAGCCGACGACGCTCCCCGATCACGGTCACCGAAGCCGACGACGCTCCCCGATCACGCCCCCCGACCACGACACCGTCCATACTCGACGAGATCCGATAAGCGATCAACCCCGACCACGAACGACAGAGTTCAAGACATAGTGCCATCGTTCGTCCTTACCCGGTTTAAAAGCGTACAAGCCGCCCGGGTAAGTTGCGCAGAACAAGACCGAAATACGACCATGACCAGCGTTCATCCTTGCCCAGGTTAAAAGCGTACAATTCGCCCTGGTAAGTTGCGCAAAACAAGACCGAAATACGACCATGACCAGCGTTCATTCTTGCCCGGTTTAAAAGCGTATAAATTGCCCGGGCAAGTTGCGCAGAACTAGACGCAGTTGAACAATTTGCCGTCCTACTGGCGTTAAACACCGACCATCCGCAACATACAACCGTCCTCATCGTACAACCGACCGACCTCGTCCAACAGACCTCATATTTTTTTTACGAGCGTCACGACGCCCACGGCCTTTTCTTCTGCAACTGGTGAACTATCCAGGACATCGCCTGGAAAAGTGTAAGAACTGAAAACGAGGGTTCCTACCGCGCGGGAGTGCACGCCCGTGCCGACTCTGTTCCACACTACTACTCTACCCAGACGAGAGAGGTACCAAGTGGCAACAAGCCTGCAGTCACCGACAATACGACCGTATCCCGAGCCAAGCCGTCATTCAAACCTACAACCGAAACCATCCGAGAGACACATCGGACGACAGCGACCTTCCCGGCGATCAACAACGTACGTGAACTGCCGACCTTTCCAGACCAACTTCCAAGCTCAACAAACCGCCTTGTCCGCTGACACGCGACAGACCTCCACTGTTGGCTCGGGACGAGCCAATTCTGAGGGGGGGGCAGTGTGACGAAGTCACTGTGTGCATCACAGCGCAATTCAAATCTACTCTAACCGACCACGTCCAACGGCTACAACGCCCACGCCAGAATTTCAACGTACACAACGTTCACCGAATGATGCATGTCTCAACCGAACAAGACATGTCTCAACCAGCCAGCCGAGAACAGCCACAGCCTTTCGCGCCGAAACCCCAACGTCCTCCGCCGTCCAAACAGTCACTTAACCTGTATTCCTATACGAAACAAACACAAACTGCTGTACATTTCGACCGATTGGAGAGCGGGTTCTGACACCTTTTGGGGTGTCAGCACGCCGCGGTGCCTCGTGAACCAATAAATAGACTGAGCAGCATGGCTTAATCACCATCCGTTGCTCGGCCGTGCTTTGCATTAGACCGTATGCTGCGTGTCGTCATTCATCGTTCCTGAGTCCCTCGGGCTGCAGTACCCGTCCGGATGAGTTTACATCCCCAAGCTGACTTAGCGTAACACAACAACGTTACAATATAAAACAAACTATGTCCCTATTACCCCTCGTTTTATTGTGTCTTTTAAGAAACTATTTGGTTATTTGACAATACAGTTACTCCGCATCGTCTCCGGCCTGCGTCTGGGGGAATCAGTCTACTTCGCACATAACTGTGCAAGATGTGACCTACCGGTGTCCTCTACGGGTGAGCATGCTCTCGCTTGCAAGAGGAGCGCCGGTAGATTCTGTATGCAGTTCGCGTAATGTCGACTTCACCGGCAGGTATGAGAGCATTTAAAATGAATTGAACTCGTGTTAAAGATGGATTCTTCTTGAACGGAACAGTGCGCAGCAGTACGATTGTCAGCGGCAGCTAAAGGTGATCGTAAAGCCTTTTTAAAGACGTTCATCTTCCCATTATGGCTGTTTACGGTCAGCACTGTTTTAAAGAAACAGATATACCCAAAGGGTGTCAGCTTAATAAGATCTGGCCGGACCAGATCAAGCAAGCACCGTGATCGGCACTGAACTGCTGATGATAAAATAATTTGAGATCAATGAATGGCAACATATAACCTGTACGGCACCGAATCTGGACAAAAAAGCAGTTATCAATCATCATCTATCTACCAGGATTTGCAGTGCAGCAGGGTATGCGCGCAGTGGGAACCAAAACATCTCAACTGCAATCACAAGACGCAGCGAATATACCTCAGTCTGCAATATTTGAGCCGTTGTTATTCGAAGATCCCGCAGTCCTGAAACGTGCTGTTGTGGGTGACAAGTCATGGTGCCTAAGAAATGCACTGCATGCATATACATCAGGTTTTTATACGACGAAAATAAGTATACTACTAGTAATCGTTGAACGTTATCGCCGATTTAGGCTGCCGAGTTTTAGAACGGTGCTACATGGGTTTCGTCGTACAAACTTCAAAAGCACTTCGAATTCGATTGCTCGACGTCGGTCGAATCAGCGAGCCATCACTGCTTATTGTCAGTCGTTTTCACACGATCCGCCAATTGAATGTTGTTGCCTCAGAGCAGTGATAGGCCGCAGTGTTGACTAAAGTTGAGTTATCTGTTTATATTTAGTTTGGTTGCTGAATCTAGTTGGACACTGCCTACCAGCGGCTACATTTTTTTTTACAAAAGAAGGACTCTATACTATGGTATATTTACCTCACTCGTTAAAGGTAGAGACGAAGTACATTTTATCAAGTTGCCATACAACGGTTCGTAAACGTGCGTTTTGCTGCATGACAAGATGGCAATTCTGCGAGGTTCTTCCCTCTCTTTTACCTCCAATAGCGACTCCTCCTAGACCGCCACTGTCTGCTTCAGTCCCAAACTACAGTCGAGGCCAACGCAACGTATATTTTGCTTGGGCTGGTTGCGCATGTGCCCACAGCTACGCAGAGACTGCAGTCATTTCCTGCTTATACATGTATATAAGTTGTCTGCGGAACGAAGCGATGATTAACGACTCTGACTGAATTCAGGTCGTGCGTTCGATCGCTTGAGATTTGCAGATTTAGATTAAGGTTATAAAAACAAAATAATGATAAAGCATTGCAATAGTGGCGATGTTTCAATGCAAGCAGCCAACTAGCAGCCTGCGTGACTAGTGTAGGACTCGCAAACCCACTAAACCCGGATTCCTCCCCCCCCCCCAGACTCGGTACTACTTTGGCATTACATGGCGGTTGGATAGGGGGTTACTGCCATTTTGTAAACCGTCCTGTGAGGGTGCGTCGAGACCGTGAAGGTCGGCTGCTCTCCCTCCTCCCCCTCCCTCAGCTCCTCATCTTGACCACTTCCCCGAGAGACCCGCTCAAGCCTTTCCCTCCTGGCCGTTTCCTTGGCTGTCCAGATATTCAACTAAATACATTTTACTTCTTTCAGCCGCTAGGAGGTCCCATGGCAGCATCTGGAGAGCTTCTGTCGAGACCGTCCGATACGCCCGGCTTACCCTGATTGCCAGCGTTCGTTGGGTCGACTAGTCCTACCCGACGATTGGACGCGATCACCTCGCGATTTCGCGTTACACCCTACAATATACTCGTTATTTTTGTTGTTTGGTTGGCTGGTTGGTGGCTCGCTCATCGACCTCGGTTGCGCCTTCGTTGTTTGTCATGGAAATCTGCTATTGCTGTTTTAGTCATTGCTGTTATTGTCGTTGTTGTTGTTGTTGACGTTGTTATTCGTATTAGTAATAGTAGTAGTTGCCATCTCCAGAATGACCCTCTTCGTAACGATATCCAGAACAACCCCTGTTTCCCTCGGACCCCCCACCACTGAGGCCAAACTTCGACGCCAAGGAGCTAGACTTCCCCGCCATCACAATGGAGGAAGTGAGAAAAGTCGTCAAGGAAATCCGGCCGCGTAAGGCACCGGGAACAGACGGCATTCCCGGAGAAGCCGTTAAAATGCTTATAAAGAATCATCCAACCGTTTTTATGAAAATGGTGGAGGCCATCTTACGATCGGGCACATTCCCCGACGACTGGAAAAAGGCCGACCTTGTCCTGATTCCTAAAACCGCGTCGCCCCAAAGTGACCCCTCTGCTTTTAGGCCTATCAGCATCCTTCCCAGTCTATCCAAGGCAGTCGAGCATTTTATACATATGCGGCTGACGAAGGAGTTGGACGACTAAAAAGTTATCTCAGAGGACCAACACGGCTTTCGCTCGGGGCACTCAACACATGACGCAGTTCAGAGCCTTTTAACCATAGCCGAAACCCAGAGAGGTACTCGCTCAGAAACGAGATCGTATTGCCTAGCAATTCTACTTGACATAAAGAACGCTTTTAACTCAGTTTCATCCTGTTACCGCAGGGGTCCCTCAAGGCTCTGTGGTGGGCCCAACTTTATAGAACATTGCATACCACGATGTTCTACGTCTGCGGACTTCGCCTGGCTCCACACGGACTTCGCCTGGCTCCACACAAAACGGTAGCAATATTTCTAAACGGACAGAAGCGCACTCCCCATCTCAACTTGACCTTAGAGGGACACAACATTGCCCTCTCCAGCGAAGCAAAATACTTAGGAGTGCTCCTGGATACCGGCCTGACAGGCACCCCTCATGTGCACTACGCGACTGCAAAAGCCACCAAAGCTACTACAGAACTCGCAAGATTGCTGCCGCGCACACGGGGTGCTTCCGATGATCGGAGGTGTCTCTTGGCGACGGTAGTAGATAGCATTATGCTTTACGCAGCCCCGCTGTGGCAGCGTACGACTAAGCGGGTTACGTGCCGACGGCTTTTGGATAAAACGCAGAGACCGCTGGCCCTCAAGATTGCAAGGGCCAACAAAACTGCGTCTACCGCGGCCATCCAAGTGCTCTCCAGGCAGATCCCTTGGGATCTCCGGGTTATGGAGAGCGCAGTCGGTCGTGCGAACTCCTCTATCTCTAAAGAAGAAGCACGACGTCAGACACTAGACGCGTGGAACAATAGATGGATGGAGATCCAAGCGGGCCAGCCGGGTTTATGGACTCGCTCTATTATCCCGGATGTCCGAGAGTGGTTCAAAAGGCGAGAGGGATCACTGTCGTACCCTCTAACCCAATTTTTGACGGGCCACGGCACCTTCATAGAATACCTACACCGCATAGGACGTGCTCCGTCGCCAGCATGCATTCTCTGCGACTCAGGAGAAGAAGACGATGCCAAACACACCTTCGAAGTATGCACGGCTTTCAGCGCGAACAGGGCGGAGCTGGCGCGGCTCTTAGACCGGGAACTCCCGGTAACCTGTGAACAAATGGGTCAGGCCCTCCTGCAAGACACCCAAAACTGGCACATCATAAAGGATTTTGCCGCGACGATTATTGAACAGAAAGATCTGGTGCAGACCGCGATGTGCGCTCTGCTCACGCAACCCTAAGGAAGAAGTAGGGGTTAAAGTAATATTAAAGAATGGTTCCAGCTTCTCGCCTCTTCCTGAGGCCATTTAGGTGAGAGGTTTTTAGTGGGTATTATGCCAACAACATCGGCATCGAATCCCACGCTACCCGCTCTGGGTGTGCGTAAACGCATTTTTCCCTCTTACCAAAAAAAAAATGAGCACTCTTCAGCACCGTGAGCACCATCGAGTGTGTGGAGTTGGCCTAGCTAGAGCAGATAACCCTAGCTCCTTACTACTATTCTGCGTCGAGCATCGACATTGGCTGGCGTACACTTGTTTCTTTGTCTAGTGTGTGTCTAGATAAATGGGTGTCGTCGAAGTTGTCGCCAAGTTTGCCAAGCCGGCATTACGTAAACGTAAGTCGTCCTCGGTCTTCGTTTACTCATCTGTTAACGTTTTCGCGTTTGACCGAGCGCGATTGACGGATTGATTCATTGATATAGTGATGGTTGTTGATTCGGTTGCTCTTGACTCGGTTATTTTCGTCGCGACGCTATTTTTTGCTAGGCGAAGTTTATATAGCGAGAGCCAGAGAGACAGCGAGGGACAGATAGATATAGACTACTAATCAGGTGTGTGTGTGGTGTCTATACGAACGTAATGTGGAACAACTAGTTAGGATGGGCGGTGATGACTGATATGACTATGTTGTACTGTGTAGTCTATCAATCTATCTATGTATGTGGATGTACGGTTTAGGTATACAGGTATCACGTATATATATATATATATATATATATATATATATATATATATATATATACGGATAGGTAAGGTTCGGGAGGAGCCGAGCTAAAGCGACGTCTAATGAACAACGACAACAACAACAATAAAACAAATGGCAACTTGCCTACTGTTGCGAACGAGTTAGTTAGTTGCTGGGAGAGACGGTGAATGGAAAAGAGCTGTAATATGCTAGAAATCACCATACGACTCGTCGAGCTGCCGTCATCAATTTCTTTGCATCAATTTCAATCCATTTCCATCAATTTCTTTCCATCAATTTAGTCACGCAAGTGTCAAGGCTGAACAAACGCACCGATCGGTGATTCGACTCTCGGCAACTGACAGCAAGCTAAGGCGAACGTGCTCCTCAGTGTTGCCTCCCGGCCGTGAACAACTGCCCTTTCCTCCCTTGCTTGCCGCTCCGGGCGACCTGGTGAAGAGGGGCGGCGTCTCTCCGAACACCATAATCATCGCCTGGAACGCGCCAAAAAATCAATGGCCATAACATGAGCGCCAGTTATAAGAACACTCGAAAAGTCTTTCATCCCAGCCTCAAGAAACGGGTCAACAGCGTATGAATGAAGGCCTAGCACTTATTTATGTCTCTGCCGTATTTGCTAACTAGTCGTGGTTGAATCCACAGTGCCGGCGTAAATTCAACCGTAACTAGATTTTAAAAAAGCACACCAAATACATAAATGCTTACCTATTCACAGTTAACGCGAACATTTGACGAAACAGCCAGTTCTCGCCAAATACATGGTCACGTCATATTTTATTATACATCTCTTTAAAATTCCTAGAAAATAAATCAGAAATAGATGCTTAATTATATATGTATAATATATAATAAACCTAGTATTTACTAGGTTTTGTGTCAACTAGGCTGAGCAAATACCAGTAGTATATATATATATATATATATATATATAGCAATCAAATAGTGCATAATATGTGGACACTCATGCATTCAATGTTTTATGCTTCGTATGCTAAAATCTGCATATGTTTTTAATCACCTGCACGAGGCTATACAGTTCGCTGCTGTTTCGTTTCCATTCGTCTAGGTAAACCAGGTAGATCTGACCGCTTTCGTCGACGTACTGTGACACATTGATCTCCATTGCCGCCGTTGGACACACGTAGCACAGTGGCGCGTGATATGGATGCGTTTCGAGCACCCAGATGCACACCGGAATCTTGTAGGTCTTACCCTCGTACTGTATGGGAATTTTGCCTATAAGCACAGACACGTCCACAAATAATGTAGGCAACCACGCTGATGACAATAACAGCATCAATGAATACCTACAGCAAGCGATATTCTATCAAACGTTTAGAACATGTAACTTTTGCTGCACAAGAAATCTACATGAGTTACCGTACTGCTTTCTAGAGGGCACGGATATGTCATTTAGACGTATATATGTGTTTGTGCGTGTGATAAAGCTCTATTTTGTACACTACACCTAAAACGCATTTAGGTAAATGTTGTCACCCAATGGCCCACCCTATCGTTTATTAAACATACATAATTTTTCGTCATAAAGCAGTAATGCATTGGATGTTGTGCGAAGTCTACACTAATTCTATGTAGTGTGTACGATATTGTAGTGACGCTGTGTCTATTTCGGTGCACACAAGTATATGGTTCACAATTTCCACAAAATCTACACACTCACAACCATCGACCTCGAAACAGTGTCCACTCAAACACATATGGTGATGGTGTCCGTGCCATGTCACTCGACAAACTAGTGCTCGGTTCTTCTGAGCTCTTCTCTTCCATTTGTCCGAGAAAAAGCTGGTCTATCCGTATAGTTATTGGACGCAAACTTCACGTTGCGTATCCCGAAACTTTATATACTGTGAGCACGGCTTCTTTAAGTGGTAGTCCGTATAGGGCAAAGTGCTCTATAAGGGTTCGTTGGCGACATAGTTCAAGAGCGAAGGTAGCAGATGCGTTTTCGGGTAGACCAAGCGCGCGCTTAATATAAAGTGCGTTTAAACGGTCTAGCCTTTTCAGATCGCTAACAGTAGGAAATGGTGCTATTGCAAGCAGGCCGTATCGTATAATAGGGACAATTTTTAGCCTGAATATGTTTAGCGCTGTCTTCAAGTCGATATCTCGAAGTTTACCGAGAAGCTTGACAGTTGGTGTTGCCCTGGCTAGTATTATCTCTATATGTCTGCTAAAGGAAAGTCTTGTTGTCAATGTAACGCCAAGATAAGGAAAGTGGCTGACGATTTCCAATGCAATGCCATTAATATTAATGCGGCGGTCGGCTGCGGCGTATGCCCCTCCTCGGCCAAAGCGAAGGATTTTTGTTTTAGCTATGTTTATTGTTAACCTGTTTTCTTTGCACCAGTTAACAGTTTTGTTCAGGAAATACTGCAGATGTTCACGCGCCTTTGCGAAGATGACTATTGTTTAATAGAAACCCGCCCATCGGCCCAGGTTTATACCAATTAGAAATCCTCTCTGAAACGGCTGTGGCGTTTTCCCCGCGCCGCGTGCATACTCAAGAAGTGCCCCGACAATAATACTCCGCACACAACTTTTGGTAGGTATTATTAGATATATTACTAGCAAACATAGTAAAAACGTGGTGCTCCTCCAGTCCGAATGCAACATCCTTCAGCTTTCCCTAAAATTGTTAATTGTTTCGTGAAGGAAGAACAGAGCCCTTTATGAGATTACGAGTCACAAAAAACGCATCTCGCAGTTGTAACCAGCGATAGACCAGCGAACGTGTATAGGAACAAATTATAGCAATTGGAATAGTAATATTTAGCTGATATAGCCGACCAGAAAATCCAATAAAAAGCACAACGACGAACATATAAAACGAGAGCAAACACTAGCAATAACACTATAAGTAGCACACACCGGCAACAACAACAATGCTAAGCGACAAATATTTGTAACTCACCGTGGAGGCAGACGAGTTCCTTTGAGTTTCCATCGTTGAAGATATAAGTCTCCAGCTTGGGTATCAGATCCGGGTACTCTTTAGTGACTTTCAGGATGTCGTTGCGAACCTTCGCTGCGTATCGATAACGCTAAAAAAAGTAGAAAATAATCATAATCAGATAAACAAGCTTGTCGTTCAATTAAATGCTTTCATTCATAATCTATCAGTGGCGGAACTTAGGGAGCGTGCATTAAAAGCGAAGCCGCCAATGACGACCATGAAATGTCAGAAACGAGAAAATCGAGCTTACGAATAACAGTCGCAAGAACGAAGCAACATAGCGCTAGATTTGAGAAAGAACAATAATCAAAATTAACAACGCTGTCAAGAACACATCATAATCGTCACTGTTACATTGACTTTATAATTGAGAACAGTGACAATCTATGAACAGCCTATCATCGACTGCAGTTTTTTGAAAATAATGAGAGTACTCTTGTTATGATTAGCTGCATTGCCAATGGAATATACCCATGCTCGAAAACATTTAAACGAACTAAAAATATAACTGTCCAGTAATAAACTAAAACAGTCGGGAAAATCTCAAGCGTAAGAGTAATTTTGACTAACCACGCCAAAGAGAGTTAAGTTTAGATGTTTGCTCTCTGGGCCTGCAATTCAGACCCCAAAAAATTTTTCCGGTAATGAGGCCGTTTGCTATAATGGTAAAGAAAATGACGCAAAGGACATACAAGGAAGAGAAACAGAAATACTGGGAAAGCCGGGAGTGGAAGTTGTTACAAGAGGCAGAGGAACATCCGCACAAATGGCTAAAGCATAAAACAAAACAGCAGTGCCCATTGGAGACTGAGAGACTGATTAAGCACTTTGCTGGTATGCTACAGGGAGCCGACACCACTCCAAAATAAATCATATTATACAATGGGCCTTGGGACAAAACCACAGAGCTTGCACGGGAATGGGTAGTTGGCGAAGTCAAATTCGAAGACGTTGTTAACGCAATTGAAAGAGCGCCTAGAGGCAAAGCGGCCGGAAACGATATGATAAGAAATGAACACTTAAAGCAAACGTTCGCACTGGCACCATGCTGGAAATTTTCGATGAATGCCTAAAGTCCGGGAAAATGCCTAAAGCGTGGAACGAGGATACCTTTATTGTTATACATAAAGGGAAGGGCATAGAAACAGAGCCGGAAGCTTGGAGGGGAATAACACTTAAGAGTTGCCCACATAAGATATTCTCGGGGATAATATCAGATCGGCTTGGGTACTTCCTGGAAACCAGAAACGCAGTACCAGAAAACCAACACGGGTTTAGAAGATCAAAGTCGACCCATACGGCCCTGCGCCAATTGCTAGCAGATATTTGGGAAACTCTAGCCGAGCCAAGAAGACCGTTAAATGCGGTATTTATAGATCTTAAGGCCGCCTTTGACCTAGCGCCGAGAAACATAATTATGAAGAAGCTAGCCTTGGAGGGAGTTCCGAATTAGCTGTTAAACATTTTGGGGGCCATCCTTAGAGAGAGCATAGTATGCATCGACAACGGTATAGTAATTGTGAAAAAAGTAAAGCAAACTACAGGCGTGGCTCAAGGAGACGGAATTAGCCCGTTGTTTTTTTTCAGTATTATTGGAAAGACTACCTAACCGGGTGAGGCTAGGGTGGACTTGAGAGTGGGCAAGTTTATTTATTTATTTGGGTGTCATTATAACGTCAAATGGTAGCAGTTTCCGAAGACATATAAAAAGCAGTGTGGGAAATCAATCCGAGCGGCAGCAGCAATTAAGAACCCGCAAATGTTATCAATACATACCGCCTCCACTCTTTTCGAAATAAATATAGAACCAAGAGCAACATTCGGTGTATCACTTATATGGGAAAAAATTGGGAGAAGCATAACTGCAGTTACTAGATAGAGCCTTAACAATTAGATAGTTGTACTTCATATCAATCATATCAATAAAAACTTCCTCTTTTTAGTAGTATATTAGTACTACTAAACCGCACTTTAGTAGTAGATTAGACGTCCTAAGTTTTGTAAAACAAATTGTAGCCTCTGAACGTACGATTCATAAATTGTTATTATCACCTCGACCTCCGATGATTGGGGCGAAGGGTGAACGGACGGGGTTACGGGGTAGGCTATCATCGACTATACAATATCGATGAGTCGTGATGGCATGAATGAAATAGCAGACAACAACAACGACTGTACTTGCCGAGTTGAGGACGCCTTCGACGGACGCCGAGATGGATTCCATGTTCGAACGAGAAGATACAAGCCAAGTAGGCAACATTCCACTCGTCCACCACAGCTATGCACACTGCACCTAGCGGAACTCGCCACCCTGCGGCTGCAGATCAACCGGGAACGACGATAAGGAAAGCTCGATTGAAGCGCTCTTTTTGGTCGCCAGAAGCGGGATGAAAGCGGTTGGTTGCTTATGTACGCGTGTCTTAATTGCTTCGGTACCTACTTCAGCAGGCAACAAAAAGCAGTAATATTTCGGCCCGGGTACGATCACTACAGACAGACAGGCCGCTGAAGGTTTCTACACAATGTCTCGATGCAACTGTCTATGAAGAAGCACAGTTGGAGTTGAATTAGTACAATTTGCATCATCACTAGGATTCCGCAGGATTACTACTATTCGTAGGAGTCGTGTCGCAGGAGCAGCAGCATTAATAGTATTATTATTAGACCCACTCTCCTGGGTGAGTCAGAGGATCTCACTCTCTCGCCACCCAGCCACTTATCCATTCACCGTCTCTACCAGTAACTTTGATAGCATCAGTAGATGACCTGCCAGTAGTCAATCAAAAACATGCGACGGATACATAGCTATTTTATCTACACCATGCTTTTTGTTTTTGTTGTTGATGTTGATGTTGTTGCTGCTGTCGTTGTTCATTACGTCGCTTTGGTCGCTTTGGCTGCTCTCTAGCCTGACCCGTATGTAGACTCGTGAAACGTATACCTAAACTGTACATCCACACACATAGATAGATACACTATACAGTATAACACCGTAATCCTAACTAGTTGATCTACATTATGTTCGTCTAGACACACCTATATCTATTCCTCGTTCCTAACTCGTTTCCCTCTCTCTCTCTCTCTCTCTCTATTTATATATATATATATATATCTCGCTTGCTCTCACACACACATACGACGACTCAATTCTGGTGAAAACAGCTATAATATATATATATATATATATATATATATATAGTTTTCGTTCGAACGTCGAGGCGAGCGGTCACGTTCTTGGAGGTTCCTGCCTTAGAGTGGTGTTTTGGTGTACAAGCATAGTTGCGCTTCACAACTGAACCAGGAAAACTATCTGAGAATTGTGTTCGAGGGAAAACGAAACCGTTTCATTGAAAAGTGGTAGCTAGAGTGTGGGAAATAGGATTTCCGGCACTTTGTGGATATAGTGAAGTTTGAAGTGAACAATTGGAAGGCGAAAACGAAAACAAGAACAGGTATATAGTGTATATACAAGTGCTTTGGAACGCATTAGGACGGACGTGTAAAGCAAAGTACAAAGAGACGTGCAGTGTTGTAGTTACATATATAAATAACACACGTGCACCATGTTTGGAAGGAACGGTGAAATGTCATCTTACGGTGATGATAGCTCCATGAATATATCCGGAGCTGTCAACACACGAAGTGGTGGTGCATCAACATACGTGCCATTGAGTAGAATATCAGTGTGCACGTGTGGAAATATGATGGACAGGAAAAGAACGGCAGTGCGTGATCCGCCATTTGCTGGTTGCACGGGTTGTGCTACACATCGGCAGATGATCGCAGAGATGGCAAAAGTAAAAGCAGAAGCGGACAAGTGGTGCGGTATTGCGAACGCAATGCAGAACAAGTGGGAGACGTGCATGGCCGATGTGCACAAAAGACTTGAGAGAATTGAAGAAAGAGAAACCGCTTTAGAGGAACGTCAGCAGAGACAGCCTACAACTGCTGCTGCTGAAGAGAGCAGTATTGACGGCGAGCGGAGGGAGAACTTAGAAGAAAGAGTTACAGCTGTAGAGGAAGGGATGGTGGACGTAACGGCTGGCTTGGACCAAGTAAAGACATGGATCCGGGAAAGAGAGGCAAGAGAGAAGGCGAGGCTAGCAGAAGAGGAGGTGGTAGATCTCGAGCTGAGTCGTAATGATGAGGACAAGAAGATTGACGACGTGGATAATCACAACACGGGCGAAGACGAAGAAGAAGTACGGCGAGGCGACGGCCGGCGAATGGTACAACAACAAAGAAGAGACGATGATGTTGTTGTTGGTGCTGTGATAGAGGAAGCAACGCGCCAGCAAAATAAAGAGCAGCAGAAACAGCTGGAGACAGGGGATCAACCGGAAACGTTACCACCAGTCGGCAAAAGGGTAGTAATTGCTGGGGATTCAAATATATTAAGAGTAGAAGAACAGTTGAAGAAGATGATTCCGAGAAGTACAACAGGGCTAACGATTATAGGAAAAAGAGGGGGAACATCCAGGGCTATTGTAGAATTAATTGAGGACGATATGGATATGTTCGATGATGCAGAACAGAGGTTGGTATTTCATGGAGGGCTAATAGATGTGATGCAGGCGAATAGTGAGGTGGAAGCAGTTAGGAAGGTCAGTAAGCAAGTAGAAAAATTAATAGGTTTTTGCACTAGGCGTAATATAAAATTGACGGTATGCTCATTGCCAAAACAGTTGATCGAAAAGCAGGACGAGACTATAGGGAGGCTTGCAGGGCTGTTAACATGAAAATAGCTTCCTTAGTGCGGGCAGCTAAATTTGAATATCTACCCCTGGAATACATACAGGATACCGCTGGAGCCATGGCTCCGGACGGTGTTCACTACGGTGAGGTAGGTGCTCAAATGGCGGCACGACCTATTGGCCGGAGAGCCTGTGAATGGCTTGGAATCAAATTGCCAACTCGGAAAGTAGGGGGAATAGCCACAAATATACAAGAAAAGCAGAAAGAATATCCACCGCGATTTGTAGATCACGGACAGATGCCATATAGGCATGCAGCGAGGCTAGCTCAGGAAGGTAAACATTGGGGGTCGGAAAATGGATATATAAACAGGGAGGGATACCATGGAGAAAAAGCACAACAAATGGTTGGATGGGGAAACAGATACACCTTGCACAGCATGAATCAGGGACGCAACTGAGGGGACAATGGTTTCAAGAGACAAAAAGACAACCGATATTTAAACAGAGAACACAGCAATCGCGGAATGCAAACGCAAATGGAAACAAGACAGCGGGAAGTGTGGGAACTGGAGGGGGCGTTGGATGTGATACGGAGGTTAGCCATGGGCAACCTTGCGAATATCGAAAGATCTTAAGCAGACACCGAAAGCGAGATAGAAGAGGGAAAGGGGGTAAAAAGAAGCAATCACCTTTCCGACGGATAGCATTGCTAAATATTAGAGGTGGTAGGAGACGGGGTAAGTGGGAGGAGCTATACAGGCTGATCGAAAGAAGAGAAGTAGATATAATGATAGTAACAGAGACACATCTATGTGAGGCAGAAGTTCCACCGGGATTTTGTGGGTACAATTGGTATGGGACAAATAGAAAGACGGGGACAGGAGAAAATAGATTTATTAAGTATATTTATTAAAGAAAACATAATATGTAAGGAAGTTTTTGAACTGAAAATGAAAGACTTGGTGGTAGTTGATATTGAAGGGCTTAATGGAGTAATAAGAATTATAGGGGTATACAGGGCGCCGAGTAATACATTAGAGGAAGGTAGAACACTGTACAATAGATTAACAGAGGCGGTCGCAAGTAGTGAGGGGATGGGAACTATGTGCCTAGGAGATATGAACGCCCACATTCATCAGTTAGACGGGAGGGAGGATATTGAAGGGAAAATGCTATTACAATGGGTATCAACAACAGGGCTGAATATACTAAATTTAGATAAAGTAGTGGTTGGAAAATATACGTATAGTCAGGGAAATAGGAAGTCATGTGTAGACTATATTATGGTCAAAGGAAAAATACGGGAATGGGTAGGAGAGATGATTGTAGATGAAGGAAAAGAATGGAACATTGGCAGTGATCATAATTGGGTGGAAGTTACGGGTCGAGGAAAACCTGTTAAGAGGTTAAAAGTAGACAAAAAGGTGATAGACAAACAGAAATGGACACATAAAATTGATGAAATTAAACAGCTGTTAGAGGGCACAATAGAGATAGATCTGGATGAATGCATACAATAATACGGGATAAATATGATGAATGTTATAAAATAGTTAAGGAAGTAAGAGGGGGAAAGAGGGGGTGGTGGAATGGGGCGATTGAGGAGGCAATATTGGAAAGAAGGAAATGGAGCAAAGAGCACCGGAAGGTAGTAAGTACGAACCCGGGTAAGGGGGAGGAATACTGGCAAAAGTATATGCAGGCAAAGACAAAAGTTCAGAATTTGGTACAAGAAGCGATAAAACGTCAGGACGAACAGGACTTTAATAGTATATTGGGGGCTCCAAGGGGACAACGGGTAAAGCGATTCTGGACATATGTAGTCAATGCGGGAAAAAGCATGACTAATCTTGAGCACGAAAAAGTGTACACAAAAGAAGAGATGAATGCGGCGGTAGAAGCGCTATTTTTTATTAGTAATGGGATCAGTGAAGGGAGGTCGAGAATGAATACAAGTATAATCACAGGAGTTGAAGAAATAGAACAAGTTATTAGAAGAATGAAAGGGAAGACGGCATGCGGGTTAGATGGAATAACAATGGAGATAGTACACGCATTGGGTAAGGTCTACATAAGTTATTTATCTAAAGTATTCAATAACATCTTTGCCGGAAGTAGCATACCGAAAAGTTGGCGTAAGGGAAGCTGCCAAAAGATGGCGTCGATAACGATGATTTGAAAAATAGACGACCGATAACTATTACACCAATTACGTACCGTATTTTTATGCAAATTTTTAAGAGCCGGGTACAAGATAGGTTAGAAGCAAATGGTCAAATTGGGGAATGGCAATGTGGGTTTAGAAAGGGATATAGGTTAGACGACCATATTTTTTCATTGAACCAGATAGTCGAAATATCTAGGATGAGAAGACAAGGTTGTGTTGGCGGTTTTTTGGATTTAAAAAAAGCTTATGATATGGTCAATAGAGATACCTTGTGCAAGTATATGGCAGAAGAAGGATTTGAAACAAGTTGAATAGGCTTATTAGAGGATATTTATAGGGAAAACACAGTAATGGTTAAACGAAATGAGGGAGAATCGAGCGAATATGGTGTTGCTAAAGGAGTGAGACAGGGATGTCCTTTATCATCAATACTTTTTCTAATATATATTGAAAGAATTGCGAGAAAGGTGAACAACACCGGGTTGGGGTGGCAAATCGGTGAAAGGGAAACATTTATTAGAATACCTATTTTGTTGTTTGCAGATGATATGGTTATTTTAGGAAGGGACGTGGGGGAGGTTCAAGAAATGCTTGATACCTGTGGAAAAGCAGCAGATGAACTAGATATGGTATTTAACGAAAAGAAGAGCGCTATTTTAGTATTTTTGGGGGTTACATTGGAGCGGAAGCTAAGGTTGCAGAGAAAGGAGTTAGAGTATCGAGATCAATATAAATATTTAGGTGTAACTATAGCGTCAATGGAAGAATTGTTGAAAGTGGAAGAAACGTTAAGAATAAAGAAAGCAGACAGGGGTAGGAATTCGGTAAGGTGCAAAAGCTTATGGGGATTCAACAGGTATGTGGTTACAAAGGACATTTGGAAGGCACTGTATGTGCCAGGGCTGACATTTGGAAACGCTGTTCTAGTGCATAGCTCGGGTTTATAGAGGAAATTAGAAGGGATTCAGAGAGAAGTAATTAGATTTTCATTGGGTTGCCGTTTCAATTGTAGCCGAGAGTTTCTTGAAGGGGAGGGGGTATGTCAAAATTTATCGAAAGGGAAGTGCAAAGTAAGCTGAGGTATTGTAGTAGAATTAGGACATTAAGTAACGAACGATGGGTAAAAAAGATACAGTGGGTAAAAATGGCAATGGGAGTAAAAACAAAATGGGACAGGAGGGTAGAATTTGCGGCAAGACAGATAGGACTCACCAGCAAACAATGGACAGACACTGCTATGTCTAGTGGGCAAATTAAAAGTAGGGTAAAGGCAGCATACACCCAGAAGTGGCGGACAGCACTTATGCAGAAAACTAGTTTAAAGGAAGTATACGGGAATATGAAATTGGAAAGAGGTGGAGTAGCATGGTTATACGATAATACAAGAGGCAGCGGGTCGTTAGCGGATGCAATAGCCGGTATGTTAGACACAAGAGTACAGCGAAACAGCTACGAGGAATTAGAAACAACGGTTTGTCGAATATGCAGTAAGAGAGAAGAAACTGTAGATCATCTGGTTAGGGAGTGTGAACAACTGGGAGGAATTAGGGATTTAGAATTAGGGGAGGCGCTGGGATTAGGCAAGGATGCAGAAAAGGCACAGATAGAGATTACGAAACAGAGGCTGTCCCGATGGAAGGTGTTCAACACATAAGGGCAAAGTAACTGGAGACCACAATATAGGTAATTAATAGCTGCAGCATTATGCGCCCCTGATATAAAAGGGTGATATGTGTACACACACTTATCAAGCAAATAAACCAATCAATCAATCATATGGAGAGCACCTTTTTATTCAATTTTAGATTGACAGGGAATGTGATTATATAACTAACTGTACTAGGGCTTGTGAGGAGCGCCACCAGTCAAGCTTGTCCTCGAGGCAGCCCCTCATTGTGCCCATTATTGGTGCCGCATTGCTGCGCTGAAACGCCAGCGCTAGCCGCTGAAGCAAATCTTGTCAATCTTCTGGAGAAGCGACCACGCCTCGGGGCCGGGTGCCCCGAGTGTCTCGAATTCTAGTGGCACGGAGATGAACTCGTTGGCGAGCTGGGCTATATATTTGTTTATCTTTAGTCGGTCAGCCTTGCGTGCCTCGGAACCAGCGGCGGATGCATTAACCTCCAGGTTCGTGCGGGTGACGGCGTCGGTAGTCGTCGCATTCCAAACAAGCGCCTTTGCCCATTTCAAAGGGGATAAGGGTGAGACCGTTGGCCTGTTTCCATCGCTTCCATTGCAGGAAAGCCCGTGGGTCCCCCAGATATCCACCTGTGTTCCGCACGGACGTCGGTGCTCCTCAGTTAGCTGTGCCCCTCAAACCAGCTCAAGCCGATGCACAGACAAAAGCTTTCGTGATCTAGTAAAGTGCCAAGATTTGAAGAGGGGATCGCTTAGAGCCACTTGCTGGCCACTTTCTGAACGACCGCACGCAGTCGGGCTTTGTCTGCCGTGGTTAGTACGTCAGAAGGTAAGCGCTGGTACTTCTCGGAGACGATGAGGCCGTCGTAGGATCTCTGTAGGTGTTCTTCTTTCTTAGGGAGTAGGCCTACGAGGTCCTTGAATCTCGTATCACTCTCTTTGGCGTCCTGGAAAGCCTGCAAGATCCAGGGTGGCTTGATGTGTCGGTCAGTGCCTTCTGAACGCAACGTGGCAGCTAGCTGCCAGGTCTGCTGTAGAGCGCATTCCCAGACCTCCGAAACGAAGGAGGAGGTTAAGGATTTAGATTAAGAGAGATCCCTTACAACCATCCTTTCATTAGGCTTTTGTCTAAGTCCCGTAGCAGATCCCGGTTCGCTCCGACGTCCGTGCCGCATATATATATATATATATATATATATAGTTACTTTGTTTTTAAAAAAATCTGGACAATCTGCCGCACTACATCAAATGTATTCGTATCTGCAGTGCCTTGCGCTAAAATCTAGTACGACTTAGCGAAAAAACATTTTTCTAATGGAATTTGGAGCGAAAATGCCTTCTAAAAATGGGTAATTGAGCGTGAAAGCCAACATAAATGAATTGCAACGAATTTGATTTCCTGAGAATTATATTCAATGCAACATTTGTCCCGCTTTGATTTAACGTAAGATGCAATTCAACAGATGCAAAATATTCAACAGATCAGTTTATCGATAGGATGAGACTGGGGCTCTCGCAATCGCAGATTTAGTGAAAATTTGTCAGGATGAAAGGCTTAATACGATAAGATTCCAAAGTTTGTTGGACGAATTCTGGGATACATATAAGGTGTTGCAGGATTGTTTGAAGACCTATAATAAGAATTGTAGAACTCGTTAAAGCCAATATTTTTTTCCATTGGAACATCGTCTCTGAGAAGCCATGTTTCGGAGTGAGAGTGAATTTACTACAATTTGTGACACTGGTGTTGTTGCCCGACATAGAAGCATAAAATGTGCCATTGCGAGACAACCAACTATTGTATACATAAATTAACCTTAGCACCTTGGTAAATTTAATTAAATAACAAACATTTTTAGGAGAACGATCATTCAATATCAAAAATAGAAATAATGTGCGGAAATTAAATGATAGTGCAGTACTTTTGACTAGAGTAAAGTCAGAGATCAGATCCGCATTAGGGGCTCTAAAAAAGGTTCTGAAACGGGCTGGTGAGGAGACTATGATGACCCCTAAAACAAGGGGATCCGTGCTCCTGATCCTCCTGGATGTCAAAAATGCCTTCAACACAATGAATTGGAAAGTAATTGTGGAGGCGATGAAGAGGAAGGGCTTTTCCCTCTACCTCCGTCGAATGATTTCATCCTACCTGGATGACAGAGGCTTGGTTGCAGGGGGGCAGGAGTACGAGGTTACTGCCGGAGTCC
The DNA here is from genome assembly GCA_003439945.1 of Dermanyssus gallinae. Taxonomy (NCBI): domain Eukaryota; kingdom Metazoa; phylum Arthropoda; class Arachnida; order Mesostigmata; family Dermanyssidae; genus Dermanyssus; species Dermanyssus gallinae. The sequence continues at coordinate 118,272 of QVRM01001737.1, forward strand.
CACAGGGCTCAATTCTAGGACCCGTGCTCTGGAACATAGCTTACGACGGGGTGCTCGAGATCTGAGGTCTCCCGTATGGTGTGGAGACGTTGGCGTACGCCGATGACCTTGCACTCATGATAACGGCCAGGACCGAAAGAGCCCTGGAGAGCGCCGCCAATGAGGCCTTGTCAATGGTGTCCGAGTGGATGGAGTCCCATCACTTGAAACTGGCACCCGACAAAACGGAGACGATGTACCTAACAGGCAGAAAGAGGACGACCGGCATTAACCTCGTAATGACGGGCCACCCGATAGAAATCAGAAAGAAGGTAAAGTACCTTGGGGTCATGCTAGACACTGGACTGACCGGATCGGCACACGTTAAGTACGTGGCCGAAAAGGCCCAAAGGGTCTCCCTGAACCTGGCGCGGATCATGCCCAGGGTCGGTGGGGTGGCTGAGGTGAAAAGAAGGCTCCTGGCCTCGGTGGCCGAATCAACGGCGCTATACGCAGCCCCAGTCTGAGGGGACATGGCAATGCGGACGGCGAAAAATAGGGGGGCACTAAGGTCGACCCAACGAACGCTCATGCAGGCAATCAGGGTAAGCCGGGCGTATCGAACAGTCTCGACCGAAGCTCTCCTGGTCCTAGCCAAAAAGCTGCCATGGGACCTCTTAGTGGCTGAACGAAGTAAAATGTATCTAGACAAAGGTCTGGATCGGCGGAGGCATGGAGGGAGGCGACGAACTTGTTCGACGCTGTTTTGACACTCAAGACAGCCAAGGAAACGGCCAGGCGGGAGAGGTTTGAGCGGGTCTCTCGGGAGAGTGGTCGAGACGAGGAGCCGAGGGAGGGGGGAGGGGGTGGGGAGCAGCCAGGCCCTCATGGTCTCGACGCACCCTCACAGGACTGATTACAAAATGGCATCCCCCTATCCAACCGCAGGTAGACATGCGGGATGATAGTCAGGGATAGAGCTGATTGAAGGAGAACGGCAGAGACGCCTCTCCCACGGCTTCGATGTAATGCCAAAGTAATACCGAGCCTGGGGGGTGGGGAGGAATCCGGGTTTAGTGGGTTTGCGAGTCTCACACTAGTCACGCAGGCTGCTAGTGGCGCATGTGCATCATGCATTCCCGAAACCTCCCAGAAAAAAAAAAAACGTCAATCAAAGGTACAACTCAAAATCGCTAACAAGAGGGGAGCCGACAAAAAAAGGAAGAAACAAACTTTTTCAAAATATTAATTGCATTATTCAAAACATTAATTGCATTATTACTAGACACATTTAGTTGTATGTATTTAGTCATTACTTTGTATCGTTTTCTTAATATGCTTAAATTACGGATAATGTATCTAAGTTTAGCATTTTTAATTATATACGAGCACTTCAATGTTCAGCAGACTTGGCACCGGAATTGCTATAGCTCCCTTTGCAACGCGGTCACATTTCATATATAAACTCACTACAAAAGTGAAACAAGACTAAACATTTAGGACTGTAACGGAACGCTCGAGGAGCGTATCGCAGTTCGCGTAGAGCCGATTCACAGTATGAGAGCACAAAAAGGTTTATATAAATATATATATATATATATATATATATATATATATATATATATATATATATATGCCCACCAAATAAGCCTCAAGACATTTCGGCTAGTCAAACGGGCTCTGCTAAGGCCTCCTACGCAGCTGTGGTCCGGTCCCTAGTCGTGGAGACTTCTTCAGGTCCCGAAGTTTGTGTGAATCTGCCAGAAATGTCTGAGATCTCATCCCTACAAACGGACGTCATCTTCGCTGGGAAGGCCACAAAAACCCAAGAAGGCCGCACCTACAAAAATTAGGCAACTTTCTGCCAATGTTCAACCTCTTATTCAATTTTTAAAAGCCATCTGTTTGAAGACTGCGGCCAGTCTGAGTATATTTTTTTGTATCGATCTCTCCGCTTTTATCAGCATTTTTAACTCAGTGGTACGAATTCTCATTAGCCTGAATTTCAGAACCTCTCTTACTATTTTTATGCTCGATTTTATACTCTTTGATCCACAAAGGTGTTCTAATATTTTTAGTTGCGAGGACTGGCACGACCTTCCCCCCTGACTAGTTCGTTTACAGCAATACATTTCAATGCTGGCACAGAGGGATTAAAAAATCGGGGCAACACGAGCACCTGAGCAGCGTACTCTGTGATGAGTGGTCATCCGTAGATGTAGCAGTTATAAGCGAGACTTGGCTTAAAGATATCGATGCCCCTCTGTTTGCCACTGACGGCTTCAGCTTAGTGACATCCAATCGTAAAACACCTAAGCTTGGAGGCGGAGTCGGAATCTATGTACGTACCTCCTGTGTGATTGTATACACGTTAGCGCTTAGTAGTCTTGATGGGTGTGTTCAACCTCTTCGTATACATCTACGGAAAGGGTCCGAGTTCGAGGGTTATATCATTGGGTTTTACTCGAGTAGTACTCTACATAAGGATACTCTTCTCGACCTATTAGATGATATTCTACCATCTAATTCGTTACTTCCGTGCTGGCTCCTTGGTGATTCAAACGTCAACTTGCTCGCTAGCCCACCGCCGTTAAACTATAGATCCTTCTTCACTAGCAACGACCTAATGCATCTTATCGATCGTGTCACGAGACCTCTTTCTAGAACTTGCCTTGATCATATTGTAGTTTGGGGCTATTCCGCATTTTATAAAGTTCAACCAGCGGTTCTAAACTCGTTGTCATTCTCGGACCATTTCCTTGTTGTTGTCTCCTTGCTCAAATGCAGAGAAACATCGAGGACGCTTCAGGCTGCTACTTCCAACTTCATTCGGGTTCACGACGCTGCTGGTGTGGGTAGTTTCTTGAATCGTCTAAGCGACATTTCTTGGAGCGATGTCTAGGATTCGAATGATGTTAATTTAGCGTTCGAGAACTTCCAACAAACCCTTCGGAGTATTTATAGTCAGATTTATTATCACACATGTTGTATAGAAAAAGTACAGTTAAAATATATGCATATGTATACATACACACATTTGGACTTATAAAATAATAGATATATAAAACCTATGAAGCTACGACGCGAGGTTGGTCGTCTAGACTAGCTAGAGACGGGACTAGGGTGCAGGAGGCAGCATGGTATCTACCGCAAGGTAGTTCACAACGTTGACACACACAAGAGTCCGAGGGATCATGGAACCGGATGTCGCGCACAGCACGTGGTGGAAGCCATGCACGGCGAACCTAGTCATCACATGGCGGTTAGATCGGCTCGGCCCTTTCCATGCCTGGTTTTGCATCGCTCTTGTGCTAAAGAAATCCGCATCAATTCCCACAAACTTGCACTCCCACGTTTTGAGGACGTTGACGTAGTTAGAAGATGAGGGCAAGTCGAAACGTCGTCTTAGCTCCTCGACGAATAGGGGGGTGTCCGTGAGGAGATAGACAAGCCGATTTCGGGCTGAACGATGGAGGCCCAGGACTCGCTTGAGGTAAGCTGCCTTCAGACTATTTAGATGCTCAAGGCTGGCTGGGGTGAGATCGTTCCATATTATTTCGATTCCGTAGGCGGCCGTTGGAGCAATCTTTAGATCGAACAGTCTCAGTGCCGTTGGGATGGACAGCAGCTGCGGCTTTCTAATTGTAGTCATTGCTACTAGCGCCTTTCTGCATCTTTCCTTGATATGCTGCAGGAAACATCGGCCGCTCGACGTTAGAAGCAGTCCCAAGTAGGGAAACTTACTAACGTAGGGAAGGTCAAAACCGGCCAAACGAAGTGCATCGTTAGCAACTAAACGCCCGCCTCTTCTAAACTTCATGGCCACTGTCTTCGTCAGATTTACAGTTAGTCTAAGCTCAGATGTGGCCGCGTGAAATCTGGCTAGGACCTGTTGAACCTGAAAGCGACTCTTCCCATAGATGACGAGATCATCTGCGTACAAGATCACCTCTACCAGATTTCTCAGACCCCGAATTTTCGCGGGTAGGTCCTTTATAAGAACTGAAAAAAGTAACGGACTCAAGTTGTCGCCCTGCGCCACGCCCGTAGTCTGCAGAAAAGGGGGCAATTTAGACACACCGTCATCTATTCTGATTTTGTTGCCTTGCAGGATGGCCATCAACAGGTTGAGAAGGGCAGGAGGGACGCCAACTTCGGCCAGAATTCGCAGAATAATGTCTCTGGGCGCCGAGTCGAAGCCGGCTTTAAAATCGACAAATACGGCGTACAGGGGTTGGGATCTTGCTTGAGTCTCCCTGATAGCCCGCAGCAGATTGGCGCATGCCGTAATCGTAGAACGATTCTGTCGGAAACCGTGCTGTTCAGTAGGAATAGCATCAGTCATCTCTAGAAACCGATTTAGTCTTTTGGTGAGCAGCGACGAGAGCAACTTGTAACATGTGCTCTTTTTCGCTATACCGTGCCAGGAGGTCAGCTGGGTTGGGTCACCTTTACCTTTAGGGATGACGAGCAGTGTAGCATCGAGCCATTGGGACGGGATAATGCCAGCACGGAGGCATTCGTTAAACAGTGCCGTCCAGCATGGAGCCAAATAGATGCGTTCTTTAGATGCTCGTTCCTCACTTGATCAGGGCCCGCTGCTTTGTTGTTCTTTAAACCCGGGAGAGCGAGAATCACGTCTTCTACCGTAAAGGCGGTCTCTAGTTGAGTGACGTAAGTTTTTCTACATATGGTCTTGAGATAGGCAGCCAGCGGTGTCATAAAGGGGTAAGCACTCGCCAGGTGCCTTGCTGCATTTTGAGCTCTTTTTGCCAGGACACAGAGTCGATCGTACCACGGACGTGAGTTCGGTCGGCAATGCACTGGGGTGACTGAAGACTTTATAATATCTACGAGCTGTTGAGCGTACGTCTCAACATCAAGAGATACTGGTACGGGTAGAACTTCATAAATGCGCCGGTGGAGCGCATCCCTACTTAGGCTGCGTGGCAACGGCTTTTCCCTCTTGGTAAACGACACCAGAGAATGTAGTTGAAGGTCTATTGCAACTGGAATGTGCGACCTGATATGGGCACCCTCTCTTAGCGAGTGATTAGTCCCGACGAATTTCACCTTGTTGACCTTCACGTTTGTTGCAAACACGTCAATTACAGAGCTTCTATTGTGATTGATAAAAGTGGGGACAGTGGGGGGACTGATGATCCAGCATCCGAAGTCCGATAGCGTTTCTCTAAGGGCTATCGTGCGGCTCGAGGTGGGCCGATCTAAGCGAGCGTTAAAGTCTCCACAGACTACGAGCGGAACTGCGGCAGGCACTCCGCGTAAGCCGCTAAGAAGTTTCTCCACCATAGTCAAAGTCGACTCCTTTTCGGGAGGACAAACATATGCCGCCACGATGCTTATACTCTGGTTATATACGAGGTGTGTTCAAAAAGTATCGAGACTTTTGAATTTTCGCGGGTTACGTATATTCGAATTTCGATTCTTTGTGGCGTTATGTTGGTACTCATGTCTCTCACTTATGCCGACAAGCTCGGCCATTTTGAATGTTCACTTAATTGTTGACAGCTGCTTTGCTTGCACGTGTTTTGGATCGTCTTCGATTTTTACCTATTCAAAAAAATGGATCAAAGAACCTGTATCAAATTTTGTGTGAAAAACGAAATTAAGTGCGCGGATGCATTCCGAATGTTGACTGTGGCATACGGAGAAGCTACCTTGGGCCGAAGCAACGTTTATCGGTGGTACAAAATGTTCTCAGAAGGCCGAGAAGATGTGAACGACGAAGAGCGTGCCGGACGCCCGAGCACTTCAACAACAGACGAAAAAATTAATGAAGTGGAGAAAATGGTATTGGCCATTCGTCGAATCACCGTTAGAGAAGTTGCTGAGGACCTACACATATCGATTGGCTCGTGCCATTCGATTTTTATCAATGATTTGGGCATGAGACGGGTCGCCGCGAAATTCGTACCAAAATTGCTCAATTGCGACCAAAAACAGCATCGCATGAACATTGCTAATGAGATGTTGGACTCTGTCCGCGACGACCCAAATTTGCTCCAGAGGGTCATAACTGGTGACGAATCGTGGGTTTATGGTTATGACGTGGAAACCAAAGCTCAATCATCTCAATGGAAGCTGCCGCACGAACCAAGACCGGAAAAAGCGCGCCAAGTTCGGTCGAATGTGAAAGTTTTGCTGACAGTTTTCTTCGATTGCAGGGGCGTGGTGCATCATGAGTTCTTGCCACAGGGTAGAACGGTCAATAAGGAATATTACCTGCAAGTTATGCGCAATTTGCGCGAAGCAATCCGCCAGAAACGCCCGGATTTGTGGAAGAACAAAAATTGGCTTTTGCACCACGATAACGCCCCTGCTCACACATCGTTGCTTGTGCGCGAGTTTTTGGCCAAAAACAACACACTAATGATGCCGCAGCCACCGTATTCCCCAGATCTGGCCCCCTGTGACTTTTTCTTGTTCCCTAAACTGAAGAGGCCCATGAAAGGACGACGTTACGCTACGCTTGACGAGATAAAGACGGCATCGAAGGAGGAGCTGAACAAGATAAAAAAAAATGGTTTTTTGAAGTGCTTCGAAGATTGGAAAAACCGTTGGCACAAGTGTATAATATCTCATGGGGATTACTTTGAAGGGGACAAAATAGATATTCATAAATAAATGAATAATTTTTGAAAAAACACAAAAGTCGCGATACTTTTTGAACACACCTTGTAGAGCAATGACGTTATCTTCGGCGAGTGCAACATGGAGATTCCCGACTCGATAATTGCAGAAGATTGACACTCCACCGCTGGGTCGGCCGGCGCCTGCTTCTTTCTGGGCCAGGGAGTGGATGGGATAGAGGCGAGGCAGAGAAAACGCTTTAGTGGCCCACGTCTCCGTCAGCACTAAAATATCTACGCTCTCAAGAGCTGTCAGTGAGAGGAGTGATAGAGTGTCAGCACCCTCGCAGTTCCATAGAGCAATTCTTAGTGATTCGGTTTGGGCCGACCTCTGTTTCGTGCATGTCCGCGGCCATTGCGCTGAAATGCAGAGTTGTGGGGCGCAGGGTCCTTGGCCTGTAATGCTTCGAGGGCTTGTGTAAGAAACGCCTTGAGGGAGGGTGGAGGTAGGGCACGGTAGATCGCGTTCTCCTCCTTGCGTTTCGCTGGCCTGTTGTTGGGTGGGTTCGGAGCATGGCGATGTCCTCTTCGGGGGTAGGCACGGTCGTGTAGACCAAGCGTGGATGCGTTGAGCTTTTCCGAGCATGCGAGGTCTGGCTGCTCAAGTGACGCTGATTCGAAGATCCATGGGGATTTGCCGGCTGCACGACTGTTGCCTCTGCCAGCGCTCTGCTCACCTTTGTTCCAGTTTTTAAAATCTTCACTCCTAAAAAATATTTAATTCTTCTTGCTAGAATAGCAGCGATCTTTCCAGCGATTTCGCCTTTGTAGCTATATCGGCCGCTTGAGACAACTTCGCGCTGGGCGATTGTCAGCGGGAACGCTGAGAAGGTGGCCTCGTCCATAGACGCCTTTCGAGCAAGGTCGTCGTTGGCTGCTTTGCAGTCCGCAGAAAATAGAGGCACAGACAGCACACGAAGTTCAGATTCGGAGTATTTATAACACATCATTCAGTCTACGTCGCATAGAGCGTACAGATGCGTCGAAAGGTGCCACGTTTGTGTTCTCGCCAGGACTGCGTCGCCTAAGAAGGCATGCTAACAAAATGTATATTAGGCACAGAAAGATTAATTCCCCAGAAAATACACATGCTTATCTGGTGAGCCAGAAAAGGTACAAAACTGCTGTTCGTATTGCTCGTTCAGCGTTCTACAAGAAGCGGTTTGGTACCTTACGTGGAGATGCCCGCCGTCTCTGGCAGTTCATTAACAGGTCCTGTGGTAAACGTAAGGGCTCGACCGAGTTGCCTTCTGCTCTTGTCACCTCTTCTGGAGTAACTTCCACAGATCCTGTTTTAATAGCCGATACATTTAACCGATTTTTCGTGTCGGTGGGATTGGAGACGGTCTCTTCATTGAGTTTTAAGGACGACATTAGACCGCGATTAAGGAACCTTTGGCCCTGTAATAACGTTTCCTTCCGTTTTCGCGCTGTAACGGTAAGTGAGGTGGCCTCGATATTGCTTAAGCAGAAACGGAGCTGGACCTGCGGTGCAACGGGACTTCCTGCTCAACTTCTACAGCTTGGTACTCCATACATTGCTGGTCCTCTTACGCACATAGCGAATTTTTCACTCGCATCTGGTGTGTTTCCAGCCGCCCTTAAGGCTTCTTTTGTTACACCTATTTACAAAAAAAAGTGACGTTGCGGAGCTTAAAAGCTACCGACCTATCACTGCATTTCAAAGCTATTCAAGAAGCTTGCTCTCGTGCAGCTAGAACGCGTCCTCGAATCCTGCAGCTTTCTATCGCCTAATCAATTTGGATTCCGTCACGGTCGGTTCACGGGCCTGGCGCTAGCGCATCTGTGGCAGTTTGTGACCGACTCTGTTGAACCAACAAAAGCCTGTCTAGGCGTCTTTCTCGACGTCACCGCGGCATTCAATTACGTTCGCCATTCTTTCATTCTGCAAATCCTGCAAAGCCTTGGGTGTTCGGCAAGTACTGTCGAGTGGTTTAATTCATTTCTATCCTCTTGCAGTCTGTCCGTATAGGACAAGTGGTTTCCTCGTGGAGATCTGTTATTATTGGAACTCCACAAGGATCAGTGCTAGGACCGTTTCTTCTCTTGATTCTCATTACTTTCATTCTGCTTAATATTGAATAAGAGAACATTGGCAAACCGATAGCTTTTGCCGATGACACTTCATCTTTATTTAGGGTTGACTCTTCAGCCCTCGATATAACGCGCTCACTATCCCAAGTGAAAGAGGTAATCAAAATATTTAATTATTTTGGCCTTGTTGTTAATGCTAGCAAGACTAGCCTTACTCTGTTTCGTTCTCCTCAATTACAGTTGCAGGCGGAATTTGATCGGCGTTCTTCTGAATTCGGTCTGAAGTTTTCGTCAACTACTAAATGCTTGGGCCTCATCTTATATGAAGGTTTAAGTTGGCGCTCTCATATTGATCATATCACACCCAAATGTTACGCAGTTATATCGGCCTTGCGACGTTTGCGCCGTATAGGAATTCCGTTGGATGATCTGATTTTGATCTACAAAACGCTGTTTGTGCCGGTATTCACGTACGGCATTCTCTTGTGGGGAGGTGGATACGATTACGTTCTGCGTCGAGCTCAGGTAATACAAAACGATGCTCTGAGGACTATATTTGGGATGAGACGTAGCCAATCTGTTAAAAATATATATTGTGACTGTAAGATTCTATCCATCGATTCGCTGTATCGTCTTCAAATAGCTACTTTTGGCCTCAAGATCAGTCGTAGTTTAGTACCTACTGAGGTTGCCTTCCCTCTAGTCCCTCAGCGGCGGAAAACCTCGCGACGGGCCACCACTTTTGTGTTACCTCGCGTGCTGAAAAGATCTAGCATCCAATCTCTTGTGTACAGACTGCCCGTCGTGTGGGAGAGCATCCCGCAGGCAATTCGTTACTCGAAGTCCCTGACCTGTTTTACCTGAGACGTCAAAAGATGGCTTTTAAATCGGAATACATGACCGAAAGGGGGGATTTACTTAGAGCAATGGTCTAATTTTTCAGTTTTTGTTGTCATTTCGAGTCATATTGTCTATCAAGTTATAGCTCAGTGTGCTCCTTTACGTTTTGTGTCAGTATCGTCAACCATATGGTATAGGTGTTAACCTCTGTTTTTATTATCTTCTTTTTCTCATTTTATCCCTAAACTCTTGTACCACTTTTCATAACGAGAACTTAAACATGGGAATGTATGCAGTTCCGTAAATAAACCATGTTTGAATTGAATATATATATATATATATATATAAGACTATGTAGAGTGACATCATTGTTATAAGCGGCTATGTAGGTTGGGAGAGACAGCTTAGCGACCGTTGCTAATAGCGGCGCACTTAGCGGAGAAAGCGCTACGGCGGCAGCAACAGCGGGGGTTTGAATCTGGAAGCGTTATAACGGACGACACCACAATGAGTGAGACAGTTAGTGTTGAGTCGCGGTCGAAGAAGGAACAGAGTGTGCTGAGAGAGGCGGTGCTGTACCGAAGTAGCAAAGGAGTCGGATGGAATAAAACCTCAGCCGTGGTGGTCAATATCCGTGTCTTCCTCCTAGTAACCCAGTGTAGGCCTTGACAGTTCAGAAGTGGGGTTTTCAAGGAGGCAACACGGACCGGATTGACAGAGAGGCACAACGAAGGTGTCGAGTTTACGGCGAAGAGCAGCAAGGTGGAATAGTGCTTAACAGGACTGAGTGTGGCGCTGCAGGCAGAGTCGCTGTTTAAGTTGTTGCTGCTGCGGTGAGGTTGAGTCGTCGCGAGTGAAGATCGACCGGGTGTTCGTGGACTAGTCGACGCGTGTCGTGGAAGAGGCGAGCGCGCACGCAGTGTTGCAGTGGCAGCAAGAAGTTAAGGTTATCGAGCAAGACCGGTGCCGGTACAGAGATGGCTACGAACGCCGGCGGGACGCCGGTAACTATGGAGATGCTGGCCGAAATGATGAGTTCGATGAAGGCGATGGCAGATGCTACGCAGGCTATAGTGACCCAGTTGACGACAAAGAAGGGGACTGAATCGAGCGTGGCAATGCGGATCGAGACGGCCAGCGACGTTAGTGGCCAAGTGGAGACGTTCCCAGAAAGCGATGGCATCTCAGCGGAGGAATGGATCCGGCTGTTTGAGATCGCGAAGGAGACCGGCGGATGGTCATGGAGTGAGACCCGTCGAGTGATCATCAACAAGCTTGTCGGTGAAGCACGTATTTGGCACTCAACGCATGGACATGGCTGCGAGTCCTACGAAGCGTGGAAGGAAGCGTTTCTTGCCGCGTTTACTCGCGGGTTGGATAGAAACCGCCTGGTGGACCAACTGGCCTCGTGTTCGCAAAAACGACAGGAGTCGTTGGGTTGCTTCGCACGCAGAGTGGAAGCACTGGCGCTAAAACTATCATTGTCGACCGGCGAAATCAAAGCAAGGGTGTTGGCCGGACTGCGTCCAGAGTTCGAGGTTGTCATACAGGGTATTGCTGCTCGTCAACATAGCAGCGTGTCCGCACTGATTCATGACATAGAAGACGCAATGGAATTGCAGATTCGGCGTCGCACTATGATCGTCGGCGGCGCGGCTAGAGTGGGCGGTGCCAGGCCTGAACCGGTCTGTTATCAATGCCGACAGACAGGACACCGCAGAGACAGGTGCCCGACGTTGGTACAACAACAGCAACAGATAGGAGCGCCGAGGCAGTTTAACATCGAAATGCGCGGGAGCACCGCCGGTGGTGGCGTACGGCAGCAGCAGCCTCAGCAAGAACGACAACAACAGCGACAGGGCCCACTGAGTGGTGGCCAGACCGTGATCGCTGGTCGTGAGAGTGGCAGAGCAGATCGGGATGCTCTAGTGCGCTGCTTCCGATGCAATCAACGCGGCCACTATGCGAGAAGTTGTACTACCGCCGATGTGTGTCAAGTGGACAGCGGTCGACAACATGAAGTGACGCTGCGTCCTCGCACTGTTAACTTCGTCCGAGTACAGGCTACCGGCAGTGAAGCATGCGCAGTTGTGGTGAAAGATGAGACTGGGTCGCCGTGTCAGGTCGATCATTTGCAGGCGCGATTGCTGCAGCTGACCAAAGAGGTGACCACCGCCAGAGAAGAAGCACAGAGAGAGCGTAGCCGTGCTGAGACGGCCCAGCAGACTGCGACACAGGTCGAGAAGGAAATCGACAAAATTCGCCGTTTCTATGAAGATCAAGCTCAGGAGGCCCGATCTCAACATAAGGAGGCCATTGAGAAGTTGGAGTCGGCGTATGAGGCACAGATCGACAAACTACACAGTCGCTTCAAGAAAACCATTGACGAGTACAATTCGCGCCTTAAGAACGAGATGTTCCTTGTGCTCGGCGAGTCCCACCAGCTAAACGCTGTCGTGGCCGAGACTGAAATGGCCGCGCTGAAAGGCCATCTTGAACGAGAGAAGGCCGACTGCGAGCGCGGCAAAGAAGTGGACAAGCGACTTCGAAAGCAGTTTGCCACACTCGAGCGATCTGTCGGCGCGCCGAACCACATTCGAACAGCTGCCAAACTACTTGCATTGCGCGAGGGGAGCAATGAACGAGACATCGTCATCCAGAACGAGCGCAAATACATGCGGAAACGAATTGTTGCGCTGTTGCACAAAGAGAGGAGGATCCCCGGGACTGCGTTACCCTGCTGGAAATGTAACTCAAAAAGAAAAAAAAACGACGTCGACGAAGATGATAATACGATCGATGCAGGCGACATTTAAAAGTTTGCATGCATAAATGAATGTGTACGCTTGTTGATAGGTTATCGTCGCTGAGGGCAGCGACTGTAGCAGAATGGCCGAATGTAAGACTATGTAGAGTGACATCATTGTTATAAGCGGCTATGTAGGTTGAGAGAGACAGCTTAGCGACCGTTGCTAATAGCGGCGCACTTAGCGGAGAAAGCGCTACGGCGGCAGCAACAGCGGGGGTTTGAATCTGGAAGCGTTATAACGGACGACACCACAATGAGTGAGACAGTTAGTGTTGAGTCGCGGTCGAAGAAGGAACAGAGTGTGCTGAGAGAGGCGGTGCTGTACCGAAGTAGCAAAGGAGTCGGATGGAATAAAACCTCAGCCGTGGTGGTCAATATCCGTGTCTTCCTCCTAGTAACCCAGTTTAGGCCCTGACATATATATATATATATATATATATATATATATATATATATATATATATATATATATATTGTTTTTTATGCTCTCATACCTACCTGTGAATCGGCTCTACGCGAACTGTGATACGCTCCTCGAGCGTTCCGTTACAGTCCTAAATGTTTACTCTGCTATCGCTGCGGTTGAAACAGCGACAGCTAAGTAAACATTTAAGACTGTAACGGAACGCTCGAGAAGCGTATCGCAGTTCGCGTAGAGCCGATTCACCGGAGGTATGAGAGCATTAAAAAATAATAATTAGGTGTGTCCAGAACAAATAATAAAGAAAGTTAAATAATGGATATTAATAGATAATAATGGGTATTAAGGCATATTTATGGATAATCACGTATATTTAATATTAAACAATGAATATTAATAGATAGTAATATATATATTAAGGGTATTAAAATATATTACCATATAATTAATGCGTATTAAGGAATATTAATGAATAGCTAATGTATATTAATAGATAATAATAGGTAATTAGGTATATAATTGAATAATAATGGGTTATAAGACAAACGGTGCGCAGCATTACGACTTTAAGCGGCTAAAGTTGGTCGAAACGCCAACCTTTATCGCCCAAATATTGTTGTTTATGGTCAGCACTGGTTAGGATGAAAAGCTAGCTATAAGCAAATAGTGTCCGGGTTTCGTCGTGCAGGGCAGAAAATCAATATGAGATCTGCCCAGACCAGATCAAGCAAGCAAGCACCGTAATCGGGATCGCAGGATCCACTAGTGCTGTTGATGAAAGCTATTGTTTAAGATAACTGAATGACAACGATTCGTATTATCTGTACATCAGCATGACAAAGGGTAAAGAAACGGTCATCCATGATTATCTATCTACCAACATCTGCAGTGCACCAGAGTATGTACATAGGTGCGCAGTGGGAGCCAAAACACCTCAACTCCGGTCACAACACACGACGAATGGATTTCGCCTGCAACATTTGATCCGTAATAACGCAACGATCCCGCTGTTCAAAAACGTATTGTTGCTTGCGGCAGACGAGTCGTGGTGTCTAATAAATGAACTCCGTGTGTATGCATCAGGTTTTACATATTACATATAAAATGTTTATACTGCTAGTGCAATTTGAACGTTATCGCCGACAATGGGCGCCGTCGTGCAAACTTCAGAAACACTTGAACTCGATTGCTCGGTGCCGGCCGGATCTCGGCCAGCCGTCACTGTTTAGTTTGAGCCGTTTTCACACGATCCGCGGATGGTATATCGGTGAAAACGCCAGCCGGTTGAGTCTCGACGGACAGTTGAGTGTTGCCGCCTCAAAGCAGAGACGGCGGTGGATAGGCTGGGGTGTTGGACCAAACTTGAGCTGCGTCTGTTTATATATGTTGTTGGGTTACTGGATCTAGTAGTTGGACACTGTCCACCGGCGGCTACATTTGTCTACGAAAGAAGGTCTCTATACTACTAAATGTACGAAGTGCATTTTGTCTACAGTTGTTCTAATAAAACGGTTTGTTTGCGTTTCGCTTTGCACGACAGGATGGCAATTCCTCCTAATGTCACTATGTCACTAGGCAACTTGTTCCACAAGGTAGCACCTAAATTACAGAGTGCAAACCTTGATTGTGTACTTGTGGCCGAGGAGACAATGGGCAAGTGAGATGCCGAGCCTCGGGTGTTTTGGGTCCTTGCAGATTCGATAAGGCCAACCAGGTTGGGATGGTGACCAAAATGAATACGTTTTTTTTTCGACAACTATAATACATTTAATTAGGTATGGTAACGGGAGCACTGAGAGTAGTTTATATTGTTCTATTGATATTAAGACGCGATGTGGGAGACCTAAGACGAGGCGAAGTGACCTTTTCTGAAGCAGATAAAGCGGAGTTATATGAGACGCATAAGAAAGGCCGTACACCTCCAGACCATATGTTAGGTGGCTCTGTACATAAGAGTGGTACATTGCCGTGAGGCATTGGCGGGGAAGGATTTTACGAGTGCGGTATATGGCGGCTACGCCACTGACCATTTTTTTCCTGACATGTTTGGCATGCGCCTGGAACGCCAGGTGTTCGTCAAGAACAATACCCAGGAACTTCGTTTCAACTAGCATATCAAGCGTGCGGTCGCATGCGAAAGCTTCAAGATTGATTGTCGTTTAGCCCCTTGAAGATTTAAATTGAACAACTTCTGTTTTTGACCAATTCATGTAGAGGCCGTTATTTCTGAACCATAGAGATAGCCTCTCAATATCCTCACGAATCATTGCCTCAACCTGTTAAGGAGAGTCGCCCACGAATAGAACCGTTGTATCTCCAGCAACCAAGGTTAGTTTAGCAAGCTTTGGAATACTAATAATATCGTTAACAAAAATATTAAATAATAGCGGACCACTGATGCTCCCTTGAGCCACTCCAATTGATATATTTTCTATACAAGAAAGGGATTGTCCAATTTGGACAAATTAGCGTCTTTCAGAAATGAATGAGCGCACCCATCTTAAACTGTTTTTATTCGCCCTATAAGTAGTAAGTGTTTCAAAGGGTGTCTAGTTCTACTGTATCAAACGCCTATATAAGGTTAATTAAAACCGCTGCTACCGTCTTCTTTAATTGAATCTGTTTCCGTTATCTTCGACAATGTCCATCACAGGCACAATCGTCGACATCTTAGGTCGAAAACCGAACTGCCGAACATGTAGGACGTTATGTCCTTCGACAAAATATCTTAACTGTTTAATAATGCATTTTTCAAAGACTTTCGATATGGGCGCGGGAATGCTGACAGGTCTGTAGTTGTCTCGGCACAGGCCGCCTTTGAACAATGGAGCCACACGGCATAGCTTTAGGACATTAGGGTATACTCCTGTTCTGATGGAAAAATTGATAATATACTCAAGAGGCGATGCGAGTGCATCCGCAGTCCTACGGAGAACCTGTGATGGAATCTGTTCGGGGGCGGTGGAGCATATTTTGACATTTTGTAGAAGATGGTGAATTCTGTGAACGTTGAGTGGCTGCAGGGAAAATTGTTCGGCAGGTGTCGGAGGGCTATCCGGAATGGCACTCGCTGTCACGGGTTACACATGTCGCGTAGTAGTGGTTGAAGACGTTAGCTAGCGTAGTTTCATCAGTGACAAGTTTCCCGTTTACAAGTAGTTTGATGCAGTTTTCTCCTGGACGCCTCCAAGTACAGGTGGGATTGCTTCCCAAAGACCCCTCCGGTTACTAATTCTGTCTGTAACAACCTCGCAGTTCGTTTCCATTCTACATTTGCGTGAGAGCCCTGTCACCCTGTTCCTCAGCATACGATAGGTTTTGCATTTGTTATCGTGTGTGGGGTCAGCTCTGTGTATTGCGTACGCCTGTTCCGGCTCTTTAATAAAAGCATATCATTCCGGAGTCACGCAGTCTTTTCGAATTACGTTCCTCAACCTAGTATTCTTGATCTTAGTACTATTACGTTTCACCGCCGACATAACTCTTTCTCTCAGACTGCCGTAGTTTGACGTTCGGACATTAGAAATTTTCTTGTTGGCTGTGATGCGACGGAGGCGGTAGTGGAGGCTCGCGTTAGCGGGTATCAGGTGGTCATTGGCGTAGATGTTGTTGTTGCTTCCCTGGCAGCCGCCTAGACAGCTTGACCTCCGCTTCACTTCCCCGGCATCTTCGTTGCACTTCAAGTTTCTGCCATCGACAAACAAACCGCACCAGCAGCTGGAAACGGTCGGTAATGTTTTTCCCGTTGATTATTATTATTATTATATAATAAATATTATTATTATTAAGATTAAGGTTATAAACAAAAATTAAGACAACATATTGCGACAGTGGCGATGTTTCAATGCATTTGCAGCCAAGCAAGCTAAGAACAAACTCGTCAAAAATAATTATAAAAAAACCATTGAGTGTAGGCCAATGCACAACAGTCAGATTGTCAGGTTAGAGTCTGTATTCTGCTTCTCGATTGCAGTACCCGAATCTGCGGTATGTCGTGGCCGTTCGTCGATCGGCGCCTAGGCAATCGTAGGAACAAAAGTGTCTTGCATTGCTGTGCTACTGTAGATTTTTCCGACAGAGAAAGGAAGCCCATACATTATTTGCGCGTCCAGTGTGAGCACGCGATGACGGTCTACCTGCCTAAGGGCTCGAGACGGTGCGAAGCCGACCAGCTACTAACACTAGAAAGAAGAGGTTCACTTATTCATAATGCAACAATTGAAATTTACGATAATGATAATAATATAAAACGACAGCGACAGCACAGTGCGAAGAGTGCGACCGGCATGAGCTCACTCACAAGCATGCTGCATAGCTGTCATCATAGATGATAGCTGTAAGTTATCTGTCATAACCTGTCATATGTTCGGATGCGCATAACATATGGGCGTCGTCTGCCACTGCCAAAATCGGTCTGCTGTCTGCTGCTGAGTGTTGTTTTTGTTAGTTGGGTCGGCTGGCGGGTCAATTTCGTCTGCGCTTTTGTTGTCTGCCATGGAATTAATTCTGGTTGTTGAGATCGTCGTCGTCGTCGTCACGGATTTCGTCTGCTCTGGATCCATTGCTGTTTCGTTGCATTTTTGTTGTTGTTGTTGTGGTTAATGCTGTTGTTAGTATTGACGTTATTGTTGTTGTTGTTGTTGACGCTGCTGTTGTTGTTAGGGTTGCTGGTGTTTATGATATGTTATTTATGACATTGTTGACGTTGTTGTCCGTAGTAGTAGTAGTAGCAGTCTGCCATCCCCAGAATGACCCTCTTCACCACCGTGAGCACCACCACCACTCGCCATCAAGTGAGTGTTGTGGAGTTAGCTTAGCTACAGCAGCAGCAGCAGATCGTCGTAGCTCTTTACTACTCTAAATACTGCTATTCTGCATCGAGCAGCAACAACAACAACAACATTGGCTAGCGTACACTTGTTTCTTTGTCTAGTGTGTGTCTAGATAAATGGGTGTCGTCGAAGTTGTCACCAAGTTTGCCAAGCCGACCTTACGTAAACATAAGTCGTCCTCGGTCTTCGTTCACTCATCTGTAGACGTTTTAGCGATTGACAAACGTACGGACGGATTGATTTATTGATTGATTGAATGTTGATCGATCGATAGATGGATCTATAGGTGGACAGAGATATGATGAGATGAGATGAGGTGAGTGTTCTGTCATGTACTGCTGCTGGTTTGTTGGTGGTACGTTACGTTGTAGTTAGTAATGGTTGTTGATTCGGTTACTCTCGATTCGGTTGCTTCTGTCGGTGAAGTAATGACGCGTCTTTCTCTAGGTGAAATTCATAGCACGGGAGGGAGGCGGGAAGGAAGAAAGAAAGAAAGACAGTGAGAGGAACAGATAGATATAGACGACTAATCAGTTGTGTGTGTGGTGTCTAGACGAACATAATGTGGATCAACGCTAGTTAGGATGGGCGGTGATGACTGATATGACTGTGTTGCAGTACTATCTATGAACTGTGTAATGTATCTAGATATGTATGTGTGTGGATGTACGGTTTAGGTATACAGGTATCACGGGTATATATATATATATATACGGGTAGGTAAGGTTAGAGAGTAGACGAGCCAAAGCGACGTCTATTGAACAACCACCACGACAACAACAAAAACACAACACATGATACTGAAAAATGGCTATTATGTATGTGCTATCTTTCATATGTCGTTTTTGTATGACGACGACCACTGCCAAATCCTACCTGCTGTTGCTAACGAGAAAATTTCTGGGGGAGACGAGGCGATTGGGAAAGTGGCTGGGCGACTAGGCGAGAGAGTGAGATTGGGTGAGTCAGAGACATGAAAATGAATGACCATCAGCTTCATATCAAGCACCCGGTTGTTGATCGACTATTTTCTTTGAGCGATGCGAATAATACTACTGCAACTCCTTCAAGACTACTACGAATAGTAGTAATCTTGAGGTAGTAGCTGTAACGATGATGCAAATGATACTAATTCAACTTCAACTGTGCTTCTTCATCGACAGGTCGTAACCAACACTGAGCCAGCAAGCGAGTAATTCGTCCGTCGGATGACCGATGTGACCGATTTACGAAAAGCTAACTATTCACCTAACCGTATAACCGCGATTGATAGATCATCCGTCACCCAATCAATCTATCAATCATCCAGGCCAGGCAGAGGTGACTACGATGTAGCCGCGATTCACCCAGTTCTGCATCTGTGTGCATTCTCGGTGCGTTTCGATCGACACGCTCGTCACTGATTCATCATTACGGTCACGTAATCATCACCGTCAGCCATACATCGGCCATCTCGTAGCATCCATTTATACATCTGGTCATCATCATTTTCTTCGTGTGCTCACCATCCCCGTGGTATGATCTCCTAAACTCAGCGACAAGAACATCAACGTGAGTTGGACGAAATCAGCTGTTGCTGCTGCTACAGTTACAGTTGTGTTGCATAAAGACATCTTGTAGGAACCTCCAGCAGTCTCGTCAAGCCCGGTGGCCTGCGTCTGCGCCTCGCGACCGGAGGAGGAGACACATAGGTGCGCGGGTTCGAGCTCCACCGTTGCACATTTGTATTTATGGGGGTCCGTCTATGAAGCAATGCTATAAGCAGTTCCATGAGCGTTAAATCTTGGCTGAGAGTCAGCCCCAAAAAGGTCTGCAGTGATCGTACGCAGCCAAAAGATTACTGCCTTCGGTTGCTGTAGTACGACTTGCTGTTGTTGTTGTTGCTTGTTGGTGTTGTTGCTGCTGTTGTTGTTGTTGTTGTTTGTTGACGACGACGACAACAGCAACAGCACGAACGAGGGCGCCAATCAAAACATTTTGGATTTGGTGTTCTGCGCGACGACGAGGTGCGAAGAAGTGCGAAACACGATTAAGTCTACCCGTACATAGTTAACCAAGCGTTTTGTTCTAGGGCCGAAAAAAAAAAAAAAAACAGGGGTTCCTTGATCGAGCTTTCCTTATCGTCGTTCTTTGTTGTTTGTTCGTCTTTGGGTTCCGGTTGATCTGCAGCCGCAGGGTGGCGAGTTCCGCTAGGTGCAGTGTGCATAGCCGTGGTGGACGAGTGGACGTTGGCCCACTTGGCTTGTATCTTCTCGCTCGAACATGGGATCCATCTCGGCGTCCGTCGAACGCGTCCTCAACTCGGTAAGTGCAGTCGTCGTCGTTGTTGTTGTTGTGTGCTATTTCATTGCCATTGCCACAACCAAAACGATATCGTATGGTTATTGTTAGTCTACCCCGTAACCCCGTCCGTCCCGCACCCCAGTACCCTCCGCACAGTCAACGGAGCTCGCGGAGTTATCAACTATTTATGAATTATACTATTATAAATTACAATTGTGAACTTACACGTCTTAGTCTTGAACGTCTGATCTACCACTGAAGTGCGGTTCAAAGAGGTAATTCGTATTGACGTGATTGATCAGTCTAATTGTTAAGGTAACAGTGCGGATATAGATGGTTGTTTTTATGTTATCTTAACCGTTCGGTTAGGATAGGAATAGTTTGAAGCTGTGAACGCTAGCTATTCCCGTTGCCGTTTTGCCTATCACGCCTGTTAGAGACGCAGCGTCTTGTCCTTGCAAGTTGCAAGCCACAAAAGCTGCTTCGAGTTGCCCGCGTCATCCAGCGTCAACGTTAGGATTAGGAGCGCGCTCTATCTACCTACCGATCGCTTTGATAAACATTTCGCCGTGTCTGGCCAACCGATCCAATGTCTCTACATGACCGTGAGCATGAGTTATTCTTTTGATGTGAATATCCTTTAATCCAAATCGATAAATCTGAAAAGGAGCCGAAAGGGTATGTGTCGCGCTGGGATTGGGATCGCGGTTCTAATACCAAATTATTATTATTATTGTATGAACGTTTTGATTGTTATCAGTTAATTTCGTGTTGGCCCATGGCGCCTGTTCTATACGTTCAGTGATATTATCTGCTTTAGAAACGTTGCTTTGCATCGGTCGCGCGTAATGTCCTCTACACTTTTTGCAATATCCCTTAAAAACTTAGCGGTGCTGGCACTTATAGGACTCAATGCCTCCAAAACAATTGGCTTAACGTGATAGCTACTTGACAGCTTAAGACACTTTTTTGCTTTTCCGAATCTGCGTCTTCTGCGGCCTATCCATACTCGACGGAGCTGTGCCGAAGGCATAATAAAACCGCCGTGCATGACACAGTTAGATCTCTGACGAGGCTTTTGCCGTGTCACTGTAGAGTAACCTGATTAAGACTGGTAACCCCATTAGGTTGTAACTCATTGCTTCCGCTTAGGCCTTTGGGTTCGAGTGCGAATAGTATTCCTACTCCTCTTGGTGCCCTTCTCACTATTATATTGAGTGCCTCTGCGTGCCTTGTGAGCCTGCCGGACTTTTAAGGCAGCTTAACAGATCTAGACTGTCCGAATGGAGCAGTCCACCACACGACATGCATAAGAACGGCTCGCAGACGGAGGCGCCTATCTTAATAGCCGACATCGTGCGGAAGGAGGTAGGGTCCAGCATGGCGGCAAGCTGACGGGAGGGCATGGCGTTGAATCATCCCCCTCCAAGGTGCAAGCAGCAAGGTATTCGGTATACTTGAAAGTCGGGAATGCTTATAACATGTAGTTAAAACTTTGTGAACCAAAACTGTGCCTCCATACAGAACGAGCTCAAATTGAGATGTCAAATAAGCTCGTCACTTTCACAAGAAGAACCCGTGGGATTCCTTTACATATGGCGGGAGCACTCAGAACTTCTAGGACATTCCGTGCCGTGTGAATTATTTCGGGAAGTTCTTGCAAGATAGTTTAGATGGCTTTCTCTTGATCGTGTTATCTTAATGCTAACACCACACACTTAGAAGCGTTGAATGTCAGCTCTCGGGTTCCTCGAACGGTCTGTAGATCCTCCGCCGCGACGTCCGCAGGACTACCCAGGACTATTATTATTATTATTATTATTATTATTATTATTATTATTATTATTATTATTATTTATTTTGGCCTCCTTTATAAAATGGCATGTACTCATTCCGTTATTATTGATAATACACTTTACGTGTAATAAGCAAATGCTATATCATAGTTATTTTATACTCATTTATATGACTTTCTCTCGGCCCATAATTATATATATATATATATATATATATAGCATTGTATAAGACTATTATAGTTGAGCTACATTTTAGAGTATTATTATTACCTGAAGGCGGGCTGGAGCTGTGGAGCTACAAGTGTTCCCAACAAGTTATCTAAAATCACGCCTTGGCATTCGCTCGTCCGCTGATTTATATAGTCAACTTGTTCATTAGCACGTTTGTTTCCAACCAGATTTACGGACGCGAAATTAGTTCCTTTATTCAAGAACAAGCGAGCGTACCCGGGTTACTAACTACTACCCTAATCTTTGGTCGACTTTTCATCTAAAGTTTTCGAGAAACCAGGTGTGTATATTTCGTTTTTGCAAATCTGTACACTGAGACGGTTTGCCCATTATTTTTATGACAATTTAAGGATTTTTGAAATGCAGTCCCGTCAATAAACCGAACCTTGTGTTGTATCTCAATTTGCGCGATAATTTCGCACACGTCTTATTGAAGCCCTAGCGGGCCGTGATTATTGTGAGTAATATTTATTAACCCCACTTTCATAGATAGATACTTATTCGACGAACAGCTTCTACCAGTGTACATTCTTTAGAATTATGTGTTCCCGGCAAGCCGGGAGCAGCGGACATGTGATGATATTTTTAATGAACGTTATCAGTTTGTACTAAAGCTGTCATCAAATCTATTTCATACGCGATACATCGATACGTCTGGTTTCTCTACGCAGCAACGTTGTTATATTTGCCATATTTATTGTGATTTGTTCAGTGCAACGCTTTGCAACTAATTACGTGGCCCTTTTGCATTATTTATTTATTTATTAACTTTTCCAAATGTGCAAATCTTAAGAAAGACCGTATCAAAAGGGCACGTCTAGCGCCGGGAAAAGTTTGCGACTCCGTGTCAGAGTTGCCTGCAATTTGGTTATTCTATCTCGTCACCAGTATTTACGACATTTCATTTTATGTTTTGTTATTAAGAAGCGTTTTGCATGCGTGAGGCTTATGTATGTTAGTGTGGCAGAGGTGGCCTATATTGGCACCAAGTTGATTTGAAAGAACAACAATCTTAACAGTAGTGGTTGACCTCCCTGAAACGAAAAGTGCTTTAACTAAGTCTGCTTCTCGTTGTTATTAGGAACGTAGTAGCCTTTGTGAAGACCTGCAGCAGATGATTCGCAGTGCCGATTATGATGTGTTCATGACTGCGTTGTTAATTTTGCTTATTATTCTTTCTCAAATCGAGCCGTGTTGCTTCGTTCTTGCGATTGTTATTCGTATTCGCTCAATTTACTCGATTCTGCCATTTCATGGCCGCCATCGGCGGCTTCACTCTTAATACACGCTCCCTGAGTCTCACCACTGATAGCTTATGAATGAAACCACATAATTGAAGGATATTTGAGACTTTGTTTATCTGATTATGATTGTTTTCTACTGTTTTTAGCGTTATCAGTACACAGCGAAGGTTCGCAACGACATCCGGCGAGTCACTAAAGAGTATCGCGCTCTGATACCCAAGGCGGAGACTTATATCTTCAACGATGGAAGCTCAAAGGAACTCGTCTGCCTTCACGGTGAGTTCCCAACACTTGTCGATGGTTGTCATTGTTGTTGTTGTCACCTGTTCTCATTGCCGGTGTGTATTTTTAATACTGTTCTTGTTAGTGTTTACTCTCGTTACGTTGTTTTATATGTTCGGCGTTGTCGTTCCTATTTATTTTTAGTCGCCTATAGCAGCTTAATATCATTACTCCAATTGTTACCACTTGTTTCAGTCCATTACAGCTTGGCTGATCTATCGCTGGTTACGACTGCGCAATACGTTTTTTTTGTTGTGTCTCGTAACCTCATAAAGGGTTTTGTTGTTTATTCGCGAAATAATTAACAATTTAAGAGCAAAACGAAAGAAAGGTGTTTCATGATGACTAGAGGGGGACCAGGATTTTACGTCGCTTGGGAGTCATATTTAAAAATTCTAATAAACAATAAGGGGCTATGAGGTGACCACATTTGATTGCATTTTAGGTGTCGTGTGTAAAATAGAGCTTCATCACACACACGCGCACACTCAGTAGCCTGTGTCGATTTTTGTGCAGCCAAAGTTACATGTTATAAAATGTTGATAGAAAATCTATCGTTGCCACTATTAGTCGATGCTGTTATTGTCATCATCGTGGTTGTCTACATCGGTTTGTGGGTGTGTCTGTGTGTCTCGTATAGGCACAATACCCGTACGGTACAAGGGTAAGACCTACAACATGCCGGTTCGCATCTGGGTGCTCGACACGCATCCATATCACGCGCCACTGTGCTACGTGTGTCCAACGGCGACAATGGAGATCAAGGTGTCACAGTACGTCGACGAAAGCGGTCGGATCTACCTGCCTTACCTACACGAATGGAAACAAAACAGCAGCGAACTATATGGCCTCGTGCAGGTGAGTCTGAGGCTAGCTAGCGTCTGAGCTAAAACTTTAAGGGGTAAGAGCAGCGTCCGCCTGCCGATTGAGGCTAGTGGTTCATATCGCTAAAAAGTATGCAGATTTTGGCATAAGTGGCAGAAAGCATTGGATGTATGGTCATCTACGTATTGTGCACTATTTTACTAGTTATTTTTTTGTTTTATATATAACGTATAGATTTGACTATTAACGTATGAGACATTAAATAAACTTATCGTACTCTTGAAGAAAACGTATATATATATATATATATATATATATATATATATAGCATGGAAACAAACTCTATTGTTTATTCATACGAACTTATGCATGTATTTCTTGTTTAGTCTCCAGCAATATTAAAGCAGAATGTACAATAAAATAAGACATGAACATGTAACTAGCGACAATTGGCTGTTTCGTCAATTTTGCGTTATTTGTTAATAGGTAAGCACTTATGTCTCTGGTGTGTTTGTTATCTAGATACAGTTGTTTGTTATCTAGATACAGTTGAATTTGTGTCGGCGCTGTAAATTCGACCGTCACTAGTTAACAAACACAGCAGAAACCTAAATGAGTGCTAGGTCTTTATTCGTAGGCTGTTGGTCTATCTCTTGCGGGTGGAATGAAAGACCCCGGTAGTTCTTCTTCTAACTGGCGCTTATGTTATGGCCATTGGTTTTTTCTGGCGCGTTCCAGGCGATGATTATGGTGTTCGGAGATATGCCGCCCGTCTTCTCCAGGTCGCCCGGAACGGCGAGCGAGGGAGGAGGAAGTGGCAGTCGTTCGCGGCCGGGAGGCCAGCCCCCGCCGCCGCTAGGTCAACAGCAGGCGACGCCGTATCCCACCACGGCGACGGGCGGCTTCCCGACGCCCGCACGTCCGGTCAGCGGCTTTCCCTATCCCGGCGACCCGAATCCGGCCAGCAATCCCGGCTATAACAATTCAAATAACAACAACAATAACAACAATACGCTCAGCATCACTGACGAACACATTCGCCTCAGCCTCCTGTCAGCTGTCGAGAGCCGAATTACTGAACGGTGCGTCTGTCTGTTCAGCCTTGGTTCTTGCGTGACTACATTGTAGAGCTGGAATCCAGTGGTATATATATATATATATATAGGTAGATGGAAATATTGTTGACAGCAGTTTGACGAGTCGCATGTTAGTTTTCGGACTGTTACAGCTCGATTTTGTCACACCCAATGGTATGTTTATCATTATTTACTGTAGCTTACCACTGTCGGCAAAATGTTTAGCTAATAACTTGCTTGTAGTACTAAATAATGTTGGTATTGATGCCAACATAGTCTTACGCGTTCAGTAGTTTGAGAAATATATACCGTATTTGCTGTACCGGGTTAAGTCTAAATATATACTGTATTTGCTGTGCCGGTGTGGTATGTGGTAATAACAGAGCGCTGGAGTTTGAACAGAAGTCAAAGGCGGAGGAGGAAGTCTTGCGAAAGACTAACGAGGACTTGCTTGCCGGCAAGCAGAAGGTAGACCGAATTATGGCCGATATGGAACGAGATTGTAAAGACATGGAGGCTAACATAAGCCTACTGAAGGACAAGAACGAACAACTTAAGCAGGTAATTAAGTACATTTTTTCATACGCTCAGCCCTGTCGTTGTTTAATCTATCGAATGTACTCAATACAAAACGGAGGGATAAATTTGTACATAATTTAACATACGTGCACATGTAAAAACATGTAGAATAATTCTCAAAAAGGATGTGCATCCACATTACTTTGGTGAAGACCTGGAGAGGTGCGTTATCGTAAGCATAACTGTAATAGGTTGTATTTTGATGGATATCAAACCTACGCGGAATTTAATTCTACACCTAGCTTTTAGCTCTCTATTTCACTATTGTGTCTCTCTGTTCCTCGCTCCATTCTTCCTGATAGGCAATTGAACAGATGTCAGGTGACTCGGAAAAGGGCGGCCTTGATGTCGACAGTGCCGTTACTCCTACGGCTCCACTCTATCGGCAGCTGCTTCAGGCGTACGCTGAGGAGAGTGCTGTTGAGGATGCGATTTACTACCTCGGCGAAGGCCTTTGCAAAGGCGTCATCGACTTGGACACATTCCTCAAGGTGAGGGCCAACTCCCAGATCTCTGCGTTAAACCCTGTATTGAATTTTAGATTCAAAGTATCGTTTATTGGAGTATATTACAGGGTTACACGAAGGCATACCTCCGACATCTTTTCTTACTAAGGACTATAGGTTTTTGCAGACGGCAAAGGCTCGTTGTTTTCTCTAACGCTACGCCTATTTTTTGTGTAGGGTGTTTTGGCAACAGCTCTACCGGCGTCTTTCCATCGTAGACTTGTTTGCTATGACTGACTCGTTAACTTTGGTTTAATTTGTTTAATACTGTCCTTGTGCGTGTCGCTTACAGCATGTTCGAGAACAGTCGCGAAGGCAGTTCATGCTACGAGCTCTCATGCAGAAATGCCGACAAAAAGCAGGTCTTCCTCCTATCTGAGCAGTTATTCGTTTCTTTGAATGTTCGTGAAAGCTCAGCCTTGCGATGTTGCGGTAAACCACGATGGCGACACAGGTTGCCGCCCGCCCGATCTAACTGCGAATAGCGGAAACTATAAACACAGTAGCCACACAGCCATGTCATTGTCACATAATGAAGGACAACATCGTCAAGAAGCAATGAACCTATCAACAACGGCTAAAAATATAGCAAACTTGTGAAAAGTTCCGGTTGAGCTTCGTACCCAACTACCTGTAGGATATCGAAACGCCGGCTTGTTAATATATGCCTATATTACTATTATATTATTAATGCTAAGATACTATTAGTACTATTACTAGACGTGTTGTTTTAGTATTCATATTTACTGGGTGGCGGTACGGGCTATGGCTCGATGTGGTCTCGAGGTGGAGTAGGAAACTAAGCAGTTATATATATATATATATATATATATATATATATATATATATATATATATATATATATATATATATAATTTCTAAGCAGTTTTCTTCTAGGAATATAAGAAGCAGTCTTAAAGCGGCACGTTCAATACCTGTACGCCTGTTTCACCAAACTATCTGGAGAGTGTTTGTCAGAGAATAAAACACTACTCTTGATAACAGCGCAATCGTAGCTGAGTGGCAAACTAAAAGTGGCACAAACTATCAAATGCATGAGGCAAGTACGTACCAAAAGTGAAATACCTAATAAAGCTACGTGCGTAATTCTTACACTTTCTTGTTGCTTTCCGTTGTGCGCCTAAAGGTCAACTCCCTCTGGAGTCAAGCTTTTGGAGTTCTAAGACCGCGAAACTAGCACAAAACCGTTAGGTAGTGATAGGCTTGCCAGAGTTTACCTCTTGTCGAGGTAAAGTATCTGTACAAGCCGTTACTAGCAGTCGTCGCGTGACTAGTTTAAAACACGAAGTAGCGACATGCACGACCGCTAAGTTGTTTTTTGGCAACGCTAAGGGCCGACCAAGAAATACGATTTCTTACAGTGACGCAGTGAATCGTAAGTTGTGCCACAACACAGGGCACGGTCTTCGTATAAGCGTATGGCTACCGCCGTCAAAACTTTGTTTAAAGAATAACTGTGTTGGTATGTCTGATCTTAGTGGTGTGCCCCTGCTGCCACTTGAGTGTTTTCTGTTCAAAGTTTCTTCATCTCGTTTCGGAGAAGTATTTCTGCGTAGTGAGTTCGACCTGACCTTGGGTATATCTAGAGAAATTGTCTAGCGGGATGCTCAGACATTAGCGCTACACTTTTCATTGACGTTTGTCATTATGCGGTCTGCGTACTTGTGCTCTTCGCTGTCTCGAGCTTTCTCTGACAAACTGAGTCGTTGCAAAAGTAAAGCGTTTCTTTATTTGGGATTTGTACCTTATACGAGGTAATATGGCCATTAATGTATCTGTATGTAAACTGAACTCAGGATTATGGCGTTTTATGCCTGCGCATAAACATGTGGTCGTAGCAGTATTTAATCTCTGTACACATTTGCGAATCAACACCGTGTCCTCTTCGTGTGGAACAGATCTATCACAATCATCGGATTCTATCTGCACGATTGTGAGATAATAACTTGTGACCTCTCTGGGGTTCTAAGTGAATCTGCTGTTGTTAGTCCCGCTGCGGCTGATGTCTCCAGGCAACAGTGGATATGTTTTCAAAAACGGACGGCTCTGCAAAACAAAGATCAGAACAGAGATTACCGTGCACCACCGTTTGCGACCGTTTATCTTTAAATGGGTGTTTCGCAGCTCTGGTCACTACGACAGAAGTTGTTGAAAACATGCATTGTGTCATTATGGAATATCGCCAAATGAAGCTGCGTGAGATAGCTGGGATTGTAGGCATCTCAGTAGATAGGGTGCACAATGTACTGCATAAAAAAATGCTGTTCACTACTGCACACCCGATTCAAAACAACAGCCAAAGCAGTACACAGCGCCTGGTGAATGTGCACTGAAAAAGGCGAAGACAGTTTGGCCGGCCAGAAAGATAATGACCCTTGTTTTTGGGATTCCCAAGGAACCATCTTGATGGCCTATTTACAGGAGTGTCAAGTATTCTAAATCGTTTGTACGCACGGATGTGAAGAAAGGGCCGAGATAGAGGTTTCACCATGGCAGCGCTCCCCTTCAGAAATCTACAGACGTATTGGCATAACTCTACGGATCAGGGCTCTACTGCTCTATTCACTCTTCCCTCCTGATTTGGCTTCTTGTGACTTATTCTTATTACCGAACTGCAAGATCTTGCTCGGTGGATATTGCTTTTTGTTCACTGAAGAGGCAATTGCCGCTGGAGATGTGTATTCCGAAGGCACTCATATTCCCTACATTTCCGAATAGATGTAAAAAACGAAAATTATTTGATTGTAATTATTTTTATTACTTAATGCACAGCCCACATATTTACAAATATCTGTGATAATGCTGTATACCGTTTTACCGCAAGCAACCTACAAATCTTGAAAATATAAACTCGAAAAATGGATGCGTCGTGCTGAAACCAAATTTGCGACTCCAGGTGCCAAAAATGTCGGCTATTTTCTTCACTCTATCCCGTGGCCATATATATATATATATATATATATATATATATCAATTCACAATACAATTTTGTCTAAGTGAACGTGTGCATTTTCAGTCTAGAACTATTTTGGTCAGCACCATTCGGCAAGCGATCCCAGAATTGAGATCGCGTTGCTCCGCTGGACTTCAATAGAAAGTCTCTGACGTAATATATGTATCTATATATATACTTTGCTCCTTTATATCTAGAGTTATTTGTCAATAACTTCTAGCCATCCATTCCAGTTACAATACTCCTCTTCCTCATCAACGAACTTCGACAATGTTCGATTCGTTTTCTCTGTGCTGGATATTTTAATTAACTGCGACACCGAAGCCACCTAAGCGCGCTAAGATACTTTAAGTAACGACGACTCTTTCACAATTAGTACTACACACACTAGTTCTACACGTGAGATGGACGCTAAGGAGCCTCACGACAATAGACTCTTGTAACGAATATATATATATATATATATTCACACACCCTTTAGCAGGGAGGCTTTATTGAGATCACAGAAGAAGGTTATCGCAAGTCGGCCTTCAGGCGGCGGGTTGTACATGGTTAAGCTTACGGACTAAGCGCCATGCAAACATTTTGTTAACAATCGCTCTCCTAGGAATCATTTTAGCCTGGAGATTGATTCTCGAGCGAGTGTTTGTAGTATTCATGTTAAAAAATCTCCCCGCTTGTTCGGGCCGTTTACATATGCGAGTAAACGTGCGTATGTCAATGCGGAGATGAGGTGTTCCTCGCAGGCCTCTGTCCAGATGCATTCCCAGATAGCGGGCTGATTGAACCACTCGAATATCCTGGCCGTTCAAGATTAGCTTTGGGAGAGCACACCCTCTTGGGCCAAAGAGGATGACTCCCTCGCTTTTGGTAGGAGCCAGCGTCAAACCCGCTCCCCTCATCCAGCCTTTAAACCCTACCTGACAGTCTCATCATGAAAGTATGACATTGTTTATGATCGATTCCGAGTAATTCGTGTGTCTTATGGAAAAGGTAAGAACACTTAACAATCTGCACATTTAATTTCTCGTTTCAATCACGTAAAAAAATCTTAAATTATGTCCTATGGGAGGTAGGACATAATTGTGTGCTTAATATATAAAAACATGCTCAATTGTGTTCCAGTTGACAGTTCGAAAGCTTCTTACGTGTTATTAATAGAAACTCAATTATTCGAACGACACTTTTTTTTCAGGTTCTTAAATCTTTAGATTTATTTACATTAATGAAATTCTGCGTCATAATCGTCTGTTTTTTGTGTCGTAGCCAGTTGGCCATCAAATATTTTTTGGAGACAATAGGAAACTCAATGACACACTTTGTTTGAATTTATAGACTCAGTGCGACTGCATCAGGCTGCTCATCAATTTCTTCGAAGGTTTCCAAGCAAACGTTCATAAAAACGCTTGTCCCTCTGAACGTAGCTAAACGTTTTTTGCAAACAACCGTCGGACTCTCCGGTGTGTGCACGTGAACCCCCCCCCCATACCTAAAATTGTATCCAAGGTAAATAGTGCCAGATAAATGTTTTCCGGATTATGCCTATATAGTACTTTCTAGGCTAGTTGTCCCTATCTCTCATTCACTGAATTTGTGCTGTTTTGTTTTAAAATGTTGTTTTTACATGTGGAGTTTTTGCATTACAAAATCCTTGACAGTTTAGAATGAGCAAGCACAGAATTCCAGTTAGAACAACCATCGCACATCAATATTTTTAGTTCACTGCTGTCCGGATATTTGCAGGCAACAGGGCGTTTAAGGAAACCAGTCTTTCCAGACGCCATCGGAAAGGTTCTAGACGATACACTGACAAGCTTTGCCAGATGTGTAAGTATCTTACGTTCATAAAAGTCCGTCCCCACTAGAGGGGGGGGGGGGGTAACAGAACACAGCAGGGCCCTCGAGATATTCTCGACGCACTCGCCCAAGTCGAACGCGTATTGGCATAGCGCATTGAGTGTTAGAATGTGAGACTCCTACCTGTGGGTTTTAAGGTAATGCCATACAATTCCGAGCCTGTGGGGGGTGGGGAGATATCGGTTTTATTAGGTTAGAGTTTCACACTAGGTGCTGCCCTGCGGTCCCGCTAGTGCATAACGCATTTTCCACGACCCATCAAACCCCCAAAAAGAGGTCCGCTAAGACGTGTTCCGGCTAAAAACGTCGTTCAGCTTTTCTCAACCTCCAGGCTTCCCCCCGAGAACGCTCCCCGGGAGTTGTGTTTTCCCCACGCACCCCACTGCACAACACGTAAAACACTAGATTTTCATCCCGGCAGATTCCGACCTAATATGGCCGGTTTGCTGCCTATGTTGACACACTGGAGCAATGTACGGTTCCACAAAACGCGAATTTTGACGGCAGCGGTGTGCTGACGGGCTGAGCGGGGTCGACACTTTGCTGGCACGATGGTCTGTGCACTTTTCCGGTCAATTTAGCCGATATTGTTAGCGAAGAATACCGATTGACTAATTCTTAGAGTGAACTCATGGAAATACAATACAATAACACTCTGAGATACAATACAAAACCTTCACGTGTAAATGTCTGACAGATTTGTAGTGACATGATTCATAAGGCAATATTTTTGGAACAATCTTGACTCTTCCCTGTCTCCAGAAATTTACTTTGGCTTCTAATTGTCTCAGACCAGGCATGTTGGCAGGCTTTTCGTTCAATTTAAGATCGGCGTAACCGGCTTGGTGAGATTACAATTCGTGAACATGTGCAAAAGCTTCACAGGACAGGTTCAGTACGTGATGTGCCAAGCCGTGAAACGCTCGTTCGGCTGAAAATATTCCCGCTGTGGCCGACATTGTAGAACAATGTCCGGAAACAAAAGTTCGACAACGTGCTCGACAACTGGGTCTTTTGCGTAATTCAACCAGGTGTATTTTGAATTCAGCTGACGCAAAAGCTCAAGCCAACGGGCCATGAGGCCAATTGGTAAAACCTTTAATTGGGCTTCCAATGATTGGAAGCATGATGATGATGGTGATGCAGCACGATGTCGACTTTATGAAGAAAATGATCTCTTCCTACGAATTTTCTATCTGGATAGAAGTATGAATAAACAAACCTGTCGCATCAAACTAGCATCGGGCAACCGAGAACTTTCACGTGACTCACGAAGGGTTGTTACATGTGCCATATGTGACAGTCTGCGGGGACCTTCACGCGCCAATAGAAAGTTGGTCAGACTGTATAAACTCCCAATAGTAACTTTCCCGAGGTCACTTTTGCTAGCGCGGGAGGCAAGGCATACGATATCGATTGAGTGACAACGAATTCAAATTGTCACTTTGTCATGGCCCATTCGAGGGTTGTTAAGGCTACTTTAAATGTACGGGGGAAGTGTGCTGCACACGAAACCCGGGCCGGTCGGTCAACGCCCCGGGCTTTAGCAACCCGGTGGTTCCGACTGGGACGCCTGTTGCCTTGGCTTAATAGGCACAACGAGAGCGAGTTAGCCACATGAAATATGTGGCTAACTCGTTCATTGGGTGCGGCCTATGGTCCAAATGAGTCACTGGAAGAACTCTGTTTCCACGATGACCGTTATTAAGCGGCAAAAAGTGATTTTTTTCTTATGAAACAAGGGAGCGGAATTGTCTTCTAAAGAATGGGTAATTGAGCGTAAAAGCCAAAATATAAGAATTGCAAGGAATTTAGTTTATTGAGAATTACCTTCAATACAGCATTTGTTCTGACTTCCGCTAACGTAGAATGCAATCCAGCAGTTGCAAAATTTTCCAATCTTTAAACACGCACGTATGATTGGTTGATTGATACGATGACTGGGGTTCTCTCAATTGCAGATTTAGGGAAGATATGTTAGTATTAAAAGCTTGATACAACCACTTTTGGTACTCGCTCTCATTCCAAAATGGTACGCTCTAGTTCCAAAAAACTTGTTCCAAACACATTTATTATATTCAGTCGTGTAAAGACTTCAGTGATACATGCTCATAGAGTAACAACGGAGACTTCCATCGATATTTGGGGTCTCAAATTACTTTGAAACACGAGATCTCTATATTTGGCACAGCTACACCGCGAATAAATTATACAGCCACTAGCAATATGCATGTCTTAGCGAACAAATAAAGAGTAAAACTTCATGAACTCGTGCACAGATGAAGTTCGTTGTTACTATTTGGAGTGAACTCCAAATACGCCATTGCCGAGTTCTATGTTTACACTCTGAGATACAATACAATATCATCGGTATTGTTAGTTCCGTCAGATTTTACTATACCGTGCATATATTTTCCATATATTCTCATAAGTCTAGCAAACCCGCACTGAACACATGTTTTTTTCGATGCAAGCATAACGTATTTTGTTTCGGATTTGAGTGAACATGGGTGAGTAATCATTTCACTGGTAAGTCACGCCTGGCGTGAATTCCATATGAAATAACTCTCTCTACTTGTCAGACATACATAAATTACATTGATTACAATAAAATCTATTATTATTAATATAATTGTTGAAATAATATTATTTTAGAAATAGGCCACACAAAACATACGCCATAGTTATACACAATGCCGTACAAGTATGTGAAGTGAGCCTGAGAACTAAATAACTTTATAAACTTGGGGCGCAAATTACTGCAATACCCGAATGTATACGTACACCACATGTCTGGCTACGCCGTGATGTCATTGATGTCACGACGACGAAACCCAAAGTACTTTAGCCTACTGACGATTTGGACAAAACGCGATTGCATTTTGCATAGGTTACAGCCGCACACACCCACCCTCTAGGTTGACTCGAACTTGACACTGGATGTTGAGTTGCACTCTCTGTGTGTGGTGACAGCATCAATCACAGTTGTCTGCGTGGCCACCCCCGTGTGTTTCTCCCGTTTCTAATAATGCGGCACGTTTGCGTGGCGCTGCACGTTGAGACCGTCGTTCATTTGCTTATGTGACGATAGATCGAACATGATTTAGATCGAAGCCATACAGATATGTCAAGTACATGATGAGATGGGCAAAAATAACATCGGGGAGCGACGTGGGCGGGCGGGAGAAAGAGAATACTGAGAAGACAGGCTCATGCGTTCCGAACCAATGAACTAATTGCCGTCTTCTGTGTATCGAGTCTTCTGCTAGAGTATACGCGTATTCAACATGTGTTTCTTATTTGGTTGTTTCCTTGTTTCTTATTTGGTTGTTACCTGTTGGTAATACTGCTGCTGCTGCTGCTGTTGTTGTCCAGCGAAATCGTCTCAGCCCTCTTGACCACTGCTTTTCTGGAACTGGTTCCGAAGCGCGATCGGGACTAGTTCAGTTTTTGGTTGGAATCTAATGAGCCACCATCAGAGCTCATAAAGCTGACAAGAAGAAAATGCGGTATTCCGCAAAAAAGATTTTGCTCCTTATCAGTTCGCTCACATTGCAGCTCGGGGTGAGTGTATATTTATTAGGCGGTGTATAATAACCATGATTATATATATATATATATATATATGATATTCTGTGTTTGACTTAGCATGACAGCTATAAGGCAGGTGCGTAAGCACAAGGGGTCCTAAAGCACGACAGGCTCCTTCTCCATGGCACTACTCTGGATGCAGCGTTACCTTTATATATAGCAAGTTATATCGTTTGCCTGAAAAACTGACTTCGCCAGTCATTTGCTGCATATGAAGACGCTTTGCCAAATCTTTTAAGAACGATTGTATCTGCTTCCTGATAGGGTCCAGTGCTTCGATAGCAGGCGCGATAAGTGGTATATAAGTAATAAGTGGCACCATCTGGTGCATCTACGTCGTCTCTCTGCGTCGGCGTGGTCTGTCACTCAATTTGGCTCAACCGCGCTGTAATACTTGAGGTGTGAGGATGCTGTCTTACAGGACACTCCCAACCCTCATCTAAAAATCGACATTTTTGGTGACACCACAGAGTTATAGCCAGTCCATGAAGTTTTATCTGACCTACGAATAGTAGGGCTTCGTGGTTCGCCTGTGGATGGTATCCCAGCCCCTTCTCCAAGAGCTCACCTCATAATGTCGTTGAGCTCTGAGTGTCTCACAAGTCGACCCGGGTTTACACGGTCCTTGAGGGTTATTACAGCCTACGGTTTCTCTAAAGTATTAGCAGGAAAAGTGCTCGCATACGGAAGCACCTATACTCAGTGCAGGGTGCACCATGTACAAGGCACAAGGGTACAGAATGGTGTTGAGTTGACGGCAAGGCTCTATGGTCCACCTCTAATTGAGCTGGGTATATATAGAACGGATCTCCCTGGGACACGATGTCGTCCGTAGTCTCCGTGGCGCACTTTTTGCTGTTGTATTCACCCAGAGGATGCTGTTTTGGTCATATTGGGTGTACAGATACAGGAGTCATGCGCGACTCTGTTAACTTGCTCGCTGCGTTTCCTGGATTCCTGGTCTCAGACGTCATACTTCGCGCCACTAGGGATATTCTGCATAGGACCCGAACGGATTCAAATAGGCAGCACAACAGACAGGTCGGCAGTGCGTCTAATTTTCAGTCCATTACATAATACACAGGTTTACTGCGCTATTGGAGAGTACACACGAATTACTCTCTCCTCCGGCGTTCACCACGCTCTCCCATAGTTCGGTTTTAGATCATGTGTGCAACACAGAAGAGAGTATTTACTCTCTACTTGCTATACTAACTGCTGTCCTAATTACGGTTGTATTGGTTCAATTATTGCGTCAAGCTTATCCACTTATCCATATATATATATATATATATATATATATATATATTAGAGAGAGATTTTCTCTAAAAATGTTTAAGTGGCTAAAGTTGTAACACAAAGAAGAAACCACAAGTAAAATTAGGAATAAATATCATATCATTCCTCGACAATGTCTGAAAAAAAATGACATACAAGACTGTATAGGTACCTCACTCTAGTATCATCTAAATACGATAATAGTAATCATGATAACAGTACTCAAAATAATAAGAAGACATCTAATACTAGCCTTTGATGGCTTTAAGGATCTGTAAGCTTTTGCACAAATGTACACGTATGTGACCCAGGCAAATAGTACAACTATCTAAGTATGCATGTCACTCTTCGATATCAGATAGAGCTTAGAGCGGCAGCATAAGCGAACAGTCAGTCACAGGATGATTCAGTTCGATTCTCAATGAGCATGGCACAAAGAAAGTTCGATCAGCAACAACAGAGATTGAATATACTCTTACTCAGTAGGGGGTACAACTGGTCACGTTTGCGTCTCTTAGATGGCCACGCATCATCATTACGCGGCTGAAAATGTCACGTGGGAAACCGACGAGCATTTGCCGAACCTGTTGACGGCCGATAGCCTAGGCATTCCGCTCAACGAAACCCTACGTCTGCTTGCGCGCGACACCACCGAAGCGGGACCACAATTGGCGAATCAAAGTTCGCTTCTTGTGCAATTTGTGGCCTACCCTCTCGCCCGACTAGCAAGCCACAAGGTACGAACTATCTCCCTTCTACTATATTGCTATGCTGCTGCAATGATCAAAGTCCGAGATCAGTCCGAGAACGTCCCGGACGCAGTTTGTACTGTACAAACCTGTACAGCTACATTAGTATTATGCTGTGATTACTGTCAGTACTGCTAATGAGAGCAACATTAACACCAATTGAAATTTACCGTCCGGTATGGATCACATCGGCCATGATTTTTCGTGGCTATAAATATAAATATATATATATCTGTCTAGTCTAGACTGGCGTCAATAGCGTAGCGATTGCTTAAGACGAGGTTTGTATAATCTATGCGTAGTTGTCCGCTCGCCTTCTGAGAGGTAGGTATGCATTATTCGAGTTGCATTCGTCCTGTCCACAGCGTCTCAACAAACTTCATCTCATGAACGATCTCATAGAAAAACGCCCGCTGTACAAAGAGGGTCGACTTGCTACGCCAATATTTTTAAAGGCAAAGTTCCCCGATAAGTTGCCTTATAAACGGTCGCTTGGCCAGACACCACGGAACTCGAAAGAGTGAGAACTTTACCCGTTATACCTTCCCTAAATGACGCTAACCCAAGAAAGGTTATTTGGTTCTGATAGAATTGAATCGCTAAAAACATGTCTAGCGTCCATATAAGCATAATGCCAATTGGGTATAGATTTTGTCGTGGCTGCTGCGCTTCAAACGTGCCAGAACGGGCCAAATCGGGTCATGACAAGGTCATAACGAATATCAAATTAATGTTTATTCGCGCGGTTGATGCAAGTTGCAAGCATTGCAAGCAAAATATGAGACTTCTGATAATTTAAATTATGTGTCACTATTTTGGCTTCCTTAGGTATATTTAGGTATAATTAGGTTGAAACATGCAAGGTACGTGTGTCTACACACAATATTTCCTTCCTTTGACAA
Organism: Dermanyssus gallinae; assembly: GCA_003439945.1. Taxonomy (NCBI): domain Eukaryota; kingdom Metazoa; phylum Arthropoda; class Arachnida; order Mesostigmata; family Dermanyssidae; genus Dermanyssus; species Dermanyssus gallinae. The sequence goes on from QVRM01001737.1 coordinate 156,031, forward strand.
TGATGCTTGGATGTATCAGTGCAAAACCGTACACGGGCATTAGCCTTACGGAAAAACAAATGAAGTTATGGTCATCGCACATGTTATTAATAAAACGCACTTATATTTAAAAAAAAAAAAAGTTGCACACGCACAGATTAGGTAAAACGGGTGCCAATGACACCCGGCTGTACTCGACCATGGTGAGTGCTAATTTGGTTTCGTGGTTCGTTTGCGAGACAGATCAACACAATTCGAAGCTTGCTGACCCTGCCGTTTCGAGTGCTGATGGCGCCGGTAGACGTTGCTCGGGCGATCTGGCGAACCAAGGAAGCGTTCCAACATCCACTGAACGCCACCTTACTCGATCGAGTTAGCGAAGACCTGCTTAAACTACGCGGCCCTGCAAACCGCTAAATGACGGCTCAATCAAAACGAATTATTTAGTGAACGCGTTGTCACGGCTACTACTGTCGACGTCGTGCTGCAGTTTCGCTTCACAGATATTTTACCTTTTTTTTTGAAGATCGAACTTTTCGAATATACGTCGATGCTGTGTATCAAGTAGGATATTATTTGTATTGTGTAAAACTATCGTTTCGAGGAGACAACAATGTGCGTTGTATGAGGTGATCGCAAATATCAAAGAAAATCTGAAACTGAGATGAAAAAGATCCGGTATGAACTTTGAGAGCCTTGTGACTGTATTTGTTAGTAGCATCAAGGCGCTCATGGCCTAAAAACACGCCTTCTAGCCTATGGTAGTATTTGTGAAGGTACGATGGCACATTCAATAAAAAAAGGATGTCATAGATGAGTAATCGGGACTGTCTTGTCTAGGTATGTTTTTGTCGAATTGGCATGACGGAAATCGCTTCAACTTCGTGTAGGTTCCTTGAAATTAATCCCACTTGAAACGTCACCCAGGAGCGACATAAACAACTGTTGGAAGTATGATAGTGTACCGCAAGCATGCACAAAAGATAAGGCCTGGAGGCGCGACCTCGATTTGATGTGCGCCGATGCGTAAGCTTGAAAGCAGCATTCCTGAAAAGATAAATTAACTGGAATGCAGACTACTATTGGAAGTTGGAGAAACTATTTACAAAACGCATGTAAGTTTTATACTTTCTTCCTTCGTTTGTACTGCCAGTATAGCATTTGAGTGTTTCGTTGTTAAAATTGCTAAAACAGAAAACGCAAGTAGTGTAACATATATCAAAATTGAACTCGTGAGCGTTCTGCTATTTTACTCAAGATGAGAGATACCCTGCTTACTATTAAGACATGTCTTCGTGAACGACTGATTTCGCACAAGTAGTTTGTTTGCATGATTTTATTTTCCTTATTTATGTTTGGCTTTAAACGAATGCAGCTGCTTTGACCTACTGTAAAATCCGTCTTAGGCACGGAATAACACTATCTATTTATTTATATATTTAGCAATATCTACAAAACGCCCGAGTGGAGAGTCTCCACAGCAGAACCTTCAGCTAGCCGGACGGAGTTAGGGTCCAGCGCTCCTTTGTTCCGTTTATTTAGCTACTTATTTCTTCGAGGCCTCGTTTCGGTCGAGTAAGGCCGATCGAATGCCGGCCTTCTGTAGCGCGTCGATAAGGTCACCGCTCTTGTGCATGTCCATGATAATGTCGCAGCCACCCATGAACTCGCCATTGATATAGACCTGCACAGAAGAACGATTAAGACAGACAGAAGAAAAAGTTACGTTACATGAAGTGCACGATTATCCCGAAAAGGAGAAAGTCGACGATTTACTAGTTAGATGGTATATATGAGATGACATTTTAATTACCTACTGTACACATTCTAACGCTCATAGCGTTTGTTTTACGATTTTAAATTCTATTACACACTGTACCTCGTTTATTTACCTATTCGACGGAGAGAAAGAACGACTACGTTGATTGTTTCTAACACTAACAAAGTCAACTATATATAGAGATTATACTGATTTCACAGTAAGACTAAACTGAGTCAATCGTCTAAATATACTGGTTCATCGATATTCGTTTCGGAGCACGAAAACTAGGCATCACTCATCGCCTTACCTGAGGAATAGTGGGCCAGTTGGAGAACTCCTTGATCTGTTGGCGGAGCTCCTCATCCTTGAGAATGTCATACGCCTCAAACGGAACTTCATGCATCTTCATAACCTGCACAACAGCGTTACTAAAACCGCACAGGGGCTCTGCAAGATATCACAGAGTTTAGCAATAAGATCGTTTGTCGCTAGCTGAAACACTATTTGTCGATTAGGCTGCACTAGAATTCTTGATAATTTCTCACGAACAAGTTCAACAATGAATACATCTTCCCGTTGCCGGCAGATGACACCCAAATACGCCCAAAGTGCGTAATAACAACAGTATTGGGAAAGAGAGAGAGAGAGAACAGATGTCTCTGTATATGAAATAGTAACTAATCATCTACTAAAAGAACAGTAAGTTAACCTATCCAGATGTCTGCGCCACGAACTCTATGAGTACCTCAATTCCTATCCAGTCAGAGGACGAATGGTCGTTTTATAGGTATCTGGCGTGACTGAACTACAATGAACGAGACGGCAAATTGTGATTTCGCCTTGAAGTTCGTCACGTATTGAGTCCATCTGTATGTGCCGCACAAAACAGCTAGCCCTCTCGAGTGAAAAACATGAAGACAGACGTGTAAGAACGAAAAACAAGTGTCCCTTCAAAGGCGGACTAACATTTTACTTGTACGTAAAATAATACGTATGACATGCGCTCAACGAGAACTACTCGTCTGCGGCAGAACAAAGAGACTTGTGACAACAACTTCAAGCTGTTATGAGTACGGACCCTTCTACCTCACGCACATATCGTATAGATCATAAAGCATGATAAAGCGAAATGTGGTGGTGGCGGCGGTAGTCGACGAAACTCCGAAAAAGTTCCCACCTGACCCTGCTCGACGACGCTTAGTTAATCGACATAGCAGTTTGACGTCTCTGTTGCATGCCTGTCTTTCTGTGTGAGTTGTTCTAGACCCAGTGTGTTTGAGCTGGTGGTGTCGAGTACGTGTGGCGAATCGAACGAGAGAATTGTAAGCGCGGGCCTTTCCAGGCTGAATTGTAAGCTCTTTCCCAGCCACGATTGCGAGCGATGGCGTGAACCGGCAGGTCTCGTTGGGAAACTCGAAAGCCCTTCGTTCCGTCGTGGTCGCGCCATGACGACGGCGACGACGACGACACGAGACGCCGCGGGACTATCCCGATCCCGACATCACCGGCTCATGCCATACTAAATCGAGGCCAGTGGTGGCATGGATGGACGCACTATTTGCGTGCTACTTGCGATCGAACGAGACACAGAGGTGCAGCATTCCGGGCTCGATAATCCCCGCCGTTGTGTGTACAATTGTAATTATGAGGGGATCCCTTCTTGCGAAGGAAACCCTTCTTGCGAAGGAACCCCTTCTTGCGAAGGAACCCCTTCTTGCGAAGGAACTCCTTCTTGCGAAGGAACACCTTCTTGCGAAGGAACACCTTCATACGAAGGGACCCCTTCTTGCGAAGGAACCCCTTCTTGCGAAGGAACCTCTTCTTGCGAAGGAACCCCTTCTTGCAAAGAAACCTCTTCTTGCGTCTTGCAAAGCAATGCGACCCCAATTAGACGTCGACGCCGTGAAAAGTTGGCTGAGAGTTAGCTAGCCCAAAACGAAACAAACCCAAACCGGTTTTATGTACTACGCAAGTGAGACTCGCACGCGCGCCCATACTAACAAAAGAGACATACATAGAGAGACAGACGCTGTGTGTGTGCGCGGCGTACTTCTTCTACCCACCTTCGGGAACTCCCTTCATGAAGACGACGACCTTTGATTTCTTCACCATGTCCTCGATGTGCTTGTACTTGGTGGAGCCACCGCCGCTGGCCGCAGCATCGGCAGCTAGAAGTCGAACGAATGCAGTGCTACTGCCCGGCGTGAACAGAGCTCGGCGTAGAGCGAACATTGTGCTGTGGTGGTCTTGTTCGGCACGGGGTCGGTCGGTCAATTGTCGAATCACGTCTTCGTCAGTGGCTTCCTTTTTTTTGTGGTTGGTCGGTCAGCCTATTTGGCTACGGCGGCGAACTTGCTCGGGTCTATCGATAACGATAACGAACAACTAACTCTACGACACTTTTCTAAACTCAGTCTTCTAAATTCGACAGTGAAAATGTAGAATCTGTAGTAATAATGATGGTGATGATGCAATCGCACGAGTAACGAGGGAAACTTGTAATATTAATAGTAGTAACAGTAGTCGTAGTAATTCGTGTGCTTCATGCCGCCGGCAAACGACAGGAACAAGGTTGGGTTGTTTTTTGGCCGTCCACAATAGAGGCACACTCGACGATACGCCGGCAGGACAACACGCCGCGGAACCACACACAAGAGCCCACCAAGCGGGTATTTGTTGTTGTTGTTATTGTTAGCGTACTAGCATAGCTACTTCTTAGAGCACAAGACACGCGCGGACAACAAATCGATTGGGAGAGGGTGAGATACAGGGAGAGAAATATATATATATATATATATATATATAGATTGAGAGAGCGAAGAACCTGCGAGGCAGAAAGAGATAAGACACTAGCCCTAGTAAAGTAGGGAAAGAAATAAAGGGGAGAGAAAGATATAAGACACCATCGCACGTACCTGTATCAAGAGTGAGCGACTTTAAAAGAGAACTGCGCAACTCTATGACACTAAAACACTCTACTCACTGAAACAATGCTCATTGTTTTCTTGTTTGTTGTTGTTGTTGCTGTTATCGATATTGTTATTTGTATTGTCTGTCGGCCATGTCGTCTTCGCGCCGCATATCACGCTCGACAAATACACGGTGACACTCGATGATAGGCAGCGATGATTATTTGCTCATTTTAGGTTGTCGGCTCTGCGCGCGTTCTGCCTTCCGGCGTTCGTTGTCTGTTCCGTCGCTTTGGGAAGTTCGGAAGAACATATGATACTTTATAATCATCATCATCATCATCAGTATTATTATTATACCCCACCTGCCCCAAGCATCATCCTCATCATCATCATCAGCATTATTATTATTATTATTTAATGAATGAAACCACAGCAGACATTCGGACAATCGCCTAACACGCCTAATCGAATCAGAGATGCGTGCATGGACACACAGCCTGCTAGACAGACAAATAGGTAATGATGATGGACAACAATGACAGCCTGCTTCTTCATCGAGCCAAGTGCGTTCATGTGTTGTCGTTCGTGCCGACGATTAATCGAATGGTGGAATGATTGATTGATGACGAAAGAACACTACTAGTTCGACAGTAACCAGGTGTATCACCATGCGCAGGTGGCTGTGTCGAGTGTGCTAGAGTGAAAAGCATTTTGTTTAATTTTGTTTGATAGAAAGAACACAAGTTGTCGTCGTGTGGCTGAGGCTATTCGTTGAACAATATCATTATCATTGTCAGTAGCTTCACCAGCAGCAGCAGCAACAGCATATCCCTTGCTCCTATACATCTGCTAGATTATCTGATATGTGTTTCGAGCTGCTTCCGTCACCCATTTACCCCCACCGTCATCACCACTATCCTTTATCATAATCACCATCATCATCCGCATGGATAGTCAGTCCATCAGGAGCCGCCGTAGAAGTAACAAGCGGCGGCGTGTCTCTATTTGTCATATATATATATATATATATATATATATATATATATATATATATATATGTATAGTCCGCAATAATACGCATACCAACACCAGAAAATAGGGGTCAACTTCTCCATAGTATGTGTATACTTTAATGATAGGTGATCGTGCTGTTGGTGGTGGTGGTGCATGTCATCAGAGGCAGTGCAATTTCATCTTTGACATTTTTCGATAGATCGCACTCAGGAAAATAGTCTAGTACGACTTGATGATTTTATATCTCATATGTTGGTGGTCAAATATTAGCTACTACTATTTTTGCTGTGGCATTTCAATGCGATGGAAGTGACCCACTATCGCTACTGTATTTCCGTGTTGAACTTGCATGGATATTCGCTGCAACAGGTAGCTTCGATGTAACTGGTAGTAAAAGAAAGCTTATAAGCAAATAAACGAACGAATAATCAATTGATCGATCGTCAGTACCAAGTAGGGCGAGCCAGAAAGTGTACCTGGCAGGTCTCCTCAGCTTAAAAATCATAGGTAACTATATATCTATATATATATATATATATATATATATATATATATATATGGCTCTAATATACTGACAAATCCGCAGTAATATATATATATATACCGCTACGGATTTGTCAGTGCATGGGAGCCATGCCGCCCGCTGCCGGTTCACATGCGAATGTTTCCCTCCTCTCTCTCTTTCTTTCTTCTAGTCGTATTTGATTACCATCGAGTCATCAGCGTATTGTGGTGTCGTTGTTGCTGTCGTTGCTGTGGTTGTTGTAATTGTTGCTGTCGTTGCTGTGGTTGTTGTAATTGTTGCTGTCGTTGCTGAGGTTGTTGTTATTGCTTTCCTGGTTGCTGTTGTCGTGGTGGTTGTTTTGATTGTTGTTGTGGTTGTTATTTTTATTGTTGTGGCGGTTGTTGTTCTTGTTGTTGTTGTGGTTCTCAGCAGGCAAACGGATAAAGTGACAGCCATCACCATCATCACCACCACCACCATCAACAGCACAAGCTTGCGTTTATGGAACTCGTGAAAAAAGCGACGACGACCAATTGTACCGCAGCTCATGCCGAAGGGGGGGAAAATCGCCCAGGATCCGCTGGCCTGTTGACGACACCGTAAGAACAGGACGCGACATCTATGTTAACGACAGTGGCGGTGGAAGTTAGGCCAGCGACGACGACGACGACAACGACGACCAGAACCCAAGACGACATCCTCGACCACATATTCGAGCGGGTCGTGCCCGCACGGGCCAGTGGAAGAGGAGAAGGAGCAGCTCGAAGCGGATTATTAGCGCACATTCATATGCAGGCGTGATGATTGTTTCCTTCCCTGGGGCTGGGAGTGACTCTGTATTGGCAATAGTGTGCATGTTGGTGTGCACAGTCTGCTGTTACGGCATACGGTCATTTCGTTCGAACGGCCTATTTTGCTGCACTGAGTGACTGAGTGTCTGAGTGGATCGTGACAAGAGAACTCAGCGCTGACGTGACATGACGTGACTAGATACTGACGAGATGCGACAAACCGGCGGGCGGCAAGAGATGATTATGGTGATGATTCGATGATCTATTGAGTCGCCGTCCCCCGACGATCAGCTGACAACGCCGTCCGTCTGTGGTGTTGGAGTACGACACTAGTGCTTACAAACTCGAGCCATTTAGCCATCTCAAAACATGCACAACATCTCCATCTAGATCTGTCTTCTTCAGGCTCTTTTTTGTTTCCTACTTGTTGTTGCTGCTGTTAGTGTTGGTGTTGTTGCGATCAGAGTGAACCGGAGTGTCACTGTCGTCTGTACTTCGACAACGACGACGCCGCGTTGCCGACGTATTGCCGCTTCGTCTAGTGGTGAACACCCATCATCTATCTAGTAGTGGAAGTAGTAGTATTCTATGCTATTCTATGCGTCATTCCTCCAGCCAGTTCGCAGATTCGTGGACGTAAACGGAACGCAGCAGCAGCGACAACAAGGTTCGTTGATTCGCCACTACCGCTCAATTAGGCTGCTGGCTCGCTTGACAGACGGAGAGACAGCGGCTAAATTAAAAAAAAAAAACAATTTTAAACAGTAAAGCATTAATAATAATAGTTATTACTATTACGTTTTACATTGCACCGAGTTCTAAACACCATCATGAGCGGATGGAATATTATCATAGTCAATGAACGGTAATGCTACGCCCCCTATTAGCGCGTCTTCTTCTTCTCCGCCCCGGTTTAGCGGGCGGTATACCGTTCCGTGGTGGTTACACCAATCGTGGATATGATTTGATGATTCCTTGACGTCGATCGTATAAACGCATATTTGTTTGTCTGTTTATGTGTATGGTGTGTGCGCCTTCTTTTTCTTTACATTACTTACGAGTTCTGCACGGAAAAGCCAGTCATCTGCGGTCCATCATTCTGTGCGGATTTAGTGGGCTGTAAACCGACGACATGATTTATGACATTTAAGTCACAGGACTGCGATTCACCAGCCGCCTCATGTGGTACAATCAGTCCGAATATAGCGTAATAGCGTTGAGATCACTAGCTGGAAGGCAGGCCTCACTCACAGGTCCTTTGGGCGTTTAGGAAGCTTTACTATATTTCATGGAATATACTATAATTGCAAGTGTCTCTAGAACTATTGCGAGCCGCCCACTATTATCCAGCAGACTGACTATCACTGTAAAAGCCTTACCCCGTTGTGTTTGGATGGATAGCCTCTGACGGAAAAAAATATTGTTTAATCGTCGATATTTCGCCTTCACTGGCACTAGACGTCCTTGAGGAATCCTTCTGCGAGATATCTCGCTTTGCCAACTTTCTGTCTTCCGTCCGGCTACAGATCCCACTCCTCGGGCTGCTTTGTACCTGTGAGAGAACGCAAGGGTGTTCCATCCGTTACGGCCAGCCTAGACGAAAAGACAGTCGGCGTGCCACAGCTTCAGAGACATGTCGTCAGGCCGCAATCCTGAGCCCCTTTATAAATCCACTGGTTCTTTCCTGCAAGGGATGCGAGTCGACTGCAGGGCCCTCGCGAACACGTCGTTACGCGCGGAATGTCCGGAGTGCCTTCCCGCACGTTTCGCATAACTGAGATCATGCTCTCTGTTTTAGAGGGAGTTGGATGCGCGTGCCGCAGAAGTGCGATGCTCTTAGCTCCAGCCTCCGACGCAGACCGGCGATAATGGCGGAGTGTGGTGCTTTCCAGCATCGCTCTTAGGTGAGGGGAAGGAATGGCCTGGAGACATTTGCTAACCTTTTCCTCTATGAGGTCGACTGTCCACAAATAAACGTGCGAGTGAACCCGGACGTTGGTTACTTGTTTGCGGTCACATGGCGCGGAAATGGGCCACTTTTAGATGTTTTTAATCCGAAACCGAATCTAGTTACGCTGTGGCAGAGTAGTCAAACGTTAAACATACCTCCAGACCACTGAAGCCATCAATTCGCACTTGTATGCCAGAGCTGCTTCCGTAGCCTTCCTTTAGACGTTACCCAGGAGGACCAGCTCATTTTCTTTAAGATACCTGAAGTTGGGAAGAATTTTCTGAATTTGAGATAGGGCTGTCACGTTCAGGGAGATCGTTCGTCGTCGCAGAAAATGTAGGTCTTGCACTTTTCGCTGTTGAGTTTGAAGCCCTGCATTTTCTCAAAGCCCTGCACCTTTTTTTATGCCAATCAAGACTGTCTCTAGTGATCGTCCTTCGTATCCTCGTCCAGAAGCTATAGCTGAAGTTCCTAGTGCGTCAACGAGTTGATAGGTGGTCACACAGAAAACTCATGTGCTGACCCAAGTAGATTGATTTGATAGGCCATCGGGTAAAGTGATGAAACCTTTGTCCGTACCGGCTCTGAAAGCAAGTCCCGTCTAAGGGTCCATTCTAGAGCGTTCCTTAAGTTCCATTTCAGTAGAACCTTCCACTTTAGTTGTCATCGGGAAATTCTTTGTCTGAATGAACGGCGGCTCAAGTTGGTGCACACCAGGTTCACAATTGAATCAATATGCTGTTGCGGCGCGAGTTTTCTCACCAGGCGCAGCGTGATACAAATTGCTATAGGACGGAGATCCCATCAATCTTCCACAGAGCTAGGAGGCTGGTCCCGTAACAGGTCTGCTGGGCGAAACCTGGAAGCCGACCGTAACAGTAGTAGTCGTTCGCAGATCATTGAGATGACGCTGTTTGTGGCTATCGGGGCTTATACTGGAGCTGGTAGAAAAGGTCCTTACAGAGGCATAGATGTCCTCTTTAGAAGCTGCGAGGTTTTTTGCCGGGGCAACGGTGCGGCTTGGAGAAGGAAAAGGCGAGTTCAGTAGCATATCGAGAGGGTTAACCTCGTGCTTTCTTTCGGCAGTGTCACAGAGTCGGTTGAGAGAAGAAGAGTCCTGGCGGAAGCCGAAACTCGCTTTAAGTCCGTTTAGATTAAACTAAAGGAGCACAATGAGCATTCTGTTTGAAAAGCCTGCGCGTGGCGTATTGCATGGAGGGAAGTTAGGGGAAGCTAACGTCGCGGCAGAAGTGCACCACGATGGTAAGACGTTTGATGAGGCAACCAAATTAGGGATTTCAGCCAACTCGTGGGCTACTGTCCCTTTAACTCCGCGGGGTTTGGCGACAACGATTCTTGCTTGCTCTCGGATAGGCGAAAGGCATTGCAATGTTTTCGATAGGGACTCCGACGAGTTTGTGGATTCTCTGGGGTTCAGTGGACTTTACCAGAGATTGTACGGGGTAGGTTATGTGAAGAGCGGCAACTGCCCATCTATGGATATCGGATTGTGCGGCCGTCACAATGAGCTAAGCTTCGAGAACCTTAGAAATTACGCGTATGATTGCGTCTTCAATAGAGGGCTAACCTTAACGCAAGTAAGGGATGAGCGGATCTGGTGCCGGGAAAACCACAGATCGCACCCTTTACTCAGGCCACTGGAGTCACCCAAAGTATAGTTTGAGCCCTTTGGTTTTTTCAATTCTTCTGTCTGATTTGCCGAACGTAGTAGAAGGTTCAAGATAAGTGGTTCAGATTTTGATGTGCACGGACGCTGTTGGTATTTAGGGTTATTTAAGATTTCAGGTGTAGAGGTCCCTGGGGTGACGAGCCCTCCTGTTGCGGCTTTTGACATACTAAAGGCATATCTGCTCTCTCTCTCTCTGAAGACGAGGCTAGGATTATTTAATCTCAAGTTGACACCAGTGGCTTCATACAACACACATGACGCAGTTATCGCACTTACACATTCAAAAGCTTGGCCGCATCAATCCGGCATTTCTCAAAAGAATCCTTACATGGATTGCACTGGTCCTGCAAGTCGTCTTTATCTAGCACTTGAAACAGAGATTTGGCCTGTCACAGTTGAACTTAATTTACATTATGATCAATCATGTACCTCTTGCAGGTGAAATATATATATATATATTCGATTTTTTATACGGATGATTTTGTTACCTTACAACCAGGAAATGAGGAAATGCACAGGAATTGAGACTGCTTGTAATATCAGGGGAGTGATATTACTATTGAGAACCACCGTCACCAGCCTTAAAACCTTCTGTGGCGGGCTCCAAACGCTATATTAGGTTTCCATTTACCCAGAATCCGTCACAAGGCGTTTGTGGCAGGGAAGGGTAGCTCTTTATAGTCAATATCACTATTCCGATTTTTTTTAATGATGTCATTTTTCCTGTGGAATTCGCCGTTGTTTTGGATTTGTTGGCTCGTAACTCGATATATCTTCGATATGCTGCAAGAGTTCCGAAACGGCGATTCCGACCAGGAAGATAAAGTAGAACTTGGAGAGTAACTATTCGAAATCTTGCAGAAGTACTTGGAGTAAGCAAGTTAGCCAAGTGGGTGTGTAGCAACGGGAGGTGCGAATTGACGAGATAGAACAACACGATTACTGCAGACCCCACGATTTACTTATCCTTCGAGCCGACCGGGAGCTTGTTAGGGTTGAAAACAATTGGTTGGGAACATGATAATTATTCAATATACTCATTCTACCTTGAACCATATAACTTCAATGAATTATCAAAATTCAACAAAAATGACATTTACTTAAAGCCTCTAAAGCGAAAATGATTTTTTCTTGTAACTCAATTGTCCCACCTTCAAAGTGAGTAAACCAGTAATTCAAACGTTGGCTGACCACTGGAAAAGCGTCATAAAAATAAAACAGGCTATTTCAATGATTACAAAGAAATTCGTTTATGCAATTTCGTGTTTTCGATCTAGGGAAGAAAACCCAAATACTTACGTAACGAACCTATATATATATATATACATCACACACTTGTTGTTGTTTATTGCTGCTTACAGATGAGTTTCCTAATCGCCGAATGCGAGGCAGAAAACTTCTGCGCAGAGGGCCTAGTAGAGCGGTTTGCGTGGCGGACTCTTGCCCCGCAGAAAGATGACCGCTTCGACGCAAAGAACCTGGAAGAGGCGTTTCGGAACGAGATCGAGCAACTTCGGCTCGAATACGATCATCGGTGGGTGTAACATGTTGACAATTTGGTTATGTGAATTCATGTTTGTGGCATGTGTGTGGATTCTACATTGGTGGTTAAAGTAGTTAATAAGCACATTTACAGCTATACTTTGCGGTGACTTACGCCAAAGTATATTTGAACTGCTTGTTTTGTTTAAGGTGAACTAATTTTTGAGAATTTTTTTAAGAAGCGTTTATTATGGGACGCGCTGAACTGCCACATAAAAAGTTTTGTTGCTATTGTTTTGATACATACAAAATAACGGTGCAAGACACATTCTTAGGTCACCTGTTTTTCGTAATTACTTGCATTTTAAGTAAACCCTATGTATTCACACACTTTCGTTAATAATTTCGTTTAATTTTATGTATGTAATAAATACGCTTTTATTCGTCTAATACAGTCGTAAAAAAGCTTTTTATTCGTCGTGAGTTACAGCTAAAGTAATTTTCGATTTATTTTCTTTCATACACCAGACGGAAAATATTTAGCAGTTGTTATCTTGTCGGCAAGCGCCGTTTAAAGCTAAAATTACAATGTTTGTTGACTGGTTTTGTGGTGGCTTTCAGAGAGAAACGCTGCCAAAGGCTGGAAAAGGACTGCGCAGACGAGATGGAGCGACATTGGAGACGTGTCGAGGATCTAATTGATAAAAATAAAATGAGTCAACGCACTTACAAGAACCTGGACTCACAAATCGGCAGGGTTGCGGCTAAGGTTGTACACCTTGGTGATCTGCTGGAGTCAGTAAACACTCCGCGAGCCCGTGCTGAAGAAGCAGAGAAGCTGATGCTGAAGTTTGCTGATTTCCTTGGCGAGGTCAGCGATGTCCCGCTGTCTAAACAAAACATTTACGAGAACTCCGACCTTATACAGAAATTGCACTTGATCGCACAAGAGCTCCCTTCTGGTGGCAAATTTGAGGAGACAAAAGCGCGCATTACAACGAAGTACGCACAGATCGAGAGTGATCTTATTGACGAATTCAGACATGCCCATGAGACTGGCGACACGGAAAAAATGGTTCAGCTAGCGTCGATCCTATCCCACTTTAAGGGGTTCCAAACGTGTGTAGATACGTTTATAGCGGACGCCCAGCGGGGAGCTTACATGCGATCGGACGTATTTCAGGACATCGTTCCACTATGCAAGAATACGCAGAGCATAGTCGTTCAGGTGTTCGCCAACCCTAATCAAGTGATGGCAAAATTCATTACGAACGTGTACACGATAAAGCTGCAGACCTACATCGCATCTCAATTGAACGGCCTTGAGAAAGGCGACTACCTCCAGAAACTAGTTCAGATGTACTCGAAAACGGAGCAGCTTTCCGAGGAGCTGACCAAGTTTAAGATTGAGTACTCCCTTCTGCAGAAGTTGTCCAGACAGATATTTCAGAACGATCTCGAAAGTTACATGAACAAAGAACTGCAGTACCTGCGCGAGCGACTCGACCATCTGCTGAGGCGTTACTATGAAGACCTCGGTCACGTGAAGAGGCCAGTGGGCGGATTTCAAGATCTGCGACGTGACATGCAGGCATTCATCAAGCCTCTGGCAAACATCAATATCGCTCCGGTCGCCGAAGACTTTGGCGGTGAAACGTTCCTTTCCGAGACGCTCGCCGCGAACATGCTGCAGGAGCTGCGCCAGGCGCTACAAAGGTGCCGCCTGCTATCGCGACAGTCTGACCGCTCGAAGAACGCCTGCCAGATCTGGCACTGTCTGCAGTCTCGTCTGTGCGTCGAGCACATACAGTACGCGCTTGATCTGGGCCTACGGTGCATCCCGCTAAGCGAAACGAAGGCTGAACCCCGACTTACATTCCTCGACTGCGTCAGGGAGTGTAACACGATGGTTCACTTGCTGGATGATCTGTTCTCGAAGAGTGTCGTTCCGTTGATCGCCTCGAGTCCCGAGTACGTCATGTGTCTGCAGAAGAAGCGCGAGTGCATCGAGAGCATGGAGCTGAAGATGCACGACGGCATCATGCTCTGCCTGCAGGCAATGATCGCGTGGATCAACCAGCTGCTAAGCGAGCAACGCCGCACGCCGATGAACGCGATGGAGCCCAGCTCGAGCATAGCGTGTGCCCGAGTCTGCCGTTACGTCAACGACTGCACCAGCCATATCCAGCGGAATCTCGACGGCCAGAATTGCGTGTCGGTGCTCACCGAGTTCGGCATCCAGTTTCACAAGGCGATATACGAGCACATTCTGACGATGCAGTTTGATCCGTACTCGACCGCCGTCATTATTATGTGCGATGTCAGCGAGTACCGGAGCTGTGCCCGTCAGCTTCCACCGATCGTCGACCGTATCTTTGAGGTGCTGTCGATTCTGGTCAACCTTCTCATGACGCCGCCGAACAAGCTGCAGGACCTCATCAACAGTCATGCCCTTAAGCAGCTCGATCCACAGGTGTTACAGAACTTTGTCGAGTTGCGGAGCGATTGCAAGCAGGAACGACTCGTACAGACATACTTCAAGACTCGAAAGTAGCCTTGTGGTGACTGCAGCCACCCCTCCGAAGATTTACACCCTGTAGCTGTAATGTCAAATCGACCAGTGTTATGACCAGGGCTGTAACCGCCATTTTTCTTTCCTACGCATGCTATTACTACTTTAGTATCTCACCCCATCGCAGAGTAATGGGGGACGGTGACAACTCTTATACGAGAAGGCTAGTCGTCTACAAACTCTCAACTTTTTCACCTTTGATTTAGCCTGCGACCTGTCTTGCGTTCTATCGTTTCGCAGATTTGCTCACTCACGAGCGACTGCGCTACCTCGCCTTCACGTTAGATAGGGTCTACAATAGGAGCAGATTGCTCGTCGCAGTCAGGGGAATATTTGCGTTCCTGTTTGGGTGAAAGCGTTGTTGATCCACTGTGTACGTGCGCTGTTTATTTAGCTATCATTGTAGTAATTATTATTTATAGTATACTTGTTATTATTGCTACAACGATTGTGGTCTTTAGTTTATTTAGGTCTGCCATAGTGAAAGGATTTTAGAGAAGAGACATACCGCTTCGTTATAGGATCGGAGCTTCCCGATGAATCATGCTGCTGATTGCTGAGGCTTTGGGATGCCATATCTATGTGCAACGTGGGCACTCTCGCGACGGAGTCAGCCCCGAAGTCACTTCTATAGCGGTAGTGTGGCTGGTGCTATCGTGAGTTTTAGATGTGCTCGCTGAGCGCGCGCGTCGCAGAGGACGGCCTAAGTTAAATGATACCCTCAAGGCGAGCGTGTTTTTTGCGCCATCAGCCCAGGCGGCGACCAGACGAATTTATGGCGGCAGTTATGGCGGGCAACAACCCGCCTACTCGGCGGCGAGCCATCACAAGCACCTCTAATCTAGCGGGTGCCAACCCGGCAGGATTTCGGAGGCTGTCCGAAGGACGATACAAACGAAGGCCAGGGTGCGCCGAGAGCACCACCTGGATATAGATAGACTGTATTGGGCACTTGACATGCAGTGTGGCATTCTTTACCACACTACTTCAGTTTAAATGGTCGTTCCTCTTAGCCCTACCTACTACCTATACCTCACTGCGATGCATATCTAGCATATCGAGAGCCCTGCTGCGATGCTGAAAAGTAAGAGGGATATATATATATATATATATATGAGACTTTCGCCTAAACGTATATACAAATGTCAGGACGAGCCCTCTGTTGATGACGAGGTGATATGAAGCAACACATACAGGACTAGTCGTCGTGGGAGACACACGAAAAGCTTCCAGTTATCTTTTTTAAACCCGCCGATTATATTGTACATATACGTGCATAAATATACGCCACAAAACGCAGGTCGTTTTTTGCGAATGAGCAGCAGCAGCGGCAACAACAACAACGACAACAACAATTCAAAATATGTGGAATAAGTAGTATTATGATAAGCAATAACAAAATGACTAACTATCACCGTTACTGGCAATAGCGATGATACCAGCTAGTAACTAAAATAAGGGCAACAGTGGTTACACGAACAACAACAACAACAACAGCAGCAGCATAAACAACGACAACAAGGACAACAATTGTAACACCTATAACAAAGGACGACAACGAACGATAAAAGACGGTGACAAAAGTGTCAAAAACAGCAGCTGGAACACACAACGAGTGACCTGATGTTGACACCGATCTGACCACAATCTAGCTCCACAATAGTTGGACGACGAGTTAGAACGAAAAAGTGTTTGCCGTTGATAAGCAGATGGCGGCTAGCTGAAAGATCTACATTGCACACATCGAGGATGTGGTGAAACTGCGGAACTCGGACGCGACCTGTTCCTCGAGAGCAGCCTGGACCAGTGGGAACTCGATGTCACGCGTCACAAGATAACCTCAACGAATACAACAGTCGATCGCACAGCAGCTTTCATTTTGTTTCGTGTGAATCGTACGTGAAAGGTACTCATCGAAAACGTTGGTCAAGTTGAGACAGACAGACACTCACCATCATCGTCTACGTGTAAAAACATGTTTATAGCGATCATCAGCACTTCGCGGGCAGCCGGCAAGTCTGAAATAATAAAACCATACTGAGAGCTCAACTTTAACTTTCGGATGTTCTTCAGTGCAGTGACCACCTCGCTCGCTCATTCGCCCCTGCTGCGATGGTCGGCTAATCTGACGCTTGATTTGGCAAACACAAATTGAACCGATACGTTACATATATTCTAGTAGTCTCGTATTGGGAACATAATGGATGTTGAAATCAGTGGTTTTATACGTAAGGAACGGGTGACGGTATGGTCTAAGAAGTAAGTGCACTAATCATGGTTGTCATCTACTGGGATGTTGCCAATTTGATCCCTGTTGGTGACTGAATGTTCTTTGAGCGATGCTTATTGAGACTAAATGATGAAGCGAAACGCTGAGAGCCAGTGACCATGCTGCCAGAAAAACTGTTGGGGAAACTAGATAGCTTAATATGTCCACTTATTCTACTGCTCTAAGCGCCCCTAATTTACAAGTGTAAATATGTATGTACACTTTAGAGTAGTACGGCGTGCTAGGGCTTTATCTGAAGTAAAAAAATGTGCTAGGGCTCTAACTGGAGTACTTCAGCGTGCTATGGCTCCAACTGGAGTACTACAGCATGCTAGGACTCCAACTAGTATACTACAGCGTGCTAGGGCTCCAACTGGAGTACTATAGCGTTATAGGGCTCCAACTGGAATACTACAGCGTGCTAGGGCTCCAACTGGCATACTACAGCCTGCGAGCGCTCCAACTTAAGTACACTACTATTGACCTCAAGGTTTACTGCTCAGGGGAGTTTGAGTCCGCTCAAGAAAGAAAACTACAATAAGCAGTGCAAATCGTAAAATCGGCTGGACAATTATGGTACCATTCCTACGTGTCTTGGTAAATACGCTTAACGTTTCTTTTATTTGATTGCATCAAGTGTTTACTCTCATTAATCGGATGTTTAACGCGCTCTCTCTCTCTCTCTGTGGAAACCTTTGCTTAGCAAATACGTGAAACTGCAGATGTCTTACAGGTGTTTTTCTAATTGCGGTTAGGGGTTAAATAGATCTGCTCTGATTTCCAATATACTTCTACGCTAGATTGTGGATCATTGTCTCATATAAAACGCGTCGTATATATATATATATATATATATATATATATATATATAGATGATTCGATATACGGAATTAGTAGTGTAAAACCCTGAAATTCATTCGTAAGGTACCTTATGTTCTTCCGCGTGTTTCGCGTGTGGATAGTAAAATTTGCGCTCTATTGTACAAGTACAGTCATCTTCTAGAATCAAAGATATTCTGGGTTTATTCGATTTAAACTGTGTAACGTTTCCAGTACAAATCTGTAGGATAGCAATGTTCATTAAGCAGCGCGGGCATAGACAGCGTCGGTTGGAAGCAAGCTAAATACATGGCGCCAAATAGAAGATGCCGCCACCCTACTAGCGAAGACGCGGGAAGTCACTAAATGCGCGGTCAATCTGTGAGTATATACGTAAAGTGGCATGAGAATAAATGGGTCAGTAGTCGTTGATGCGAGCCAGGCAGAGGACGTGTGTTGATTGAGCGAAAGAATGGCGAACTCGTAACGGTCGCCGGCCAGTCGTGGGGGTTGGTGGACACTACAAAAACGTTCAAAAGCGTTTTGAGGAGGCCTTCAGTTAAAATGTCCTCTCGGAGGATAGCGGCGGTGTTTAAGTAGGTTGTAATAGTTTCGGTTGTCTACCATACCACTTTATACGCTACGATCCTATTTGGCGTAGACGGGCTTACAGAAAATGTGATTATGGCAACAGAAACTTGCACTTGCTATATGTATATATGTACTACATATTTTTTATAGAGGTAGCTGGTAAAATGCGTAATGCACACCGGGCGTTGTTGTTAAAGTCACGGTAGTGTGGGACTCGCAAACCTACTAAAATCCAGTAGTCTTTTTTGCCTTTTGTCGGGAGGTGGCCGCAGTATTGTCTTATTGAGATTACTTCACCAGGCCAAATTCTTGCATTTAGGCTGCTCGACTTTATGTGGCGGGTGTTTTCGGCCCAGAAACAGCTTCTGCGGATCTTCTGACCATAGTCCAGGATTTATGGGTGCGCGGGTTCGAGCCCCACCGTTGCACATTTGTATTTATAGGGGTCCGTCTATGAAGCAATGTGAAAAACAGTTCCGTGGACGTTAAATCTTGGCTGAGGATCAGCCCGAAAACTTTACTTTATCTCTCGCTCACTGCCGAATACGGCGCAGTGTTCATAGCAATGCCTTACATCGTTAGCCTCCCCTGAGTTTTGTATGCGACATACGGGGGAGTCAGTTTTACCAATGCAGTGTAGATGTAGGCTGATGAAAGCTGATGATCAGCTACCATGATCTGTTAGTAATTGCGTCAGTGGATAGGTAAGCGAGCCGTGGATAAGGCTGTACCATTTTTTGGATGAGATAAGGGAGTATTGATTTTAACTAGTTTTAGGACGACCTGGCTGGATTGCCTCCTATTGCTGGCTCCACTACCTTAGGGTGTCTGCTTTGGTGATTAGTGTTCTCTCCGTCCGACCTCCAAGTCTCGATGCTAGTTTATTAACTCTTAGGTCCAGACAATCCGTCTAGGTCTTTGGGGGTTTTGTTAAGGAGGCGGCGTGTAGTGGCTCTGTTTCTTTAGTCGTGCGCTCCCATAAAGGTACGGCGTATAACATGATGCTGTCTATTACTAGTGCTAAGAGATAGCGCCGGGAGTCGGTTGCTTGTCTGGTATCTGGAAGGATTTTCCGTAGCTCTGCTGAAGGCTGCTTTTTTTGCTGCATAGCGCACATGAGGTGTTCCTATGAGGCCCCTATCTAGGATCATACTTGACTATGGGCGTCGGTGTTACTGGGTGACCATCCAGGTGCAAATTTAGATTCCGTGGAGGATGCTTCAGACCGTTTAAAAGAATAGCTTCCGTGTATGTGAAGCCAGTTTAAAGCCTAGCTATGAGAACTTTGTTTAGAACTTTACTGACAGCCAAGTGGGTAGAGTGTCCGGCGCGGAAACCATGCTGGTTTTCTGATAGAGCCTTCTTGCCTTCTAGTCCTGTAACAAGTTCTCCGTTGATAATGTGCTCAGCTGCCCTGGATGGGCAGAAGAGCATACTTAAAGGGCGGCATGCTGAGGGTCTCCCTATGGTTTAGCGGGTTTCGAGATAAGGGTCAGGCGTGCCGCTTTCCAAGGCTTAGGATAATCCCCGCTGGTGAGAATTGTGTGCATCATGCATTTTACTTTAATACCTTAGATGGTTCTCTAGGAGTACGCAGTTGCGCAGTTGGCCGTTTCTTGGCGGTATGCGTTTGGCCACGATTCTGATATCTTGGATTGAGATTGGCTCGAAGGTAAGGTCTGAAGTGTCTTCAAAGACTACCGAACTCTGCGTGGCGCAGTTTGTTACGCACGAACTTGTACCCTTTGCCCCTGAGGTTTTCTTAGACCTCCTCACACAAAGAGCTTCAGTAGTCTATTTTACTATTTTAATGGCCTTAGGTAGGGCACTTCGTGTTTCTCTATATTCTTCCCATAGGTAGGAGAGTTCTGGTCGGTGCCTTGCTCTGCGGCGAGTGCATACTCGTCGTAGGCGGTGGCAGGTCCTTCGCTTTTCGCCAATCTGACTATTTCACCAGTAACACGGTAAACAATTGGCTACTTAAGGATGTTAGCGGGAGCTGGGCAGGCTTCCTCGAGTAGTACAGATATTTCCACTGCCGAGCATTTAATGAGATTAGGTACTTCCTTTTTAATGCTTTCTGTAGACGGGTATCATTTAGCCTGGGAAAACATTTCCTGCCTGCTTCCCCAACGACTGTGGGCCGCAATAAAGGCCCCTCGCACAATCGCCTTTCGATGTCCGCGAGTGCTCATGGTGAAGTCTAGTTGCTTAAGAAAGTCCTCGTATCCATGTATGGTGGAGTTCGGAAAAATATAAACTGAGCAGATCGCGAAGTTGGAGGTGGTAACAAAAGAAAAGTGGGTGCCCTGTCCCACTAAGCTGGGCGATGGTCTTGTGGGGTATACATTGATCGAATTTGTTACAAGCTGTGTGTTGTTGGGGTCTCGGAGATAAGTAAGACTTTTGTGTCGTTTTTAGCTGCGAATTGAGTGAACGCCATTCCGTCCGGTGCTCCGTCTTTGGTCCGGTGTTTGCGCTTTGAAGATGCCCTTCCGCTCGATGGACCCATATAGGTCTCGGATTATCACGGGCTTGGTCTGTAAAACCGCTTGGGCTGTCGCTTTCAAAGATGCTTTGCCTTTTATCTTTCTGAAAGAATTTGCCTGTGGCATCGGGACTAGTATCTTGCAATCAGGCAGATTTTGTCTGTAGCTAAAGTGTAGAAGCTCTCGTACTGTCGACTCCAGTTATCGCTGGATCAAGGTTGTTTCTGAGAGCACTTCTCTTCTGCAGGAACAAGACTCCCCTTTTCTTAGGTAGCGGCGGGGCATCCTGCAGTGCGATAAATAGTGGCGACAGTCGATCGCTGAGACGTTCGTCTTTGTCGGATTTTTGTGACAGCAGTAAGGCTCTTGTTGGAGCCTTGTCAGCTAATATACTTGCCCTGTTTAAGCTGTATATATGTAGGTCGTCCAATAAGTCCAAGTTTCAAGCATATCAGTACTTGTCGTAGACAAAGAGAAGCACGAATTTCGTACCGTGATTGTCCATTATAAGTGGACAGCTGCCTAAACCAAAGATGAGTTGGACGGAGTTTACGGGGACTTACGGGACTCAGTGTTGGTGACTATTCATTTTTGGATTAATAAGTTCACGCGGGGCCGGATATCAACCCACGGTAAAGCGCGCCCCGGACGTTCAGTGAGATCAGTACGTTTAAGACGGTTGAGAACACACATCGTATTGAAATGGGAGATTGCCGATTTACTTATGGTAAGGGCTTAAATACCAATTGCACAGTAGCCCGCTTGTAGTACAGCACATGTGTTACAGTTATAATTCGCGAATGTCATGGTTAAGCTTATATTTTTGCTTCTGGCGTTCGCCAGAAGCTTCCTGTCACAGCCGTACGGAGATCGAGATCGCGTCAACAAACCTTGAACCTGCTCTGTCTGTAACGGTGCCCTTCTAGAATTCGAACGATTGTATCTCTTTAGCAACCTAATAATGCTAAAACTCTCTTCACGAAGAAAGATTTGCTCCAGTTTAGTAGCCTAAAATCCTCCTCTTCGTAAGTATGAATCGGCGCAATCTTAAGACGCAAGTGCACCAACACCGCCCTTACTGAGAGCTTTTGCAAATTCTTAGTCGTTGCTGCTGCTATCATTGCCTTTATCTCTCGCTTATATATCTTTTAACTGTATGGCAGTCTTCTTTAGTCAAACCCGTCCCTCCAAATTTAGCAGGAAAGGTTTTGCTCCAATTTGGCCGCATTTGTGACTCATTCACAAAGCGCGCTATTATTTTTGAAGCCTGTTAAATGTGAACGAGATTATCCCCAAAAAATAACCAAACTGTCTCCGTACATCAGCTTCACCCAGTCTCTTGTCCAGCCGTCCCTCACGCGCTCGGGTGATTCTGCAAAAAGTGTTGAGAAAAGCAGGAACTTAACCCATCATTCTGGACCCAGCGGACTGCATTATCACCAAAATCAGAACTTTATTTTTATTAAATTCAACATAGCCCTCGGCACGCATTTCTTTGTTAGTTTTTTCTCCAAAATCTTGTATCTTGGTGCCAGATCGAAAGCGAATACAGAAAAAAAATCCTTAGTTTGGACAGCCCATTCGAAAAGCCTTGCTGTAAATTTGAAATCACTCTGATATTTATATAGAAAGGACCCCAGTCGCCTTGCAACTGTAATAAAAAAAAGGTTGCGTGCACAACTTTTTATGTTTATCCCCTCCTCGGTTCCGGCTCCGTGTTCTCTTCTTTCCTTTTCGAGAGTAGGACTAACATTTCTTCAGTTCACGTTTGAGAACTGTTTTACTTACATATTTTCTTGTTCTTGACGACTTTGCCTGCTTCACACCGGTCGTGTATGTACGTATTGCGTGCAGGTTGGCATATGATGACAATGGTATATACGATCGTATTCACTATCGTCATCATATGACTAGGTGACTTGAAGAACTTTACTTCACCGGTTTGCACCAGCTTGAGCTTAGCGATCAGCTCTAGCTTTAGAGCTGCAGAGACAGACCTAGACGCAAATTTGCTCGTGTGCAGTTCTTTGACAGACTAATGGATTAGAGATGTTTCCTTTGCCTTTAGGAAGAACTACAGGTAGTCAGATCCTAACCTAAAAAAATGTAAACAAAGAACAGTCATCACAATGCCATCATCATTACTACCTGTTTTGTTTTCGCGGTGACCCTCAGTCAACACTTAACGTTAACGGCACTGCCTTTGCATTTCTTCGTGAGACGGACCCCATAAAAAATACAAATGCGCAACGGTGGGGCTCGAACCCGTGCACCTATGTGTATCTTCCAGTCGGCAAGGCGCACGCAAATGCACCCACCATGCCACCGGTGGGTTCAGGGGGGGGGGGGCTCGGCGCTACTATTACAGTAGTGTGAACGGTCCAAATAAAAAAAAAGAATACCAGTACGCGGCCACCTTCTTCTACTGCATTAGTAAAAAGCCGGTAGAGCACGTAACCGGTACAACCCGCTTTATTGAGAAGCTTTTCTGCTGAACGATACACCCCTGTGGTCAACAATGCTTTCAAATACCTAGTACTTTTACCTAATATAGCGTATTTCTATCTATCTGTGTTTCGGTGTCTCGACGACAGTGCACGACGAATTGAGGACGTGTTTTGACGTGATGCATGCTATACAGCTTCACGAAAATTGGCCATAGAGAACATTAGCAATAGTATACATTAGTATAATCCAGGTTTATATAACAAGTCGAGCCTGGTGGCGTAAACGCTATCGATATCTTGTTACGATGCGGCTGGGCATCAACTAAAATGGTTTTTTAATTTTCAATTTGGCCGTTTAAGCCCACATAGAAAATGTACTAGAGCAATGCTGTAAGGCAGTATATATTTGCTGTATTCTGTTTGTCCATAGTGGTATAGCAGCGCCTCGCGATACAGAGATTTGTATATATATATATATATATATATATATAAACAAATATCGGGTACGCGACGTCAATTCTACGCCATTCTAGGGTGTCGTTTCGCTCGAGATATCTTCGCGCCGCGTCGAAACCACGTAAGATGCTTCTAGTTGGGGAGCTGTAAAACGGCCAAAAACTTCATCTAGTCTTAATCACTGTACAATCTAACTTGTGTTAGCCGCTCCGCTCTTATCGTAGGATCAGCGCATTACATTCCTATCTTAAATTATTTTTGTGCCAGGTGATGCGTAGAATATTAATAATAATAATAAGGACCACCCGTGCATATTCCCCATATAATCACCCGTAAGACATGCAATGATGTTTGAAGAGCTCGTGGCTCATCAAGATATTCGGTATTATGTATTAGCTGTTTATGAGAAAAAATTAACTATCTTTATTGAAAAGAGGAACTGTCATTTGCACGCTCCATTTCACATAAATAACTAACCGTCTTCCTGGGGTTCCTATAAAGTAGGCTCATTTGAAAGCTGCGTAAACCAAGTTGGCCTAAACGGCCCCTCGCTTGTGACCAAGATCATACGACAAAAGCTTTTTGTTTTTTGTAATCAATGGCGCTAAACAGGAAAGGACAATAAATATGGCTTGTGGTTTCTACACACACGCAAAGAAACACCGGTGCAGAAAACACACAGCTCATTACGTGTAGTTTAGGAACACCGTCGGAAACTTAATTTGCTAATTCTGTGGTTGACGGGAGGAAGCAGCAATCGCCGCTCTTTTTTATATTATTCGTATACGTAGAGTCATTCATATTCGTCGCTTTGGCTACAGAATCGTCGCCTGTCTAAGGGTAGGCGAACACTGCACTGTGTTCAATGCGATAGCCGTGTGAAGATCAATTGTGAAGCAATTATTAGTCCCCCATGCTTATCTAATATAAGATGAAACAGGTCGATAGTTGTTGGAACGACGTATTCAAGCGGTCGAGCCAAACACATACATACCTATACACATGTACATACGTGATTTCATTTCTAACTCCTTCAGGCAGACTTTAATTGAGCTGTCTACTCGATAGAGCTGTCGAAGGGCTTGATAAATGCTCAACTCAATGCTGCGTATCCGTGAAGAACAAAAGAACAATAATGGGATGCCATGAATACACGATTGCCCCTTTTACCGGAAAAGCCAACGGCTCTCATGCTGCTTGCGACTGTAACACAACAAGTCATACAAATGTATATATACATATATATATCATCATCATTTTATATGAGGGGCGCTTAAAGCGGCAGCATATATTACCTAAGCATCCATATCAGCAGTGTATCCTCCCTCCATACCTACTGAGTAAGAGCGTTCTATTCGGGCAACCTCTTCTTTGTAATATCGACTTGGTCTTTTTAGCATTTGGTCCTAAAGCTAGAACTTTTGACAGATCTATACTCTCTCTCTATTTCCAACAGATCTATACTCTCTCTTTGACAAATCTATACATACGTTTATATGTACATGCATACATATATGCAACTAAGGGTTGCACTGTGTGCACTCTCTACGTCTGCTACCGACGTGTCTGAGAGCAACAGACCTCCTAAAACTAAACTTGGTCGGCTATTGTTGTATACGCGATTCGTGTGTCATATTAAAACCTCCACCGTTCGGCAACTGGATTAATGCAGCGTCTCAGAGTCTATATTTCGTCCTCGTTCAGACCGATATTGGCTATCTTTATTCAAATGCGGCTATATATATATATATATATATATATATATATATATATATATATATATATATATATATATATATATATATATATATATGTATAGGAAAGCAAGACGCGCCACTGCAAGCTAAATCGTACTTGTAAGCAAGGCCTATCGATTATGGGCGAATAAATTCCAGTTTTAACCGGTTTGAGTGAAAAATACCAGTTCCAGTACAAACCGATCAGCCGATCTCGTTATCCCAGCCGGCTAATGCGGTTAACGGGCTTAGCCAAGGAATTGCGTTAAAGTACTTTCTTTTCGTCGTCAGCATCGTCCGTTTGACGCGCAGCAGATTGTTTGTCTCAAATGGCCATGTGACACTAGTAGTGTCGCATAGTAAAATCATCGCACAGTAATGAAATCATAGAATAATCCACCATTGCGGTATGCAGCAACTTTTCCAAAGTACAACAACTTGGCCCAACTTAGCAAACAAGGTGAGAAAATAACGACGAATCGGTAAAGCGTCAATCTATAATGATTCGCAGTAAATCTACCGATTGCAGTCATTAATTCGGTTGAGACGTACTTGTTTTGACTTGGGGAGGTTGTTTTCGACAGACAAGAGCAGCCTGCTGCGCGTCCAGCCGACGATGCAGACCGAAGAGAAAGTGTCCTAGCACAACTCCTTGGCTAAGCCCACCAGCCGACTTATCCGGCTACGATAAAGAGATTTGCCTTGGTTTATACTGAACCCCTCGTATTTCACAACCAGTTCAAACCGGTTAAAACCGAATAGCATTCGGATTTGGCCATCGTCGATGCATCGCCCCTACATGCCCGATTTAGCTTGCAAGGGCGTGTTAGCAGATAGCCATTGGCACAACAAACTTGCCGGCATCCCACAATACAACAACAATCGCTCGTCTTCGTCTCGCCTTTTGATGTTGTATACGGGCGGTCTCGAAAGGTCGTCGCCCTATCGTCACACAGTCATCAGAATAGCGTAGCTAACCAAGGTGGTTACTGCAGTTGTCAACAACCATTACTTTTACAACAACAACAATAACAACAACAACAGCAACAACAACAACAGCAACAACAGCAACAATAACAACAACAACAGCAGCAGCAACAACAACAACTCTTTCTGCTGATACGTTGTCGATCCTTAACAAAAAAATGCCGTATAGCAAATACGAGCACAATATGTGCATAGATTGTCGTGCTCACTATCCTAAATTATATATTATGTAGTGAGGTAATCCAGGAGTTCACAACTTCAGAATACACGTGCGTTGCTCGTACAACTGTTCTCCCTATGTGAGTCAACAGAATAAGATAGACGAAGATACGACAGCAGAATGTGTTTATACGTGTGTATCACATTGTACATGATCCGGGCCTTCGTAGACCAGCAGATTATCTGGTAAAAATCATAGCGATTTTTTATCGAACACAGCAGCCACTTATTCGAAAAACTTTTTTAAGGAGGCAACCATCAGGTAGTTTGAAGAAGTTCACGCTCATACATGTTGAGAGCACTGGGATCCTTAGGAGTCACTTGGAGTGTCGGGGCAACTAGAATCTTCAGCAAACAGCTTACGTAATTCACTTCTATATGCTGACTATTTTTTTTTAAATCAGAATAAAGATGGGGTTTCTGTTCAAAAGTAAGAGCGTGCGAAAACTTCAGTTTGATTGCTTTATAAGTTATCTAGTGGACAACCTCTCCAAAGTAATGGAAAAGAGAGTGATATCCCGGGTCGATCAACATCTCACTTTAATAAACGTCTTCGCTGCGTGCCAGTTTACTTGCTTCGTTCATCAGCGTCCCATTCTGGGTTGCAAATAGCGCTGAAAAAAGTCTAAAGGTGATCGAAGTTGTCGAAGTGTTTGGACTAGCTATTAACAAGACAAGCATCATACTTTTTTTGCCCAATAGTTGTGCTGCCATGTCATCGATATGATGCATCAGGGAAATGACTTTAATATCGAAGATACTGTTGAAACCTATTCGTTTTTAAAATCTTCGTTTTGAGGTATTACCACAAAAATGCTACTACGTAGAAGCGATGCTATTCAGAATGATACCCTCGGGGGGTATATTCAACTTGCGCCGTAGGAATTCCGTGCGAGATATTTGCTATGGGAAATATCGCTCGCTCGTATGAGATGGCACAGTTACCGACATTCTCACACTTTCCATTGTCCGTCGTAGTGTTACCCAGTCGGGCTACGCAGTCTTGTTGCCGCACCAAAACAAGATCCGAATATACCCCGAGGTTCAGCGCACATTTTTGTTTTTGCCGCCAGCGTTCGAGACGCTAAACAACATCTACGTGTGTGAATTGCCTCCCTAGCATTTAAGAGCATGCAGAGGAATTAGTCTAAATGATGTCCCTTTGCCGTAATACGTGCAAGCTATTGTGCAACCAGGTTTATGTAGCGATTCGCCATATACGGGGATTTCGTGTTCTGCTCATTAACCGTCAGGCCATCGTCTAAGATAAAAAGTATTTAATTATCCGGCTCCAGGTCTATTAAGAAAAGGTACACTTCGAACAGGAACCGGAGAGTGGAGTCGAGTGACGTGGGCTTTCAATCCTCTCTGGCCAATCCGGCACGCGTTGGCAGCGCACAAGATCACCAAATATGACGTCGAGTTCCTAAGTGAGGCGCTCCCTGACCCGCAAAGACCTCGCAGATTCGGATCCATCACTATCTCCTTTGATCTTCTATTTTTTAAGGCAAGCACTGCCGAGTGTGCAAACGTAATGTAAATGATTAATAATATGAAATAAATAATCATCACGATATTTTCTATATATATATATCTACACATATATGTGTAAAATACATTCAAAAAATCAGTTACAATTTCTTCAAGTAATCGACCTGGCATTTCAGTGTGCACTCTTGTAGTTATCAGGATTAAACATATTTGAAATGTCGAACGTAAAAGTTTTATTAAAAATATTTGAAATGTCGAACGTAAATGTAGGCCATAGGCCATGGTCTAGGTGACTAGTGCGCTATTCATGGTTGTCATCTACCGGATTTTCGCCAGTTGGATCCCTGTTATTGATTTTTCTTTGAGCGATGCTCATTGAGAATAGATGATAAACCATATCGCAGAGAGTCAGCGGCCATGCTGCCATACGGACTGTTGGGAAAACCCTAGATATCTCAACATGTCCGGCCCTCGGTGCATTAAAGATATACCTCCTCGGTAAGTTCGTACCTCACAAGCCCGTAGGGGACGAAGGGAAATGGTCTAGAATTAAAAACAACCTCCTCCAAAAAAAAATTAAATCTAATTATCTGTATAAGTCCTCTTATACTGGCGCTCTACGCGCCCCTGATATAAAAAGGTGACATGTGTGTTTAGGAATACATATCAAGCGAATAATAAATCAATCACTCTCTCCCGCTCTCTCTCTCTCTCTCTCTCTATATATATATATATATATACTAGTTGTGTCTGATGTATATGTTTAGAATTTTACACAACCTGGATGTTAATAAACCATAATATATATATATATATATATATATATATATTCATATATATATATATATATATATATATATATATCTGAAACGGCACGTCTCAATACAAGCAAAAACAGTATCGCCCTAAACGTTAGTACTTCCCAGTTGTGTCTGATGTATATGTTTAGAATTTTACACAACCTGGATGTTAATAAACCATAATATATATATATATATATATATTTATATATATATATATATATATATATATATATTTATATATATATATATATATATATATATATATATATCTGAAACGGCACGTCTCAATACAAGCAAAAACAGTATCGCCCTAAACGTTAGTACTTCCCATCAGTTTGTGGCTGATGTTTCGCGTGTTTTTCACACTCTGACAGCTGCTGAGTTCGGTTGGGTCAAGGCACGCCGTGTGTGCGGCTATGCCGTAGCTAACTATGACCACGTTGAACGCGTTGTCACGTGATACGGCTGTAGTGGTGGTGGTGGGTAATATGCGATGCTCGCTTCCCATCAAATCTGCCGACTTTATGGTCGATGCGCAGCAATCAGCTGCT
This sequence comes from Dermanyssus gallinae, assembly GCA_003439945.1. NCBI lineage: Eukaryota > Metazoa > Arthropoda > Arachnida > Mesostigmata > Dermanyssidae > Dermanyssus > Dermanyssus gallinae. The sequence goes on from QVRM01001737.1 coordinate 185,547, forward strand.
TGCACCACCACTACGTAGGAGCCCTACCCATAGAGCAGACAAAAACAGACATGTAGACAAACAATCAGTTTGATTGACACCCACCTGGTAAACTTTGTCATTTTCGTGGCCGCTGCCGCCGCCAACAACAATTATAAGCGTTTGTCAGCATCGACTGCGTTTCATCGCCGTTCCTCAGTCCCTCTCTGTGCTTCCTGAGCGACTACAGCTGCACAATACGTGCGTATATATATATATATATATATATATATATATATATATATATATATATATATATATATATATATATATATATATATATATATATATATATACCATTCCACCTGCCGCTACTGAATAGACAGCGTTTGCTTGTCTCCCAACGACAACAATAAGAATCTGTAACGACACAACAAATAACTTCGGTCACGTGGACACAAAATGACAACAACAGCAGCACCATTGAAATGACGACGACGACAACGACAATAGCAGCAGCAACAACAGCAACAATAACAACAACAACAGCAGCAACAATAACAACAACAGCAACAATAACAACAGCAACAACAACAACAACAACAACAACAACAACAACAACAACAACAACAACAACAACAACGACGACGACGACGACGACGACGACGACAACAACAAGAGTGAACACCCCAATGGGTAAAACAATAACGACAACAAAAACAACCATTACTAGAACAATACCAACAACAAGGCAGGCGGGCTGCCAACCTCAAACGGCTGGACAGTGGCGACACGCTCTGTCAAACAGTCAAATCATATCATTGTTGTTGTCTATCTTCGCCAATATTTTGTTTACTCTCTCCCTCTTCCTAAGCCAACTCGATGCGCTATCTACCGTAATAAACTACATAAGCAAACCATAATCATCATTTCTCATTTATTGACCAAAAAGTTATATTACATGTCATATGATTTAAAAAAAAACAATGGTTAAAAACAATGGTTAATTAGTTACTTTCCCTTGCCAACCGTCGTAGGCTATCCAAGCTCTGGCACCCCTCGAAATGATATCGGGGGCAATGCTGAAGGCAATGTCTACATATACAGGTTGCTTGCGGCTCGTGAAAGTCTCTTTGCGAACAAAGCTGGTGATGGAGGCCATGCACAGCGTATCGAGTGATGACATGTCGGAGGTTCTGCAGGGGTTCCTTCCAAGCAGAGGATGTCATGGCTCGAGTTCGGTAGAAATCCGTGGGGATTTCGCGCATCTTCTCTGCGAAGGTAGTCCTGAACGATTGAAGAGCAGGTGTGGGCCGGAGCTGGAAGCGTGGCACGAGGTCCTCTAGGTATAGTCCTGTCCCGGCCAACGCATACACCAGTAATAGTAATAGTATAATAATAATAATAATAATAATAATAATAATAATAATAATAATAATAATAATAATAATAATAATAATAATAATAATAATAATAATAATAATTATTATTATTATTATTATTATTATTATTATTACCATCATCATCATTACGATAAGACTATGCCGTCATGGTTATTACTACTGTCACTACTGTCGGCATTATTGTATTCGTCACAGCGACCTTATTTCTAGTCTCGATGAGATTCCGAAAAGAGCATCTGTGCCACATAGCTGTCTAAAGCGCACGTGCGCACCTTCTCGTAGGCCATCTCGCGAAGCCTTGACAAGCGGCTGTCTATTCGCCCAGTGTGTTCCTCATCTGAACTCGCGAGCCAGGAGTCATTGCGTCTCGCGTTGTAATGTTATCTGTAATATTAATGGCACCAGCATAGACTAATCCCAGGCCGTAAAATGAGTAAAACCATTTTAATTTCACTAGTATACGCAGATAATGGGAGTGCCGCAGTACGGTAGTATACCAATGTAGTAGTAGTGGTGGTAGTTGAAAGCAGTGATAATAGTGCATTACTAGCTAAAAAATGTTGACAGAAACAAAGAAAAACACAGTGAAACAGAGAACATGGTAGCTGCCAATATCTCGGTTTAGTTGGACAGCTTGGCAGCTTGCGGTTCGGTAATCAAGGAAGATAGCGACTAAGCAAAGTGTTTTCAGCTACAGAAACCGGTGGCTTTACGTTAACTTCTCCGCCGAGCCGGACTCTGGAGCACCTTGCGCCTCGTAAGAGTCCTCCGAGGTACTAATTTATAATGTTCTTGTTAATATGAGACTACCTCCCGCACCGTCTTCGGCCCTATTTAATCGCTCTTATTTAAATAAGCCCTTACCGAGCAAGGTGGCTTAGTGGCAAAGCCTTTGCCTTGCATTCGGGAGGACTGGGTTCGAACCCCAGACCGGCCACTCTTAAATTAGTTTGCATGGTTTCCAATTTAAAACAAGGTAAATGCCGGAGTGGAGTAAACTTAGCCATGACATGAAAAATCCGTACACGGGCAATTTGCCTTACGGGAAATCTAAAAAAAAAAATTATATATATATATATATATATATCCGAGAAACAAAGCAATGTACAGGAGAAGACTGAACTTACGGATGGATCTCTAATCAGGGTCTTCAAGCTTGTTCATGAGATGTTTTTCTCATGTAGAATTTCCGGTGGTGGTAAAGTCATTGTATTGTGAGCCTCGGCTGGCCACACGGCCAACCAAATATTCGCGGTGTCGATAATAGACGATATACCGGTAGCGGCGACTTGTACATAAATTTCGAACTAGATTTCTATCGGCAGCCGCCCGCTTCGCTATTTCTAGTTTACGAGAAGAAGCTGCACAATGTAGTCCTGGAAGCGAAGCAGCTAGTTTTACGTTTCAAGTGCCAACACACGGATCATATAGCAAGTAGATGTACAGTGCAACGAGTATGCCGTGCAGATCACTTGGCGGCTGAGTGCACTCATACCCCTAGGTGTGTGAACTGCAAAGAGGCTCACACAGCTGGGTCATCTAATTGTCCAAGACTCTTCTGCCAGAAAGAGCGCAATTGCATCCTTCTAGAATCCTGAACTCTTAAACAGGTAAGGGTAGATCATGCTTTAGTCGTCACTGAAAACGAGTTGGGGATACCAAAGATACCCCCCCCTCAGGCTGCTGTAGCCACGATAGGCCAGGCCCAAGTTACGCCTCCTATCCAGTTGTCAGAGGTTTTGTCGTCGGCAGCTGAAGACCTAACGTCGTAGTTATTTTTAGCGAAGCCCGCCTTTTCTTCTTGCAAAGCTGCTAAGAAGTTGGTATGTAGAAAATTATATGCGTCGACGCGTTCGACTTCATTGAGCACTTGCTTCCAAGTTGGGCCTTAAGTTTAGTCACACGGCTAGAACTACTCTTCGAAACTCGGTCGCAGATGCATGGAAGGCTGTTAGCCCAGTGTTGACAGAAAGTCAAGATGGTGACAGCTGTTCTACAGCCCCTGCTAGCTCTGCTAGCATTAGAGAAATTATTCAGAAACTACTTGTGTTGTCAAATAATAATTTCTCGCCACAAAATTCCGCTGTTCTCTCGACTTTGTCCACAGCTGACGGTAAATCCGAATGCCCAACGGCAAGAATGATTGTGTTGTCTAATCATAAATGCCGTAGTGACTTACAATCATAATTCGGTATGCATATCTCTGCTATTGTTTACTCCTGGTATACTTTGCTTTCCAAACGTCAAGAATGACTTGCGATCATTGGCAGACATGATACGCTCTAACCTCGGGGCCTTCGAGTCTTAGACTCGAGAGATTAGCTGGTAGAGTCGGTCACCAGAAACGTAGGAAAGTTGGCGCTCCCGATGAAGACTTGAAGAGGAGAGTGATTGCAAAGTTAACCACGGGCGCTGCAAAACTCATAAACTCGTGCGATCCGTTTAGTGTCGAGTCCGTTTATGTAAATGCTCTACGCGACAAGCGTTTCTGCGCGCTAACGGATTTGACGTGGACTGATTCCCCTGCTAAAGTGTTCCCTGCGGAAAGCTTTCACGTGTCAGGAGAAAATACGTACTGCGCAGTAGGAAGCTTTTCCAGAAGCTTCGTTGCGGGCCTTGAATTTATCAGACCAGGACTTCTTCAAGATTTACTTCCTCGAGCAATGGAAAAAACAGCGGAAGCTTTGGTCGATGTACTTGTTAAATTCATCGAAAATTACTACGAAGGGAGCCGCCGACGGATTTTTTGCGAATCATATTTGGAGCGAGAAAATTTGCTTTGAAAAATAAGGATGGCACAACCCGCCCTATCGCATGCTCCTCTACACTTTGACGAATAGCAGCGAAGATTGCCTGCTGGAGGAATACGCCGCGAATTGGCGAAGCAATAGATGAACACCAGCTCGGTTTTGCTAATAGAAGTGGCACAGAAGTGGCTATCCATGCTGCACGAGCCTATTTTTAATTCAGGTCAGAAGACATAGTCATGGTCAAACTAGATTTTTCAAATGCTTTTAACAGCGTTTGATGTGACCACCCTCTAAGGGCTGTTGTCTCGCATATATCTGACCTATATGATTAAATTGTGTTAACTGGTGACTTTGTAACATTAGCTCGTGATATTCAGAAGGTATTGGATTTTGCAAGCTAGGGCGGGTTATGCTTCAACCCACAAAAATGCGAACCCTTTGTGCTGGGTTCTCTTTAGTTCTCAATATCCGACTTCTCAGTCAGACTGGTAACCGACATTTGAATAGCATATCAACGACAAATGACATATTAATAATAAATTAACAAATGATAATAAATAACATAATTGATATATAAATAGTAGAAAGATATCAACAGCATAACAACTGTTGTTAGTACGGTCTGTTTTTTTCCACGTCGCGTTTCACATCGTCCCGATTTAAAAAAAAATCCGGATCGAGTTCGGCCATCTTTGCTTCCCACCTTCCAATGGATTCGTTGACGGCCGCGGTGCGGGGAAGATAATAACGACGCCTTAATATTCCATGAGGAGCGAACAATCAGCGAGAATGTAAACGAGTCGGTTGCGCGTTGACGCGTGGAATCCCAAGGTTCGTTTTAGAATGGCTGCTTTTACTTGATTTAGTTGGTCCCTTATAGTAAAATCTTTGACGAACTCGTTGCGTTGCCTTGTAGTATCCTCGTTACAGATTGCAGCAAGTAATGGTATTACGCATGAGATCGTGTTACTTGATGCGAACATTTTAGTGAAATGCCTCACGAGTGCGACAGAGCCAATAGGACATGATGCCCAGCGCGAGTAAGCCATTTCTATGGTTCTCGCTCTGCGTGAGATAGGAGTACAGCCTCTTGTTGCTTAAAATACTTTTCTTCTGCTGGTTGTATGTCTTCTGACAAAACGTTCGGAAGACGGTACCTAGGTGTCTGGCTGCTGGATGCAACGGACGAGACGGAGGGCATCCTGGATCGCGCGGGTAGTATGACAATTGCGATTGAACCACGGACATGTGAGAACGCTCCGTCAGAGATAGAATGTCTAGTTTTTGTGACAGTGGCAATTTTCCGAGGGCTCGTATTGGGTCGTCCGGTACGTTGATTACTAAAGCAATAAAGATGTGCGCTCGCAGGAGACCGCCTTCCCTCAAAGGATTTCTGTCTTCCATGTAGCTTACTCTGTCTCTGTTTACACTGACCGCAAGTACATCGACAAGTCGGGACTAATCTTGAGGTAACAATCGAGCATGCGTAGTCGGCTAGGGTATCGCGTAAGGCCGTTGTACGACTAGAAGCCGGACGATCGAGACGAGGGTTAAAGTCTTCCGCGACAATTAGAGGCACATGAGGCGGGAGCGCCGCTTGAATACCGTTGACTGATTTTTCAGCAAGCACGAGAGCGGGTTCGATTTAAGCAGGCCGTACGTAGGCCACTGCAGGTCAAAAAGTCCCCCATTCTATGATTGTACAGCATGGACACCCGACCGCTGAGTCGTCCGGGTTCAACAGTTCTCTCAGCAAAACAGTGAACGACGTTGAAGCCTGGAAAATCAATCCGCGGTCGCCCACGCCTCTGTCAGAACCAATATATTAACGCCGCCCAGAGCTGCTGGTACGAGTAGTGTCAAGGTTGCGGTGCCTTTGCAGTTCCACTTCACTATTTTTAGCCATGTCCGCGGTGGGGAGCCACTGCGACTGCAGTCGGGATGCCGAGAAACTGTCGCCAAGGCTTGGCCGACCTTCGTCCAGACTGCACCAGGAGAAATGAGACTAACATCATCCTACCAGGCGTGCCACTTCTTGATGACGGGATGAAAGCTCAAATGTTTGGTTGGTTGGAGAAGTTACAATCGTCGTGAAGTCGCTTAGGTCTTCTGAGTGCTTACAGGTGTTTGTTCCCTTTGAGGTCCTGCTTTTCGACAGCACGGTTAAACCACCGGCTCCGTGTTATTAACTAAACGAAAAAAAAATCTTTTAGAACAGTTAAATGCCCACACGTTTAAGTACCTGTCTTCCTTATTTAATCTAAATTTACCAGCGATAGCTTGCGGGCAAGCCCTTCTGCCCGTGGCAGAAGGAGGCCTAGCATTCCAGACGCTGTCTCGATCGCAGGTCGCTCGGTGGTCGCATCCATGTCTAGCACCTGGAAAATGGTGCCAAGAATACTAGATTACATAGTTGTCGAACGCTTTCGTACTCTACTAGAGGATTCTAAGGAATGTCTCTTAACACACACTGGAGCGCCCCCTCCTGAGGACCCGATCTCGCAGGTAAGCTGGACCGCGCTGTGGAAGAATACCGTTGGAACCCTCTTAGAGGACTTTGTCGTCGCTGGTCTTCACCTTGGGGTCCCATTATTCGAGGAACATGAGTGCAGCTTTGGCTAGAAGGTTTCACGACTAGGTCACCATGGCTTGTCCTGCATCCGCAGCTTAGGCTGTAGGACGAGAGACGCTGCTCTGAATGACACCCTGGTTCGTGCTCTAAGGTCTTCTGGCTAACCTTATATTCTCAAACCTGCAGAACATACACGACTCCCGTCGACCTGATCGAATAACTCTAACAGCCTTTGAGGTTGAGAGGAGATTCGTCTGGGATGCTACTGTGACTGCCTCTTTAACACCTTTAATTGTCAGTTACGACGCTGCCCAGGCGGGTTATGCTGTTCCTCAGGAGGAGAGAAATAAGTGTTTAAAGTATGCAGCTATCAAAAACTCTACAGATTTTCGATCTTTTGCCATCGGGACCTTAGGGGCCCAGGTAAAATTGATCTCATTGAATGCTTGCCAGTGGAAATTTCTCCATTACTAGAGAAAGCCTGCCTAGAATCCAGCTCTCATTCACATTCCAAGATAGCTAATTACCCGCCGTGCTACTGGTAGAATAGTCAAATTGCCGAATAGCAAAGGACCTACCATCATTTGTGACGAGTATGCACGCGCCGCAGAGCAAGCATAGAACTTTCCTAGCTATGGGAAGAGTACAGAGAAGCACGAAGAGCACTATATAGGGTAATTAAGAATAGCAAACTAGACCATTAGAGTTCGCTGTGCAAGGAAAACTTAAAGCAACATCGTGCGTAACAAAATGCGCCACGCGCAACCGGCAGAAGTATTCCGACCGACTATAACTGCCCACTTACCGCAAAGGCCCGGTCGCAGCCGGTGCTCCTGGAGGAAACTTCAGCTCTTACCTTTGCGCCAATCTCAATCCATGAGATCAGAATTTTTCCCGTACGCATATGGCAAAGAAATCCACCGGGCCCAAACGTGGTCCTCCGCAAGCAGTACGCATATTTTAAAGGAACCACCCAAAAGTGTTTGGCATGATGCAATTATCTGACGAAAGCGTAATAAACGCACGATGATAGGCGCCAAAAGAGCCTCGGCGTACCGTCATATATGTGTACTCTCCTGCATATCGAAAGCAGCTGAACACATGCATATCAACGGATGACTAGAAACAGTACTGAACAACAAAAAGGTGCTATCGGAAACCAGCGCGGTTTCCGAGCCCGACACTCCACACATTCGGCTATTAAACAAAGCTCCAAAACGTGGCCGAAATGCGCCGAAATCATCACAGCGTGTTTAATACGCTTTCGTGGGACGCCATAAAAAAAACATTTGTAAACAAATGCGTGTCCCCCACTTACGACATAACCTTTGGCTTTACCTAAAATGCCAAGCAAATACTTATGAAAACGTGGATTATGCAGTAACAGCCAGGGTCCCCCAAGGGTTCGTAGTGCTACCATGGAATATATCCTTCGACGGAATACTAAGGCTCACATCCCCTAGATATTATTCTGGCACCTACGCATGATCTGCGTAAAGAGGATCTGCTCAAAGCTACAGCCAACGGAGGTTTAGCGGATATCCGAGTTCGATAAAGCTAATTCCAGCTTCTGCGAGGTGCCCCCGAACATGTGCAGTGATCTGCATCCTGGCATTATCGTGCATAAAGTTGAAGTTATCACCAGCTTTTGCATAAGGCACCACGTGTGATGCCAGAATTCTATCAGTTGTACGGTTGGGCATTTAACATACATTTTTAGTACAGCTGGTATGTGGGGTCTAATGTTCATGTTTTGCAGTATTGGCCTTTTGTACGCGCACTCACAGCTACCAAGAGACAACTGCGGAGCCGTTTAATTTAACTAAACAGAATTAAGTAAGCTATCTCGCAAGATGTTTACTGATGAAGTCGTTCTTGTTAATGGCCGCTTGAGTCCTAATTTAATTTGGCATCCTTATTGTAAGTACGAACTATCTGTCTTAAGTCAACTGTGCTAGGTTATATATTTTTTTGCTCCATAGTGTGTATATATATATAAGGAGGCGAGTAAGTACTGAAAAACATGCGTTTATAAAGTATCCGTAGAGTTTTGCCCCTTGGCTATCACAACGCTTAGAGGGGAATCACTAGGAAGGTTTGCGATGGGCTAGAACTAGCTATAGGCGACCAACGATCAGGGCTGCAGCGGTTCTGGGCAGCTTTTCAAAATTGACACTTTCCTTACTCATCATGGGATGGAATGTGGAATTCCCACGTCCACGGGCATACAATTGTATAGATTCTACTTTAAATTAAAACAATGTTTATACATGTATATACATACATATGATGTGCATATACATACATACATTGATTGATTGATTCATGTATTCGCTTGATAAGTGTGTGTGTACATACATTAACACTTTTGTTAACACATAACGCGGCTATCATATTCAGTCCGACCGTATTATACAGCACGACCAACACTTCCAAACAATCTGAGATGCGAACAACAAAAATAGAGCTTCTTTCGGACTAATGACGAACCGACAGATGGCGTTCACGTTGATACCGACTCGATGACGTTGCGTGTCTCATCAGCGGTATCAGCGCCGCCCTGACTGCGACCGTGGCAGTATCACCGGAGAAAGTGACAATTGCTCCAATTTATTTCCTCATCATCATCATCATCATCGTAGTATCACTTCACATCACCACCAACATCACCACTATTGTTGCGGCCATGGCTGTCAATGTGGACGACCGTCCGGTCAACGTCATGCTGAAGCCAGCCGTCAACACAGTTGAGAGGAAAACAACGTCAAACCGTTGTGTATGCATGCAAATCGGTGTGTTATCAGCAGCGACCTTCGAGTAATAATAACACTTCGGTGAGTGGCGCCGAAAAGGACGCCAAACCGGGTGTCATGAGAGAGCGTCATCCTGCGTCATACAAGCGGCCACTTCAACTGGTACAGGTAGAAGACGTAAAAACAGTACGGAGCGCGAATTTGCCGATCGCAATCGATCAGCATGTGACCGTGCTGCTGCTGCGGCTATTACTACTACGACTACTTAGACAATTTTGGTCACATCATTTGCCTTAAATTGTTACCTCAGTTACAACAACAAAAACAGCAACAACAGATTTCAGAGAGAGACGGCGGCATGAAATGCGAAATCCGATCGGCAATACTCCAAGGCTCATTGTAGTTCATTGCATCATCAGATACGCTTTGCTTCAGCGCGTTCCGTTGACGTCCGAGGCGGTCGCCATATCTGGCACATACAGATATATACAGTATTTTGTATCTGACGTACAGACAATTATTCCGATTGCTTAGCTGAGCGCAGGCCCGTAACATGAGCCTGTGCTCAGCTAAGCAATCGTAGGAAAAGATTCCTAAGAATAGAGCTGCACTGAAGGTAATTGTCTGAAGTTACGGATGCCGTTGCGTCGGGTGGCGAATTATGTCTTCTATCTTGTCATCATTATGAATTGGTTTTACTGTGTTGTTTCGTTTCTGTTAGTTGTTCCAGGGGGGAGGAGGGGTGGACGGAACGCGTTACCACCTACTGCCAATGGACGAAGCCAATTTTTATCAACGAGTCAAGACACTTGCTATTTGCACTAATGCCAAACATAGGCGACTTTAGTTACACAGTTAACGCTGCGTCCGCTGTTGCGTGTCTTAGCAACGTTGTTTACGTTGCTTGGAGCGCGCCGAAACGCCTGCATATACCTGGTATGTTCAGACACAACCTTACACGAAGAGTACGGGTTGTGTTGTGCACCTGTCGGTTCCGCCTGCAGAGGTGTGCCAAGTACCATGTAATGAAATGCACAGCGCTGGACAAAAATCTCGTTGTAATACTTCTCTCGTCGGAAGCGTCAAGAAGATAGAGCTTCATGAAGAAACATTTTTGAGCTTGTATATCATTCGCAATTTGAGTGATATATAGACATAATTGAAATTGAATACCAGAACGCCTGCATATGGCTAGGCTAGGTACCAATACAAAGCTAGTTCATCAACACATAAACCGTCATATATATGTAAATAACGTCTAGGCATGCGCTGAGACCAGGACGAGATCCGTGAGAGATGGTTGTGCACTAGGCTCCCCTCCCACAGTCTCGAAGTAGTGCCACACATTTCCGAACTTTGGGCAGCTAGGGGGATTGACGTTCTTAGTGGGTGAAATTCTTACCATAGGTGCTGCTGGTTGCCAATGCGGACAGTGAGATTAGCGTTTCCAAACCTCCTATCCTGCATTACGTAGACCCTCACGTGTCATTGTACCTTGGCAAGTAAACAGGCTTTGAACGTTTTTATAAGAAGACTGGATGATAATGCCTCTACGTATCAGACTAAATTCTGGTAAGTCCATGCGGTCTGTTCCCTAGCAGTAAAGGTCGGCCTATCAAGTAGGTCAACGCCGATCAACAACGAAACCTCCATTATTCCATAATTTTATGCTTCGTTTATTAGTCAGCCGTATTAGTCATAGCAGTAGATTAATAATTGATCCCGGTAAACGTATGATCTAGCGGTCATGGTTTCATTTCGTCCAGGGCGGTGTTTCCTCGTTTTATATCAAGGTCGAGGCGCTGTCTGAAGAACGAAACAATTAAGAATTTGTTTTAATAAAGATACAATATTTGAAGTAAAAACTTTATATATACAGGGTGTGACAGGAAGGTTTTTAAAGCGATGCATAGAATTGTAGAGCTCGTTAAAGCAAATATTTTTTCCAATAGAACATGGTCTCTAAGACGTCTTGTTTCGGAGTGAGAGTGAAATTACTACAGTTTGTGACAATGGTGCTTTCGTCCGACATAGGAGCACAAAATGTGCTGTTGCGAGACAACCAATGCAAGGCCGGTTAGAAAACGCCCCATGGTCGCTTAGAAGAGAATTCGCTAAAAATGTAGTTCTTTATTAGCGTTCACGCCAAATATTTCAAAATCATAACCCTACAACCACTCACAGCGCTCAAAACGGGCATATTCAGCCAATGCGCAATTCATGGCGATCATTTTGATCACAAACATATGTCCATGCGAGCTGTGATTGCGGAGTAATTACGATTTTTCGGCGGGATGTCCAGATTAAGTGCATGAGAAATGACGCGCTGCGGCTGTCGCGCGACACGTCGGCGGTAGTGAACGTCGCCACACAGTCGTTTTACATGCACTCAATCTCGACATGCCCTCGGAAAACTCGTAATTACTCCGCAACCACAGCTCGCATTGACACATATTTGGTACCAAAATGATCGCCGTTGAATTGCATCGCGCATTGGCTGAACATGTTTGAGCGCTGTGAGTGGTTGTAGGGTTATGATTTTGAAGTATTTGGCGTAAACGTTAATAAAGAACTACATTTTTGGCGAATTCTCTTATAAGCGACCATGGGGCGTTTTCTGACCGGCCTTGCATAATCTTCAGATGGAGCAGAATTTTATCACGAACACGAACGTGTGCTTAGTTTCTGTCTAGGAGGACTGGTTGTCTCGCAACAGCACATTGTGTGCTCCTATGTCGGACAAAAACATCATTGTCACAAATTGTAGTAATTTCACTCTCACTCCAAAACAAGACATCTCAGAGACCATGTTCTGTTGGAAAAAATATTTGCTTTAACGAGCTCTACAATTAATTCTACGCATCGCTTTAAAAACCTTCCTGTCACACCCTGTATATATATATATATAGAACCGACATGATTTTTGAAACGCTCAAGACTGCCTATAGAGTCGGCATCTTCTGTCGTTTTGCCAGTGGCACGTGTGTTTAACTGGATTGAGGTCACGGCTATTCCATCGATTCTAACAGTCGCTACATATGTCTTGTAGACCGTCACGCGTTGTCCATTTCGACATGTATATGTAGTTGTAACAATAAGAACACACTGTGTGATGCTGCTTATTCCGCACAGCTTTCCGCGTCGGCGCAAATTGGGACGGGCGTGGAGTAAGGTTGTTAAGTAGCTAGATATTTAATTAAATAAACTTACTTCCAGCGTTGTTCTACTGGGTCTGGCAGACGGCTGCCTGCCCTGTCAAGTAATAATGCTACATTAATTATTTTAGTTCATATATTTATGCACATAGGACGCCTTGGGCGAGAACAGATTTAGTACTTACATGGTCGTTACTAGGATAGTGCCGGTAGTTATACATGCTCCCCTTGTGAGACATGTTTCAAGTACAATACGTAAAATTTTTGTATCATATATTCTATTCAAAATGTATCTAAGGGCGTGTAGCAATAGCAACTTGGGCGGCTAGCGCACCATTTTTACCCTGGCCGTGACCAGCAGAATAGAATCGAACCGTAGAATCGAATTCTGCTAAGGTAAAATTATTTTTTTCTTCCTTGATTGTTAAGGAAATTGATTTTTAAAGCAATTTAAGCAGGTGATATCTCTTAGTCCGATTGTAGGTTGAGCTTTTACTCTGCTGTTACATTCCACAGTTAGGTCTGGTGTGAGTTCATTATGTTCTGTCTAAACGGCAGATGCGAAGTAATCGCACATAATAGTGTCCCATCGATCAGCACTCAAATAAGCAGGTTTGGTTTTGCCGAGAATCCCCCCTCCCCTTCTAATGAGTTTGAAGTAATGGCCTCTACAGCCGTGCTAAGGGGAGTCACATATAGGGGCAGACGCTGATTAACTTCAGCCCAGTGTAAAACTGTAAAGGAACTTCGCCTCGCTGGACGTTAAGGGATAGTGTTTGACGTAAGACTTGTGCAGCTGTCTCGGCCCCTGTAGTAATATTCAACTTTTCACTCAACTTTTGTCCAAATTGATTATCGTATCGGTCGAGAGGTGACTGAAGATCGCCGCAGCTCGTTCGATTTGTATGTTGGGTTTATATCTCTTAAAATATGAGTATGGCTGAATGAGAGCACCTTGAGGCCACTACGATACCTTTTTCTGCTCTGAAGCAGTACCTAGCCACTTCTGCAGCACTCAAAGTAGGGTAGCCCTCGGCCTCTTGAAGTAGGGTAACCCTAGAAACTCTGCTTCGTCCGCACTGAATATTTTCCAACCCAATAACCTGTGGGGAATCGTAGAGATGATTGAATAGGAGTATTTGGCATTCCGTACGAACAATTCGCACTGTAAGGTGTTCAGGGCCAAGCCGTTTATGTTTTTACTTCATCAGTCTTCTTGTAGAGCAAAGGTGGGCCTAGAGCCCCTCTCTGTTGCATGCCTGTTGCGGATAGTATAATTAAGAAAAAATGCACGTTTATACGAAGACTCAGCATAATGATATAGGCTTGGGGTGGAGTCCTTGGCTGACTTTCGCATGTGATCTCTCCGTAGTGTATTGAAAGCATTTGAAAAAAAAGTCTTGTTTGAGCCACGTACGTGGGCCAAAACCTAAAAGCCAGAAAAGCGCGAGTCTTCAATACACACTGAAGCCAGCGTGAGTTTGTGCATTTCTTCAAGAAGCTCTGCGGGCCGTCAAGTTGTGAAGCCTGCCGCACTTGTAGTCCTGGAGATTCTTCCATGTGATTTGCGCTAATCATGGCTTGACCTTTCTATTCACTGGGTGACGGGTTGTGGGTTGTGTGTGATTTGGCTGTGTTATTCTTAATATTATTTTGGAGTTTTATTAGGATATTTTCAATTGAGGGATCAGTATAGTACCGTAACTACATAGGGTGGGGGGCGGTGGGGGGGGGGGGGGGTAACATAGCTGTAAGGTGTTTTGCCCCCTGGTGTGACGTAGTAGGCACCGACTATATATGACCCATATAGCAGGCCACATACAGCGCTGGAAACCCATCGACTTTGCTAGTTCTGGACTGATCACTGAGAGTAGATCAGGCAGCTTGTCGCCCATATGATGACTTCGGCGGAGGCATGGAGGGAGTTTTGACACTCAAGACAGCCAAGGAAACGGCCGGGCGGGAGAGGTTTGAGCGGGTCTCTCCGGAGAGTGGTCGAGACGAGGACCCGAGGGAGGGTGGAGGGGGTGGGGAGCAGCCAGGCCCTCATGGTCTCGACGCACCCTCACAGGACGGATTACAAAATGGCATCCCCCTATCCAACCCCAGGTAGACATGCGGGATGATAGTCAGGGATAGAACGGATTGAAGGAGAACGGCAGAGACGCCTCTCCCACGGCTTCGAAGTAATGCCAAAGTAATACCGAGCCTGGGGGGGGGGGGGGGTGGGTGGGGAGGAATCCGGGTTTAGTGGGTTTGCGAGTCTCACACTAGTCACGCAGGCTGCTAGTGGCGCATGTGCATCATGTATTCCCGAAACCTCCCAGAAACCAAAAAAAGAGATCAGGCAGCTTGGTGTTGATACTGCACCGTGGTAAAATAACTCGTGGCCTCCTAAACGTCGCAGCCAGTAGTTGCTGGGCAGTGGTTTCATCTTCGGTGGGTTTCGGGGCTTGTGAATAAAAATAATTTATGGGATTCCATCGTCTAAAGTAGCTATACTTCTAACTATAGCAGCGTATTTTTTTGGCCACTAGCTGGGGTGTTGTCGGAGTCGGCCGGCGTAGAAACTTGCATACAAAATTCTTCTATGGTTGCCGCATGTCACGAGCGTACGAGCATCACTGATAAGTCTACTCTTCTATCTAAGGAGGGAAAATGTCGGACAAGAAGAGGCGCCAGCTGCATGTGGTTCATGGTAATTGACTTATGGAGATATGTTTTGATATGATGCAGCTATGTGCTCTTTAGTCTCGCATCTAAGACGTGCAATTTATGTCCCAGAATCATAGAGGACGGTAATTGTCGGTCGAATGTGAGTATTACTTGGCCTAAGGGTTTTCATCCGTAACACCGTGCAGGTGACGAACATGCGTCTCGCCCAGCTTTTCGAGTCCTGTTCGTCAAGTATCTTCGCTTCCGTGAGAGCGACGTTAACACCTGAAATTATGCATGGAGCTACAGCTGAGCATAATTGCGTTTAGTTGCTTTATTTTGTACAGGAAGGTTGCCGACTCCAAACACACAAACTTCTACACTACTCCAAATTAGAACAAAAATGAGAGGTCAAAACTGCGATGCTTGACTTGTCAACAGAAATTCTACGTTCTGGGGATAATGTATGAATCACCTTAAAAACGTTAGCAGTGATGATTTTCTCAAAGTTAATTTGCGTGTCACTTCTGATAAGCTGCGTGCAAAAACGCAACAAACAATTTGAAGGTATTTTAGTACCTGCATTCGTTTCTAAGCCTATCGAATTGTTTTAGTTCTCGTGCCGCCAATCGTTTCTCTTTACACGAAGTGTGAATGTGAATACACCATTACCATCGCCATGTTATTCGCTTCGTCTCGGCCGTCTGGAGTTAGCATCGGTCGCTGTTCGACCGCTGTCAACAGAATTCTGAGCGAGGTAGGGTCACATAGAACGTTCCCCGGATGTTTGCTCCTTATCCTGACCATTCGATTCGAACGTATCCGCTCTATTTGTATTATTATCTAGCTAGACTAGTCATTCAAGATCATAATTGATCACAAATTTGAGAGAACAGATGTGTAACGGCGGAGCTTGATTTAAGTGTGATATTAGCCTATTCTTGCGGCCAAGCCATTAGGGGGTGGCCAACGTCGTTGACAAGGATGGCTATAGCGGTGTAATCGACAACTGCCTCAAGACAGATGCAGAATTAGTGATAGTGAATATATATATATATACATATACATATACATATAGGGTGTTAAAGATATTTTAGAATATATTTTATTATGGGGATTGTTAGCGTGCAGTTTAATTTTCCAACATCCCACTGGAAAAGTCTAATAGCGTTAAATTGCAACATCTTAAAGGTGAATGCTTTCTTGATATTGTCTAAACCTAATCAGTCATTTGAGCCGCTTGGACACACAAACACGCAGACCCCCGCCGCGTGTGTCTCTCAATTCCGTGAAATTGCCCACCCGCCTATAAAGTATGTACAAACTTACGGTCTGCCCAGACAAGTTGTTCAGAACATAAATGTATACAGCTGAGGTGAAATATTTCTAACAGAAGCACATAACGCGCAAATAAGATATGCGATGTATTTTAGTCGACCCTGAGAAGTTGATCTAACATGGCGTGGTGTGCCCACATTGTGCCCACTCGTTAGAGCGGATACTGTCAGACGGGATATTGTAGGAGGAATAGCTGACACGCGGCGTCGCTGACTCATAGCTGAGTTCAGCTATGAGTCAGCCATTTCGAAAGTCTCACATAGTGTCGTATCGGTTATCGCACTGTGTCAAGTCCGTCAAATAGCTCAAACTAGTTTCAGCCCATTGCTCATAACGGCCAGATGAACAAAAAATTGGCAGGGGCACTGCTTTTGGGCAACTTGCCTCCTCCCGAGAACGCTTTACAGCAAAAGGGAACACGGTGTTATGCAGGCAGGATGATTACGTCGACAGAAACGCTGCCGGGGAGCTCGTGACAAATCCGTGTACAACGGGATTACGTATATAGTGAACTATATATATATATATATATATATATATATATATATATATATATATATATATATATATATATATATATATATATATATATATATATATAAATATTATAAGGTATTTCCAATATTCGTCTGAGATCTTCAAACTAACATAAAAACAAGAATGTTTAATATATTTTAGAATATATTTGTATTTTATTATTAAGATTGTTAGCGTACAGTTAACTCTTTAAAAATTCCACTGGAAAAGCCTAACAGCGTTAAATTGCAACATCTTAAAGGTGAATGCTTTCTTGATATTGTCTAAACCTAATCAGTCATTTGAGCCGCTTGGACACACAAACACGCAGACCCCCGCCGCGTGTGTCTCTCAATTCCGTGAAATTGCCCACCCGCCTATAAAGTATGTACAAACTTACGGTCTGCCCAGACAAGTTGTTCAGAACATAAATGTATACAGCTAAGGTGAAATATTTCTAACAGAAGCACATAACGCGCAAATAAGATATGCGATGTATTTTAGTCGACCCTGAGAAGTCGATCTAACATGGCGCGGTGTACTCACATTGGACCCGTTAGAGCGGCTACTGTCAAACGGGATATTGTAGGAGGAATAGCTGACACGCGGCCTCGCTGACTCATAGCTGAGTTCAGCTATGAGTCAGCCATTTCGAAAGTGTCACATAGTGTCGTATCGGTTATAGCACTGTGTCAAATCCGTCAAATAGCTCAAACTAGTTTCAGCCCATTGCTCATAACGACCAGATGAACAAAAAATTAGCAGGAGCACTGCTTTTGGGCAACTTGCCTGCTCCCGAGAACGCTTTACAGCAAAAGGGAACACGGTGTTATGCAGGCA
This sequence comes from Dermanyssus gallinae, assembly GCA_003439945.1. Taxonomy (NCBI): domain Eukaryota; kingdom Metazoa; phylum Arthropoda; class Arachnida; order Mesostigmata; family Dermanyssidae; genus Dermanyssus; species Dermanyssus gallinae. The sequence goes on from QVRM01001737.1 coordinate 203,487, forward strand.
GAATGATTACGTCGACAGAAACGCTGCCGGGGAGCTGGTGACAAATCCGTGTACAATGAGATTACGCATACAGTGAACTATGTATAGGCAATCATATATACATATACTACAACCATAAAACATAACAGCTTTAATATATTCAATCGATCATCTCTATGAGCGTCATTCTCACACCTCAGTACTCGAAGTTCTTAGCGTACTGTTGCTACACAAACTCCTCCCCCCTATATTAATGCACCCCAACACCCTCAACAACAACCAACCCCTTATCCCTTCGTACTCCCCCGCCCCCCCCCGTTGCCGCTCATGATTCGACGATAGCAATGGCGGCGCACCAAAACAAACTATGGCCCATATATAGGTAAATAAATATGTCGATATATATATATATATATATATATACATATATGTTAAAATCCGTACACATATATTAGGTTGGACCGAATGTAGTTGAAATTTCAAGATGTATGTTTTTAAATGTCCACCACGACTCTGAGAGTCTGAGTCTGCTGCGTATTACATAATGGTAACGATAAATAGAAGGTTGGGCAACGGCATACCGATACGTTATTTTAGCGGTTTTCAGTATTAGGTGCTACTGCAATCGAAGAGCATCTCGAAGAATCGAAGAGCTACGTTCAGTTCTCCTGTGCCTCAATGAAGATCTTGTAAGCCTCAATGAAGTCGTACGGTCACGGTTATAAATCCTGCGCACCTATCCCTAACGAATAATGGTGTTCTAGTTAATAGGTGCGCTAACCCCGTGGTGAGTGAATGAGTGAATTTCCAGGGCTTGTGCAAGAAAACAGGTTTGACCAAAGTGGACGTATCAACGACATTCGGGTGTGCCCAGGCGAAATGTGATTGATTCTACTAATGACTAACAGATGCCTCTTAGACAGAATGTATGTGTTGATGACGGGAGGTTATAGTGGTGGCTATGGAGGCGAATTTCCTGTATTGTTGTATTGCGCATTATTGCAACTAGTCTAGTTTAAATTATTCCCTGCCGAATAGCACTTTATTGTCGACCAAGCGGTTTACCCTACTTAGAGGCGATCGCTTCTGCGCGAGACAGGTCGTGTTCTACAGGTCAACGCTGCTTAGTTATCGTTCTGCTTTCTCTCCCAAGGACAATCCGAATTTGATGTGGATGAATTTGGCGCGAATTTGATGAAGATTAATTTTGTACCGATCGATTGTGGTACTGTTCGTGATAGGATTACCGCAAACAACGTTTCAATGTACTGAACATGAGAGCTCAAACATAAGACATCACAAAAATGTCGGTTTTTGCAGTGTTCCTCAACTCGACTATTTCGTTGCACCTCGCCAGCGTTGGTGGTCATTCACATAAAGAACAAAAATACTTTCCATAATTTGACAATTTCATTACTTTCAATCGCACATTTTGTGAAGCAATACCTGGCCAGTTACGTCGGTATAACAGAAGTACCTTACTTTACTCTCACTCCCAAACAAAACATCCCCCCAATCTACTGAATATAATATTTAGATACATTTGAAAAATCATATTAAAATGTAAGCGCTCGCAAGTGTGCAGAAGCATCAACGACAAGGTTCAACATATCTGAGCATTACAAGAGGTATCTCGTGCTTAAAAATCCTTATGGATGTGCAGGATGTTATGCTGCTTGGTAATGAGCCCCACACTGCGTTCAGCGGTATATGTGTTGTTAGCTCAGTTTGTTATGGACGCTGAGCACGTCAATCAAGTGACGGTCTTCTCTACGGTCTTATAAGCTTTGAGTGGTAGCTTGTTCTGGCACCAGTCGACAGCGGCTGGTTTCGTAGAAGCGAGGATGCCCGTGCCGATCGACAGGAGTCCATGAGCAGCATAGAATTAATGAATAGACAAATAACGTCGTCTGACAAAAAAATACACGTACCACATCGCTTTTGAATGACCTAACTAGCTACGGAGAGTATTATTATCTTCCGCCCTCTAGGAGGATCAGAAACCGTATGGAACCGTATGCAACTTGCAATCCTTCGATAGGGAACCTTATAGAGCGTCTATGCGTCTCGATGCTGCGAAGTCGGCATAGAGCCCAAATGCATTTGGGTCTGATCTCGTCCAAGCGCGAATGCCCCAATGGGCTGTCATGCATACATGATTTATGCAGAATTAGACATTTGGTCACGTGCAGAGCGCTTCACCATACTTGCCCCAAGCGAATGAAATTAATTAGCTAGGTTCAATTGCCTCTTTGCGGTTTGAAATAGCACGATCGCTCCGCCGCCCCATACGAAGAAGAAGGATTTAAATCTGGACTCTTTGATGACCGAAAGTGTTTCGGCCAGTACATGTTAAAATTGTCGTCTAACCAGTTTTGCAACAAATGCAGCAACCGACAAAATGGCATTCGCCCTATTAATGTTTGGTGTTATTGTCTTCGTCAGATCACATTCCACGCAATCACAATGGGAGAAGCATAAATTCTTGGTCCGGAATTAAAGCATAGAGTGGTAGTAGAATCGGTTCGCGCCGACAGGAGCGTGGACGATATCATTTCCTTCCGTAATTATTCGAAAAGTTAACTGTTGAGAAGCCGTAGGTTTTCCGCGTGTCGAAAAGAAGGCCGCACGTGTTTCACCATGACGGCGCGCCTGCTCACACGAGCCATTTGGTGCGAAACTGGTTAGACGGCTATTTAAACATGTTCTGACCGAAACACTTTTGTCCACTAAACAGTCCGGATTTAAATCCTCTTAATTTGTTTGTGTGTGGGGCTCCTTATCCTACACACCCGGTTATTGAAGAAAATGGCGCATTCAATGAATAAACAGACGCGCAAAGAGTTGAGAAACACAACGAGTCCAAACTCATCATCCTAGGTGCCATTAGAGCAAACGTATGACGATTTCACTAGATGCCACAGTTTTCTTGATTTAGCTGTCGCAATATATATATATATATATATATATATATATATATATATATATATATATATATTTATTAATATATCTCCGCTAGGACCGAAGAGGTTAGCCCAGTGTTCACCGAAGGCGTCCGCTATATCGTTTTTCCCCAGGCGGAATGGTGCCGCTGACCAAGGTTTTCCTTAACTGCATTTCTCGCCAGCCCCCGGCGTCCGTCTTTCTCGGCCATAGATTTCACCCGGTTATCCTGGAGCCGGTCCAAGCAAGGATCTGCTTTAAGTATGCGAAACCCGGGCACGTGGCTGACAAGTTTTTGGAAAAAGCTTTGCAAAAATTGCAAAGATCCGGATCATACCGCCAATTCCTGTCAAAATCCCAAAGAGCGTAAGCCAAAACCACTGCCAGGAACCTCAATGGGCGATATCCGTCCTATGCCCCCGGCAGAAGACGGTCGATACCGTCCGGCTAGCCATTACAAACTCTCGCAAGGCGACGTTTCTTCGGCAGCTAGAGTCTAAATCTCAGTAGACACGCTGACGCAGAAGCCCAGCAATACAGATTTGCTGCTAGATAAGTGCCCTTTTGCGCCTCTACTTCCCTCCTGGGTAGCCCTCCTCACAGGCCCTTGCCATCAACCACATCAGCCAACAACGGTCTGCCATAAAAACGTTTCGACGAAGCTCAGCTGCGAGCCTCGATTTTTATAATATTAGACCACGGCATTTACAAGACCTGCTGTCCCTCGCTCTAGGGGCTGCCGCCGACCGGCTTTCGGCTGCCATGGCCAAAGTCGTTGATCTTCTTCGCTGGGGCTCGCCTCTCTCCGATTGGAAACCGTTTGTCTTTGGGGGCCGACTTCTCGCCCTCAAGAAGAAAGATGGCTGCGTGAGGCCCATCGCATGCTTATTCGCAATCCAGAGGCTGGCGGCAAAGGTCGGCACCTTTGAGAACAAGTAGACGTCTTATGTGCTCTTGGTGGCCATCAGCTCGGGTTTGCGACACCAGAATGATGCGAGGCCGAGGCGCATTTGACATATTGGGGGTCTCCTTGTTCTGCCTGGCTATCAAGGAGTTAGTCGACTCTCTCTAGTGCCCTCTTCCCAACGTATGGTACTTAGACGACGGTTTTCTGAGCGGCGCATGTGATGCAGTTCTGAAGTACATCCACCGTTCTGAGTTCGCTGAGCAGAGTGCCCTGGCTCTAAACTCTGCGGTCTATGTTATAGGAGATGCTACTGACTCTGACTCAAGATTGCCGGCACGGATTTCGAGTTACTAGGCGTCCCCAAAGGGGCGGGCGCATGGCTCCACGCCATACCCTGTGTCCGGACTCTGTTAGATGACGGCGAATATCGCGGTCGCACTTCAGTTAGGTATAGATATTGTGTACACTCATACCTGCGTCTCCGGAGAGTCGCCCGGCCAAATGGACGCCACAGGATGTCCTAAATCGTCAGTGCAGATAGGCAAGCAAGATACCAAGCCTTGAATAAAAGTTTTTTTAGTTTTCGGTTTTGGTTTGAATAGAGTGCAACGGTGCGTGTGGCGCTTGCCGACTTTCTTTTACTTTGAACAGTATTTCGAGCGCCCAGCGCCAATATGGACTCTGCTAGGTGAGACTTTACAGCTACATGCTACAGTGGTGCATTCGTGAAAGAAACAGCTGGAAGTGCATGAAGCTGTCTGCTTTGTAATTTGTGAGGCAGGCGGCCGGGCCTTGACGTAAAGGGGAGAGAAGCTGTGGACAACAATCTACATCTAGATTCTAGACTATTCAATGATATGTGGATTCGACGGGTGGTAGGCTGCAGCAAGAACTACTTCAACCGGGCATCTCCTACGTGCATTTTTGTGTAATCGTCGCATCATGGGTGCCACGGGCAATAGAGCCCCCGTGAAAACGAGGAAGAGGGTGGAGACCGCAATAACTAAACGTAAGGAGGAGCCTCAAGAAGAGTCTAAGGGGAAGAAGGAGAAGCTGACAAAGGAAGCCGGGCAGGCTGAGTCGAATCCGAAAGTGTCTGCAGCAAACAGTATCTTAACACTTGTAAATGTTTCCTAAGCTGCGATCCTGCCAACGGTGCACTCAGTATCATCAAATATGGTGAACATTATCGCAGGTGCCATTCCCGAAACGAGGAGATCGCTGGCAGTGTTGATTTGCTGGCAACTCAGCTGATTTTGGATGCTTATGACGATTAAGAGACTGGAAATGCTGTTTCTAATGGATGGACCCAGGAGAAAAATAAATATACGGCAAAAGGGCTGGGACAACTGCAGCCACAGATTGAGGCTGTCAGGGGGAACACAGTGCGTAATTTCAAGGATGATTTTCTTATTGTAATTGCGCGTAGGATTGAGCACGATTGTGACGGTGAAATATGTATTGGTAGTGGGTCTTTTCAGGGCAACATGCTAGCTCTCTGTAGTGAGCTGTTTTGACTATACCCGAATACTGAACCTTAATCGAAATCAGGTTTTATTCATGGCTGGGCCTTCAGTTGAAGTTACCAAAAAAGTTTTGGACCCTACAAGAGCATGCGAAGTTGAGAAGCGAAATATTTTACGTTACGCGCATACAAAGTTGAAAAGCGAAATATTTTGAAGGAACGCAGACTACTGCGACAAGTCAGTGTAGGACACCCCGCCATGGCTATTAAGGTGATTGATCAAGTCCCTGCATCAACACCGGAATTATCTCGAGTTTAATTCTTCCTTGAAAAATACAACATGACCATGACATTGGATAGTTTAAATGACATTATATTACACAACCCTACGAATGTAAGGCAATGCCAGGCATGGTTGGGATCGCCCGAGTTTAAAGTTGTAACGCTAAATCACCTATTTTCAGTAATGCTGCAGCTCTTTACCTTAACGCGGGGACGGGAGAGCTTAAGATCAGGACAACTTGAAACGCTGGGTTACATATTAGACCAAGAGAGTTCTGGGCTAAGCGTTATAGTCATAAGCAAAACATGGTTAGAATCAAGTGACTGTGACACATATGGCATCCTCTGTTTCACTTTGATTGGGTCAGGACGTGAAACTAGTAAATAGGGAGGGGTTAGTGTGTACACACGCTCAAACTACCTCATACTATCTAGGCTTGCTAAAAGCAGTGATAACGTACAGGTTCTCCAGGTACATCTAAAGGAGTACGGTTTTAAAGGTTTATTTTCGATATGTATTCCAGTTGGGTCACGCATAAGGAGGTCCTGCTGGCTTTGTTGGAAGAGAATGGGTTCAACTCTCCCTTGTATAGTAGTGGGTGAGTCGAACCTGAGTTTTCTGGCTTTATAAATTTTCAGCAAGAAGCATCTTTCATGTCGGCAAGCAAGTGACTCGTCCTGGTTCCAGTATCTTTAATAACCAAAATAACAACCATAATAGGAAATTGCGAGAATTTCCTGGAAATGTAACCGGTCGTGTGGTGCACCAGGCCATTTTTGGGATCACTACCCTGTGGCAGTGTTCCTATCTGGAAGATGTTCCCCGGCTACAGAAGTCCTATTTGCTCCCTCAGCCTCAGTAAGAATACATGATCGGAAAAGTGTCAACTTGTTTATTGACAGAGTTGCCCGTTTAAGCTGGTGAAAGATGTATGACGCTGATGGCACAGAAAAGCTCTTGAAAAATTCAGTAGCGTCCTAGTCAATCAATATAATAGATGCTTTAACAGTTTCTGCCCGGTAATTCAGAACAGCATCTAAAGTTTAATTTTTCTGCGAAGTTGAGGTGCCTGCGGCAAAGATCCAAGTCTGCTTATTATCGTAGTTTCCTGCGTCACAAGCGTGAACTTCGTAAGGCCAAACGAACATTTATAAAACGCGCTGCAGGCAACTCCAGGGTGGCACTTCCAAGCCTTGGTTTGTGTGGTCGAGCCAGGGGGCCGGTGGAACTCCCACTGCTCTGTAAGTTTGTTGGAGCTTCCGCCTGGGCCAATGGAGATCGTAACGGAAATAAACCATCATTTTGCTACGGTAGAATCCAACACAGTAAAGGCTCCCCAAATCAAGGAAAACTTCCATCTCCTGGTTCAAGATAAATTGTTCGTTCCCTTTTTGCCAGAGAGTACGCGAAAGGTTCAGAGAGGGCTAGAATCCACGAAGGCTTCCTGGAGAGTTGGGGCTGCAGGAATCCCAGACAGATTGCTAATGCTGTTCTTTGTCACTTTTGCTCGTCCATTGGCGCATATTATAAATACCGTTTCCTGACTACTGGTGTGTTTCCCGCTGGATTAAAGGTTATCACAATTATTCTCTTAGTTAAACGTGAGGGAGACCCTAACAACCCGAATCATTACCGTTTCAATTCTTTAGTGAATTACCTCTTTAAAATATTTGAAAATGTGGTTAAGTTTAGATTCAAAGGGCATCTTAGTTCGATTGGTTTCTGTTCGAGGAATTAGTTTGGATTTCGTAAGGCACGCTGAACGCACCTTGCCCTCGCTCATCTCTATCAAGAAGTCGTGAATGCTTTTCAAATCAACCAACTTTGCCTCGGTGTCTTTTTAGATGTTTCTGCCGCCTTTAGCTGCCTAAATCATTCGTTGTTTTTGCATACGCTCGAAATTCTTGGTTGTGGTGATACTGTTGTGTCTTGGCCTAGGTCATACCTAGCAGAGAGGCAGCAGGCTGTAAAGGTAGATTGCTTCGAATAGTTTTTAGAAACAATAAACCTAAGGAGGCTGCAAGGATTCATCTTAGGACCGTATATGTTTATCATTTTGATCATTTTCATTATTGATAGCTACAGAGGTTCAGATGCTGAAGCTCAACAAAACTGAAGTGACACTCTCCCCTGCTATCAAATGTCTGGGCTTAACTTTATATGAGACGCTTAGATGGCATGATCACTTAGGAGTTCTTAGGCCTAAATGGTATCCGGTGATTTCATCTGTTTGTCGCTTTCTTATAGTGTATAAAATGCGTTTAGTGCCTATTTCTTGTTATAGTATCTCTATTTGGGGAATTCATAATTGGGGTATAACTCATAGGGCGGAAGTTATTCAGAGTGATGCCCATAAGGCAGTTTTCAACTTGCGTTGCAGCGATTCGATTTGAAAGTGTTTTCATGATGTTAAGCTTTTGCGGCTAAAGGATATTTATAAAGTAGAAATTGCCTTGCCTGCACATAAGATGTACAGATGAGTTATTCCGGATGATGCTGCTTATAAGAGCTGCTGTTAGACGCACAACTCGGCCTGCAATGGAATTTGTGAGACCAGTAGCTCTAATACAGTCCACCCGTCATGATTTCGCGTACACCCTGCCGATTATCCGGACCGAGCTTCCCAAGAAAATTCAAGTACTCACCTCAGTCAATAGCTTAAAGAAAGCGTGTCATGTGTGTAAACGGGAGAAGTTTTAGCGACTTCAACTGTCAGTTTCGCATGGAATGAGATATGTTAAAGTATGAAATAGATAATGTCTGTGCTTTGGCGGGTCGGGCCCGTCCACTCGCAGTTTGCTACAGAAGGCCGGGAAGCGGCTGATTCTAGCCAGCGAAGATAAGCGAACGGGTGATTTTCTCAGACAGCGCCTGTAGCTGGATGTGCACCGGGGCAATGCGGCCTCGGTTCGGGGAACCCTCCAGGAATGGCTGGGGCCTAGAGTGGATCCCCCGTGATAGTGCACACGTTTGCAGGGATACAAATGTTATGTTCCCACCGTGAATGATTGATCTCATTTAATAAAGTATATATTCAAGCATGTTTATGTTTATATATATATATATATATATATATGTATATATATGTATATATATATATATATATATATATATATATATATATATGTATATATATGTATATATATATATATATATATATATATATATATGTATATATATATATATATATATATGTATATATATATATATATATATATATATATATATATATATATATATATATATATATATATATATATATATATATATATATATATGTATATATACAGGTAGTTCAATAAGTTCTTAGAATGAGCTTTTTAGAATTCGAATTTTGGCGCGCTTCCACCGCTATTAGGAACTGCAACTTTTCGACTGCCAGCAGTCAAAATATTATGGTGATTGGCCGTTGCGATTTCGTTTGATCGCTTTTCCCGTGCAACGTATCGGCGTGATTTTGAAAAATGGAGAAAAAAGAGTTTCGAGTGGTTATCAAGCATTTTATTTCAAAGGTTGGAATGCGACCCAAGTGAAAACTGAGTTAGACAAGGTGTACGGTGACTCTGCGCCATGTTTTGCCACTGTTTCCAACTGGATTAATGAGTTAAAAAGAGGTCGCAGGAGCACCGGGATGAACTACGTTCAAAACGCCCAAAAACGGCAACTGATTAGGAAAACGTGGAAAAGGTGCGGAAAATCTTTGCCGCAGATAAGCGAGTGAACATTAGGGAGATAGCGGAGGCCTTGGGGATCAGTTTGGGTAGTTTGCATTTCATCCTGCACGAAAACTTGAAGATGAAAGAGCTCAGAGAAAAATGGCTGCCGCATTTGCTCAACCAAGGCCAAAAAAACGCGCCTGTTTTCGCTTCACAGCGAAATTTGGCCAAGATGTCGAACAATACGTCGGATTTTTGGCGCAGATCGATGACCGTCGATGAAAGCTGGGTCCATCACTACACTCCCGAGACCCAAGAAGCATCTTGCCAATGGTGTGCACCTGATGAAGGACCTCCGAAGAGAGTGCGGACAACAACATTGACCGGAAAGGTGATGGCTACAGTTTTTTAAGCCCAACGTAGAATAATCCTGGTCGACTACCTTGAGAGCGGTAAAACGATCACAGGAGAATATTAGGCAAGACTGTTAGACTGCCTTTAGCAAGAACTCATCGTGAAACGGCCCGCTTTGCAGAAGAAGGTTGTCCTGTTTCACCAGGACAATGCTCCTGCACACAAGTCCCGGCAAGCATCGGCAAAACTGGCTTAACTGAAGTTCGAACTTATTGAACAACCTTCCTATTCTCCAGACCTGGCCCCCTCTGATTATTTCCTCTTCGGACATTTGAAGAATAGTCTCGGTGGAAAGCGTTTTTCCTGCAATGAAGAGGTTAAGGCTGCTGTCAATGCCTATTTTCAGTCTTAAGACGCGGAATTCTACTTAAGAGGTATAAAAGCTCTGAAATCTTGGTGGGAAAAGTGTATTGAGCATCTCGGGGAGTATATCGAATAAGATAAATTTAAAAACATGATTTGGAAAATTCTTGGTTTTCATTCTAAAAACTTATTGAACTACCTATGTATATATATACGAGGCGAGCACTGCCGAGTGTGTGTATATATATATATATATATATATATATTTTTTTTTTTTTTTAACAAACGTGATTTTAAAAGGCTCAAGGCTATTAGTATAATCAGAAACTCCTATCGTTTCGCCGGTGGCAGTTATGTGTAACTGGAATGACGTCAGGGCTAGAGTTAAAAATATTTTAAAGGAAGGTATTTTTAATTTTAGACCATCCTCCGCCCCTACGGGCTTGGAACCCACCGTGAGGCATATCTTCAACGTATCGAGGGCCGGATATGTTGAGATATCTAGGGTTTTCTCTACAGTCCTCGTGGCAGCATGGCCGATGATTCTCAGCGATATGGTTTATCATCTATTCTCAATGAGCATCACTTACAGACTATTCGTTCAACAACAAGGATCGAACTGGCGAAACCCCAGTAGATGACAGCCACTAGACCCCTAGTCCACGCCGCCACTTGAGGACGGGACTATTCTCTCAGTTCTAATGATCGGTCCATATGTCTTGTGGACCATCACTCATTGTTAACATAAGCATGCATATGTATCTAAAACAATAGGAAACATTCTGTGTGATGCTGCACGTTTTAAAGCTGCGTCATTTCCATGCTGGCGGAAACGTGGTAATTGCTTGCCTGACGGCATCCACAGTTCGTTGTCAGGGGTGTCGGTTACGAGGAGGGCCGCTACCCTCGTCAAACTGTCCCCCATTAGTAAAGTCGAGGAGGTTCTTTCGGACAATTAGCGCTAATGAGAGGTCATCCTTCCCACCATCAGGAAGGCGGAGAACAACCGGCGCGAAGGAGAATAGGGAAGACCAGACCGGAGTCGTCGTTATCCTTTGCGACTGCCACAGGATCTTGATGAACTTTTCGGCTATTCGTCTGCGTACTGACTTCAGCAACATGCGGACCAGCCGCCGGCGGCGAGTAAGCTTTTGAGTACGGCCGACTAACTTCTTCGGGTAAACCGAGAGTAACGCAAGCCTCTCCTTTTAAACGAAAGTCCTCAAGCTGGACTGCTATTGGGGCTATTCCTGTTAAGTCCCGACCCGCGTGCCGGTTGGCCCGCAGTAAGGTCTGTTGCTTGCGCGATCTGTCATTACGAGGGGCTGTTTTCCGTGGTGTAGCCCTGATCCCTCTGGAATTGGGCCGCAACGCCTTTTCCAGATACCTCAAAAATGTGGATAACTGGTGTCTGATTCTCTGCAGTAGGTCAGCCAACTCCGAGAGCGGCGTATGCAGTCTGTTTTCGGGGGCCGCTAACGTCCCTCCTCCTCTAACACGAGGCCTTATGGAAGTCAGGCATTGAAGCGAAAGAAAGCAGTTTACGGTGATCATCAGTTGTTTTTCCATCATTCTTTAATTTTGATGATCAGAGTTTACATTCTTGTGGTTGTCCTGTGGGCGTTTATCTACTATTGTGTGTTCAAGGCAAGAGGCATCCAGTCAGCGGCAACGGCCCTCCCCGGTAACCGCGGAGATCACTCTCAGAAGGACAGACTTTGAAAGCAGCAATAAAGGCGGTAAATACCCAATGTTTGAAGCAGTTCTGCTTTGTTCAGTTTTGTTTGGGGCAAGTTCGCGAGCAATATTTAAGCATGACCCTGGACATCCGAGGTAATTAATTTTTTTTAAATTTAATTCTGATAATTTAATTCTGCCAAGAAACAGAAGTGGCACATGACAAGGAGCGTAAGAAAGTTGACTTAACCTTCACAGTCGTCGTGAAATCTGGTGGTGCAGAATGTGCGTCCTCTGCCGATGTCCTAAGGGCTCTCAGAGACAACAGTGATCCAGCGACGGCTAAAATGAACGGCAAAACTGTTTCAAGAATGGCTTTCAGCCGAATCAGCCGAAATTCGCCTGATTGTACTGGGGACTGCAGCGTCGCAAAAGGCTGCACGGCCAACATGAGCAGTGTCTAGCATATAGATTAGGGATGACAAATCTCCGCGACAATCGCAAACAAAATGACTAGTAATTACTGCAAATAAATCATAGGGTCTAGGGCTCCTAGAGCATACGATCTGACATCTCAGTTCGCGGCCCAAAAACATTGGCGTCTTACAACTCGCCGAGATTCCCACAACATAGATTTCTCAATCTAGGTGCACACTTTTTTTCCATTACCACCTTTTTCGTTACCGCCTTACGATCTTCTCAGTATATATATCACGGAGGTTAACTTACAGAAATACGAGGATTTCCTGGAATAATTAGATCTCAGGATGAGTACCCGTGATTATCAAAAAGCGACTGTGGGAAGAAACTAAATGCAGCTGAGAGTTTTTGGGGAAGCAGCTCCAGATCTTTCCAGAATGGGCAACCCAAACAAATCAATACAGCTCAGAAACACTTCTGGGTGCACCTGCGATAACGGCAGATCAGCCCTAGAGCTGACGCTTGCAACAAAAGGAGTACCGCATGGAAATACTTGTATCTATTGAAAGCAAGAAACCCTAGCCAACAAAAGGGTACAAGATCGTCTGTAACCGAATGCGAAACGCACAACCGCTACTACCAGCAGAAGCAATGATCCCGTCCGATTATAACTCTAAGTGGAAGTCCAACTGACTATAGCCCAACATGTTTACCAAGCGTCACAAACCAAATAAATCATATTTCTAATACGAATCACAATGCTGATAAAAATAATTGACATGTGTTGCTACTTAGGAAAATTAGGCCCAATTTTGACGAGGTACACTCTATACCATGAAGTGCGTTTACCTCTTTATTTTGCCATTCTGTAGTCCACGCGGGGCTTGGCAAATAATGTTGGGACTCGGGTTAATGTACTATTAATAAATTGGATCTACTACACTATGTTCAGTCACCGCACGTCTAATAAATTGACGGTAATAGTAGTTGTTATTGCTATTTATAGCAAAATTAATGTTAAACTCAAAAGGCGATATTCACTTTTTACGTCCTTTCTATTTCTTTCCATGGTTGGCAAGCGTTTCAGTTCCTACTTGCACCTTGCTGTAACTTATGTCACTGTTGCGATTGTTATGTATTGCGCGCTGATTGTGATATGGTAAATACCAGGAATACCATGTCGGAATAGTTTTGGTAGATCTTTAGGATTAATCGATAAGGTAAAGCAAGCAAACTTTGGCGCATTATTATCAATTTCCAGTAAAATGTGATTCCATTAGGCATATGGAGAGTTAAAGAAAGGAATGAGCAAGAGTCAGCATCTGCGGCTACAGCAGACACCAGCAGGAACCGCGATAGTGGGTGTCTGCAGTACTGATAATAAAAAAAAAATAATAATAATAATAATAATAATAATAATAAAAGAAGAGATCACAGGAGATCGACGCTCTCGGCTGTCCGTAGGGGGAAGGCGGCTTGTGGGCGTCCTAAGTCGCTGAGCGAGTGAACTATGAAGATCAAGTTAATGCTCGGACCTTACAATGTACTAGTTGAACAATAATAGTAATAATAAACTCCGACTTCAAACGACGACAAGTTTAACGCGAAATTTCAAATTTGACGATGACAACCATCATTCGCGTGTTCCACTGGTGTCAACAGAATGCTGAGCTGGTCGTCGCCTCGAACGTTCTCCGGATGTTTTCCCATCATTCTAACCATTCGATTGCAATGCACCCGCTCTATTCGCATACTACTAATAACTTAGCTAGACTAAATGTTTGTCGTCTCGCAAATCGTAACTGATTACAATGACGAGAAAACGGATGTGTAATAGCGGACCGCAATTAGAGTGCGAGATTAGCCTGTTCTTGCGGCTAAGCCATTGATACGCGCGAAGGTCACCAACGACGTTGATAAGGATGGCTACAACCATGTTGTCATCGACAACAGTCTCGAAGATTATTCAATGCCCCCCACGTACGTGCGGCATTGGTGATGGACGCGGTGCAAAATCGAGGATTCGTTTCAGCCTAACCCTTTAACCTCCACCGATGGGACAAGTCACGTCGTCTGGACGTTGACATTTTTCACGCAATTGTATGCCGTCACTAGTAGAGTGCAGAGTTGCTCTCTTAAATTCTAGTTGCAAAGACTGCTTATAAAATTATTATTAGCTTTAAGTTTATTCATCATAAGTTGTTTTTTCAATTTTTTTAAAAATAATTTTAAACGTGGTTTATTCACGAAACTGCATTTCACAATGCTTGAGTTTCCGATAAACAAAAATGGCTGAAAAAGATGAATCAAACAACAAAGCAGATAATCACTCTCGACAAAATCCAACAAGTGCTTTGTATAAGCACTTAACACAAATAGTAATCACAATCGTAATTGATCGTCACAAGGACTTCAAAGTAGCAATTGGTGCGTTTGTTAGAACGCCGAACACTAGATAAGGCAGCAACGTTGCAGATATAACACACAAACGAAGCAGTCCACTAATACAGCATCAACACAATTCACAACAACTATGACTAAAAACACGTGGATAAATACTATCCAATCTGAGTGTGTCTACGTTTACGAAGCACAACAGTAGTAATACCGGATATACCTAGATCAAACGCCTGATTCCGACTGTGAAATTAACAGCCACCGTTTTAACTCGCAAGAGAAAAGGTGTCTCGTAGTGAGGCATCTTATGTGTTTAAGAATGCATGTCCAGGTTTCAAGAAGGCGGCACAAATACAGAGGGTACTGCAAAAGTTGTTGCACGCCTAGCTATTGTCCCTAGCGGAAAAGAATTAAGTATAATCGCTAGGCTGCGGGACCGAGAAGAAGTTGAGATTTGCATCGCCCATGACAATGACCGAGGTAGAGGTGCAAGTTGGCATCATATCGTATAAAGTATTCAGCAGGGTGTCTTTACAAGATACATGGTTGGAATAAAACCCCACGATAAAACATTCAGAACCGTCCTGTTTTTTTATGCAAACGTACCGCCTGAAATTGCCATCAGAATTACAAATAGAGCGCAGTGATAAAATACTGCAGGTAGAACGCACATAGATGCCGACACCACCACCTAATTTCCCCAGGCATCTACCCGACGCAACTAATTTGAAACCACCTATAGAGTAAGACGCCTGATCGCAATCCTTTAGCCACGTTTCACTAACTGGTGCCGCATCAATCAAGGCTTTCTCCTTCTTTAAAAAAATATATTTATATTTAATAACTCCAGACCAACGGATTTTTTTAACCCTCCCTAGTCCCTGCGTTTATATGAACAAAAGTTAAGCTACTGAGCCCAAGTCTAACGTCATACAAAACTTGGTATGCCTTCACATTTCGCGTGCAGTTTTGATTATTATAATCTACACAATGCGATAATAAAAACAGATGGTTGTGGTAACATCAAGAAGACTAACCCCCAGGAATAAAATTCCTAGGATAACATCGAGAGAGTTGACAACAACGGTGTGAGAACCTCAATCAGTTTTTAGACGTAGTATAGAACAATCGTCCATATACAATTCTGTAGGGCAACAATATCGTTTGACACTTAAGTGTAGTGACGATGTTTCGGTAAACAAGCAGTTAACTACATTTATACACTACGTTACGCCATTGTTTTTACGTTGGATTTGCGTGGTCCGGTTGGGTTTTATAATACCTGATTTCGATTGGGTCCAAGCCGAAATTAGCGTGTCTCATAACATATTTTATCTTGATTACATGCACACATGCCTGCATAAGCAGAATTCCAACAAACACATCCTTTCGCATATACGGGAGTTCTGCATATACTTGTTTTTTCGATAGCCCAACAAAAATGATCGTATAAATATAGGAGAACGTTGTCGATACACGCTCCATGCGGCCATGATTATCGAGTTTAGTACTTTAGGTGTTGCCGCAGCATTTGACTAACGTCGTTTTTAGTAAAGATCGATTGTACCTACCACAGGAGAAGAGGCACCCAGCCGTAAGAGTTGCGGAATAAGGAATTACAGGTATCAGCCCAGAAATGTGTTGTGGTAAGTTGTGCCGTGTCACAGTTAAGACGCGTGTCGTCGCGATAGTTTGCAACGAGGGCAGGTGATCGAACTGCAATCGATGTTCCATTAGGTCGTACTTACTGCATAGTGTTAATTTTGGCTTTGCTACCTTTCATATGATCAAATATCTGCCAACGATGACGGAATTATTCAAAAAGGCAGATTTTGAATACTACCAGACACTGTGTCTTCCTAAAACGTTGGCTGACCAAGCAGCATTGCCTTAACAAACGATTTTTGAAGGGCATGGTAAATGCATTTTTGCAAGTCTAATTTGGTCGTCATTCTTGCATGTCCAACACCACTGACACGCTGCGTTGACTTTCCGCCCTACTTACTCAACTACACTTTTCTATAAATAACAAAATATGCCGATATTTGTATAGTTTACGACGTCAAAACCTTCCTCCCGCGAAAGTTTTCTAGGCCTCACCTGGCTATTTTCCATACGTACCAGGCAAGTAAATAAATATACACTTGTTTAATATTATTAATTTTCGACTTTGGCCACTTTCTTCTCGTCATGACCACTCGTTTGCATTCGCATTGCTCGGAGACACCTGAAGAATTCACAATTTACTGTGCAGGAGGCAAGCGAACAATGCACTTTTTTTAATCTCCGAGCAGAAGGACAAAAATGTGACATGCAAAAAACACCATACCCTGGAAGTGCGCGCTTTGTGCTGCATCCGTGTCCGGTATGAATCTGCAACGCTTTATATCATCTCTCGAGAAACTAGCAGTTGCCTCGGAAATGGCAAGTTGCGTGGTATTTTCTGTTAGAGGCTGTCGAAACTTGGAAGGGAAGTATCGGAGTGCCGACGCCATCATGCACATAGCTATACTGGGATACAGGTCGTTACAGAGGGCACTGCAACCAAAAATGATGGCTCCAGTACTACCCGCCGAGCGAAGAAGACCGCTCTTCTCATCAGCGATCGCACCAACATGAGGGTCGTGTGTGTTGCCCTTAACCCAGACACACCGCGAGACATTGAACGCGGTTCCTGCAACTATAGAAGAAATTGCCGACCAAAAAGATGGCGCTTGCCTCTAACCTAATAACAGATTTTCTAAGGATCACCTTGAAATATCCACTCCCTCACGACCCGACCAAAGCACACAGGCTATACAACACAAAAAAAGCGGGTCCGAGAAAATACACTCTACTGATCAGAAGCAACCGCGAAAATGGGTTCTGCAGGAGGTAAGGTGTCAATTCCATCCAACATACAACCAGCGGTTGGATGATATAGAGGTGCTGATCGCCGAAGAGAATATAGTTGCGATTCAGGAGCTGCGGCCCAACGTAATAGCATATTACCTTCGTCCCTGACCGAAAGAGAAGACTTCACTCAATTTGTGCAAACAAACCTGACCGGATTTGCAAAGAGCCACCTTAAGGAAGCAACCGTTATAATGTTGGACTTCTCTACTCTTCAACGTGGTTGGACTTCCGATGACTGGCAGGGCGCCCTGCTATCAGTTGTCCCAAAGGGCAAAGAAAATCCGCGTAAACCCAGCTCGTGGCAAAAAGTTGCCAAAAAAAAATTGCGGTATGCTTATACTGCTCGTACAAACTCCTTTTAGGAGTAGTTACTTCCCATCTTTCGCGTTTTCTTGAGTCGCGGTACCGTCCCCGCGAAACAGCACGGAATCTGCCCCGGGAGATTAACTTTTACTACCAGCCAAGGACTATCGGAAAATATTTGGAATATGACAAAGATAAAGCAGAAAAACAGTTATTATTAGTATTTGTGGGTTTTCGATCTGCTTTCGACGGAGCGCCACAGGACAAAAATCTTGTTCAAATCTTGCTACGAGCGGAATTCCTTCACAGGCCATCACAAATGTGGCCTCAAAACGCCAAATCGCACGTTTATGTCGTTACGCGGTGCATGCTTTTTATCATGTAGTGATCAGCACAGTGGGTTTGCATGATACCAATTAGCCGTGTATCTGTAACATATGTGGGGAACCGTGAAAGCGATGTCATGCTGGCATAATAATTATATTTGCTGTTTGCATGTATTTATGATTTATTTATTCCTAACTAAAAGTGATTAATAAACGATGCATTATCAACAATAATCGCAGTAGGGCAGCTGCGAATTCCGAGGAAAACCGAAGGAAATCCGAAATTTCCTATTTGTAAGTTGACAATTCGTGCTGTATGTACGCTGTCTAGAGGCACTGATGTCCGTACAGTTTTTTTTTAAAATTATATATTACTGACAATAAAAACTACTGTTTATTTAAATATTCTGACTTTGTATGACCCTCGCCCTGCGTCCACATCCTCGATGTTAAACTGCTAATATATGTTTGGAACACTTCGATGTCGCGTGGCTGCGGCATTGCCTCGTTGGATGTCTACCGAGCGCGAGAGTGGATCATCA
This sequence comes from Dermanyssus gallinae, assembly GCA_003439945.1. NCBI lineage: Eukaryota > Metazoa > Arthropoda > Arachnida > Mesostigmata > Dermanyssidae > Dermanyssus > Dermanyssus gallinae. The sequence continues at coordinate 221,997 of QVRM01001737.1, forward strand.
TGTTTGCGACGCTGGATTCTCTGGTGCCCAATCGAGAAAGAGCGGCAACTTGGCGGCGAGCGGCACGCGGGCTGCTTGACAATGGTCCCAGGCATCATCATGTTGAGAGCAAGACGCGGATCGTATGAGCTGACCGGCTCGGCGATGACACAACATTCGGGAGTCCACGCTTTCCGTTTAAAACCCCCGACAGTTACGGCGTGTGTTTTTTGCATCTATTATCGCATATATATATATATATATATATACTCTGATATATATTCTTATACGTATATATATATAAATATATATATATATATATATATATATATATATATATATATATATATATATATATATATATATATATATATATATATATATATTCTTATACGTATGGTTACGGTATAAAAGACCCGCATTTGATTCATTTCATACCTACAACGTATACAGAATAATTGTTTGCATTTTGCTAAGAACATGCATCAAATACGTCAATTTGTCATCTAGCTATACATTCGAGTTAAAGAATTGGCGCACCGAATCGATCTTGACACACTGGCCGACATCATATATATCACATATAGCCTTATTTAGTTTACAAATACAAGTTACGTCTGGTTCGTGAACTCCCTGTGTCTCGCAAACACTATGATGACACCCATGAAACGCAAACCTAGTGAAAAAAATTATATTTGACCTATAACCAAATTGCCAACTGGTGTTGGTCACGGCTGGAGTTGTGAACGAAAGCAAAGACCCGCGTTTTAGACAAACTACGTTACAGTGTTACAGTTTTGACCGACAGGGCACCGCCAATTGTTTCTCACGGAGACTAGCAAATTATTGCCTACTGTTTACAGTTTTTTCCCAGATTGCGTGAGGCTTGAATAGAGAAAAAAAGCCCTTGCACACCCTGTATCAGGTGAATTCTTACCAGCCTTCTCTCCGTCTACCTCTCTTTGATTTGCCTGTGTGCCTTTATCGTAATCTATATCTTTAAAATAGCGATGGATCAATCGCTTCCTCTCGTCGATTCGTCTCATCACCAACGCTCTTAATGAAGACGGCCGTAGAGCGTCAATGGAGTAACGGTGCGTCACATTTGCTCCATGTATTACGTCATCGTAACGCGATTTTTCATGAGTCACTCCCTGTTGACGATTGATAGAGTCCTGACCTAATTCGAGACACACGCATATTGTCTGTGTGTGTGTGTGATTTTCAACTCCGTAAGATATCCTTTTTTTGTGGGGGGGGGGAAGGGTGGAAAATGCATTTACGCACACCCGCCGACGTTATGGCGGGTAGGGTGGGACTAGACGCAGGAAAGAGATCCTTAAGATATCTAGCCTACCCGGTCCTTAAGCATGTACAAACTCACGGTCTGCCCAGACAAGTCCTGTCAGAAAATGTGTGTGTAGGAATAGCGTCGTATTACTAAACGAATTAAACACTGCACAGATAAGGTAACGTTATCTGTTCGCCTAACTGACACGTCGCTCTAGTATGGCGCGCGGTGGCCACTATTAGATATTCTCTGTTAGAACGGCTATTACAGTCCGACCGAACAATAGCTGATATGTGGCCTTGTTCGGCTGAGTTCACCGAGGAGTCAGCCTTTTGCAAGCTGCCACTTGGTGTGCTATAGACTGAGGCTATAGACTGAGCTATCCGGCGCAGCACTGTGTCGGGTCAGCCAAATGGCCCAAGATAGTCTTTCTTGGGCTTGCTTACAGCGAAAAGACGAGCACAATTTTGGCGAGAACGCTGCTTTAGGCAACTCGCCTCTGCGATATACATATATATATATATATATATATATATATATATATATATATATATATATATATATATATATATATATATATATATATATATATATAGATATACATATATATATATATATATATATATATACACGTTTTTAATCATTCATTTAGTTATTTGTATTAACACCCGGGCTAGATAAAACTGTTTATGTTACATCAAAGTGTTTCGAGCCAACCATCAGGCTAGCGTTTTGCTAGTTCTGCTATGGGCCGAACCGCCGGACAAACCGCGGCGTTGTATCCATCACATTTGCTCCATCGCTGTCTGCATTGAGATCCGTCCTGTGGTTTAAACGTTATGTACATATATATACGAGGTGTGTTCAAAAAGTATCGCGACTTTTGTGTTTTTTCAAAAATTATTCATTTATTCATGAATATCTATTTTGTCCCCTTCAAAGTAATCCCCATGAGATATTATACACTTGTGCCAACGGTTTTTCCAATCTTCGAAGCACTTCAAAAAACCATTTTTTTTTATCTTGTTCAGCTCCTCCTTCGATGCCGTCTTTATCTCGTCAAGCGTAGCGTAACGTCGTCCTTTCATGGGCCTCCTCAGTTTAGGGAACAAGAAAAAGTCACAGGGGGCCAGATCTGGGGAATACGGTGGCTGCGGCATCATTAGTGTGTTGTTTTTGGCCAAAAACTCGCGCCCAAGCAACGATGTGTGAGCAGGGGCGTTATCGTGGTGCAAAAGCCAATTTTTGTTCTTCCACAAATCCGGGCGTTTCTGGCGGATTGCTTCGCGCAGATTGCGCATAACTTGCAGGTAATATTCCTTATTGACCGTTCTACCCTGTGGCAAGAACTCATGATGCACCACGCCCCTGCAATCGAAGAAAACTGTCAGCAAAACTTTCACATTCGACCAAACTTGGCGCGCTTTTTTCGGTCTTGGTTCGTGCGGCAGCTTCCATTGAGATGATTGAGCTTTGGTTTCCACGTCATAACCATAAACCCACGATTCGTCACCAGTTATGACCCTCTGGAGCAAATTTGGGTCGTCGCGGACAGAGTCCAACATCTCATTAGCAATGTTCATGCGATGCTGTTTTTGGTCGCAATTGAGCAATTTTGGTACGAATTTCGCGGCGACCCGTCTCATGCCCAAATCATTGATAAAAATCGAATGGCACGAGCCAATCGATATGTTTAGGTCCTCAGCAACTTCTCTAACGGTGATTCGACGATTGGCCAATACCATTTTCTCCACTTCATTAATTTTTTGGTCTGTTGTTGAAGTGCTCGGGCGTCCGGCACGCTCTTCGTCGTTCACATCTTCTCGGCCTTCTGAGAACATTTTGTACCACCGATAAACGTCCAAGGTAGCTTCTCCGTATGCCACAGTCAACATTCGGAATGCATCCGCGCACTTAATTTCGTTTTTCACACAAAATTTGATACAGGTTCTTTGATCCATTTTTTGAATAGGTAAAAATCGAATACGATCCAAAACACGTGCAAGCAAAGCAGCTGTCAACAATTAAGTGAACATTCAAAATGGCCGAGCTTGTCGGCATAAGTGAGAGACATGAGTACCAACATAACGCCACAAAAAATCGAAATTCGAATATACGTAACCCGCAAAAATTCAAAAGTCGCGATACTTTTTGAATACACCTCGTATATGGATATATATATATATTTATACAGGGTAACCCAGAAATATTTACATTTGTGGGCCAATCTATCGTATCCATATGGAATCGTAGGGCTTGTTATAGTAAATATTTTACTAATGGAACATAGCCTCTTAGAAGTCTTGTTTCGAAATGAGAGTGAAATTACTACAATTTGTGACACTGGTGTTCTTGCCCGACATAGGAGCGCAATTTTCGATTGCGAAACAACCCGTCATCCTATACACAAACTAGACACGCCGTCGTGTTTGTGAGAAAACTTGCTCTGCTTCCTCCGAAGAATGTACCAATATATGTATAACGCCGGCCAGAAGATGCGACATGGTCGTTTAGAACAGAACTTGCAAAAATGAAGTTATTTTGTTAGCTTTCACAGCAAATGTCTCAAAATCGTTACCCTACGACCACTCACAGCGCTTTAAACTAGCACATTCAGGCAAACGCACATTTCATGACGATCATTTTGGTACAAATCTATATGGTAATGCGAGCTGTGATTGCGCACATATACCAATGCGTGAGCGTTCTATTCGCCGACCGAATGAGTGTGTTAAACTCGGCCTTGAAGTTGTATTTTCGCCACATTGCCCAACTCGAAAATAAAGACCACACAGTGTCAACGTATTGACGAATTCCAACGTTCGGCGCGATCCGTTTCAGTTCCATCGTTGGCTGCTGCAGTGCATTGTCAAGCAGTATCAAAGGAAGCCCGTTCGCGCCCCATCCAAGCTGTCAACTCGTCTGGCCAATCAGCGAAGAACACATTAAAAGGGACCATAGCGGACCTAGTTAGCGAAAAGATCAGCGCACTCCTCTTCCATCCGGGTGACTAGGAGGTCAGTTCCAAGTTAATAATCACACGTAACTTCGAGAAGCGTCGCACGACGAGAGACATTAAAAAAATTTGAAATGGGAACTTCCTAAAATGGGAAACACAATCAGGGATTCTGAGAAGAGCTTAGCACTGTATGTGGTTACAGCACCACAACTGGCGGACGCTCAAAGCAACAAGTCACAACAAACGCAACAACAATAAGTGATATGCCATTTCAACTGCAAGCTATTCCAAAGCATGAGAGAATCCGGATTTTCTAATACGTTCTGACAGTACGGACCAATGGCTAGAGAAGATTAACATCGCTATGAGCTTCGTTGGAGTGGAATACGCTATGCTTTTAGCCGAGGATCTCAATTGCCGACTGGAGCAATCTCCCTTGGGTGAACGGATTCACTCCCTGTTAGAGTTACTTGGTATACGGATGTGTAATGATAGGAACAGCCCCACTTATCTGGTTTCAGCTGCAACGGGTTGGTTCTATGGCAAGAACGGGTTGCTCAACGAACGATATTATCCCAACTTCTGCGCCCGCCTGTGTCTACTTGCCGAAACGGTTCTCTGGAATCTGAAGGCGAAAGAGCGCTGCCGACTGTGGAAAGACCCTACACTCAAGAAGGACGACAAGCGTCAACGGAGCATCGCCCTATGGCAGGAGGAGTGGGGCGGCCTGGACGAGGGTGCTCCAGGTGCCAGTCTCCAGAAGCTTATACCAAACATCAAAGAATTGTTCACCCAGGCCGTGGAAAAACTAACCTTCCACACAAACCTGGGTTGTGACGGGACATGGGGACTTCCAGTCCTACCTGTTCAGGATCCGAATGGCTCCCAGCCTCCAGCGATGGACTTGAGGACGTCTCAGAACACAGGATTCTGAGGTGTCCAGCATGGGCGGAGCAGCGTGCCTCCGCTACGTGTTTACCAGAACCAATACCAAACACGCTGGGGGCGGACCTGTCCAGCATCTGCAAGCTAATGCGGGAGTCTTCGCCCCAATGGCTAGAAGTGACAAACATTCCTAAGAACATACTCACGGCAAAATCAATTGCAACTAGCCACCGCATTATGCACACTCGTTAGATATCCGGGGAAGAAGCTAGCCAGAAGTGCACTAACACCTCCCCCGATTGTTTGAAGTCCTTGCATATGCGATTCCCGGTCGGTTGGGAGGATGGAGAGTAGACTGGCTTTTAGTGGGTTTGGAGTCCCACACTACCGGTCCACATTTGGAGACGAATTTCCTGCAGTGGTGTCCGTATATGCAAACCGCATTGTCCAGTTGCTCATCTACAAAAAAAAGCTCTGAAACCACCACCCAATATGCGGCGCTCTCTGCGTTGGTATGATGTAGATTGCTTTGCGCTAAGGCAGGTCCCTCTAAGAGTCTTCCAGTAATCGTACCATGACCCGACTGCGGCGTCTATTAACTCAACCTCATAAAAACGTTATGAGAGTTTTAAGATTCCAAACGCGGTAATTTACCGACCAATGGGAGCGCTATCTTATTTAAACTTTAAACATGCTGTCGATTCTACTGAAGAACAACGACACGCGAGCTCTATCACAGCTTGCAAGCGCTGATCTTATCGACCGTTTCTTCGATGTGACAATGAACAATTGCAGAAGTCAAATATGTTTTTACCAAAATGTATTGCAAGACTTGAAAAAATCAATAATATGTTCGCCTGGCGTGTAGCCAGAGAATCGCACAACAAGGCGGCTTCGTGGGCGTCATTGCCTACCTAGTTTTCTTCTCCACCCTTTATTCGGTAAATAAAGGCGCTTTCTATTATATCCTTATGTTACAAAAGCAACGAGAATTCCACAAGCGGTCCAACTACATCTTAGAAACGTTTGGGCATTTTCAAACAGCCTACGCTATCCAAGTGGAAACATCTTCACACTTCGCATTTATAGCAGTTAGAGACAGGGTGAAGCCAGCTATTATAAAGCGAGTTTAAGTTGGCCTTCCGTCGAATTGGCGTATAGACAGTACACATGGTCGCGTGTTCAGTATCATTAAGCGATGAACTCGTAGGCCGCTGCAACTAACCGCAAACAGCCGCCTTGGAAACGTCCCGGCCAAGTATTTTTCTCCCGTTATCTATATATCGAGTTTCTGAGGTTCACGCAGTTGTCGCTTACGCCGAACGTACTGCGAGGCCACTAAGAAAGTTAAGGAAATGCAACTAGACATTTTTAATCTTGTTCAAGGGAAATACTTAATAGGAGCATTTGGGTACATCGAATGTCGTTTTATGGTCTACTCCGCTATACTTTCGCGCGCGAACTCTCAAAGCGGCGCCAAACATGGGCCGATCGACTAAAATGACTGCTAGCTTCAGCAGACAAAAAATTGAGCTGGCGCATGCGTAAGACATGTAGTGACAGTTTTGTTACCGACAGATGTTTCGACAGGGCGAATACCTGAGTCTGATATATATATATATATATATATATATATATATATATATCAGACTTAGGTACGCTCTTCCCTCTCTATTGTTTGATCGGACATATTGATCTAAAGAAACCTTTCTCCAATCGAATGCTGAAATTGCATTTTGAGAGGTCTGCCTTGTTACAGAGATGCCCGACTGTACGGTATACGTGAACGGCATTAGTTGGCTCAAATAAATTCTCAATACAGAGCGAGCTCTTAAAAGTCACAATTCTCACACTCCGGGCAATTATCTTACTGCCATCTTACCTATCTATGAGGTTTATAGAATGCTGGTTTCCAGCGAGGCTTTTTGCGGAAAAACGCGCATGTACCATGTTTAAGAAAAGAATGCAACGTTTCTTGTCCATACCCCAGAAACAATGACATATACAAAAGAGATATTTAAAAAACGATTTATATGTAGACATAGCGCCCAACTCGCACATACACGCATGTATGAGCATATATATATATATATATATATATATATATATATATATATATATATATAATATATATATATATATATATATATATATATATAATATATATATATATAAATATATAATATATATATATATATATATATATATATATATATGATATAAATTAGTGCAAAACTTATATATATCGGGAAAATTCTACATTGTCTGAATCATACCTGGCTTCAGCTAGAGCAGGAACTATAATAATAATAATAATGATAATAATAAGAGTATTATTATGCTCGGTTTTTCAATTGAGTAATACTTTCTCTCACAACCGTGTATTTAATAAACGTATGTCAAACAGCCGCCCTAAGATCACAACTTAACATGACAGAAAATAACTTGTTTTGTCACACAAAAGTGTGTGCGGTACAATTATCATGGTCACACATGTACTGTTATCTACGTACGTACTGCTGAAAGAAAAAACTTGACCAATCGCCAAACAGACGAGAGCTATTTGAATTTGCATGCTCCCATTTGGCCATCCGTCAAGCAAACAGTCCGTTCACGAACTCGGGCCACAGCTTTCGGAGTGATTGATCGTTGACTCAGCTGCGTGAATGATGTAGAGCAGATATGTTGCCTTGCATGAAGAGTGAATCAATACTAGAAACGACGTCATCCAACACGCTTTGAGGGCGCCTGGTCCGCAGGCGTCTCAGGAACATGTCCTGTACGCCTTCCACTAACTTTCTGTATTTAGACAGATAAGGCTCCCAGACAGGAGAACAATATGTAAGTTTGGAAATAACAAAATATTTGCAAAGGTGATTGTACACATGAGAAGCCGTTAAAATTAAACAACGGAAGATAGTAGTTATGATGCGCAATGGTGCCTTCACAACCTTTGTAATGTGAAGGCAAAAATTGAGATCAGGCTTAAAATATATGCCTAGGTCCCGTGCATAAGAGAGAGTCGGTAAAATGCAGTCGTTTGTTTTTAGTCAAAATCAAGTGCGCCATGTTTCAGTAAAGTTTGTCACCAATCTTTACTCGAAAGTGACGGTCGCTCAAAAATGCCTTTCACCCATTGCACTTTACATGCGTGCATACGCAGATGTTCGAAGAAAAGAGTGATCTGCTCTGTCAAATGCGCTCCTTTGGTCAAAGTAATAGCACATAATATTTATTCACCATAGTTGTTGGTAGTAGGATTGGAACTTTGGACTTGGACTGACTTTGGTCAACGTAAACGCAGTGAAACGTTCTTCGAGCATTTGTAAATATAGCCCAATCCTGGGTCGCCTCCAGAAGCTGTGTACACGTAGACCGGTAGGTGGTGAAGCCATGCTGGGCAGGGTCGAGTAAGCGGCTTAAGATTAACAGAACTCATTTAAGTGGTTAGCTAAAACTCAGTCTCAAAAAATGCAGCACGTTTTCGAGTATTCCGAAACTGGCCGGTAGTTTTCAGCATTCATTTTCGAGTCTTTCTTGTGGACAGGCGCAGCAATACTGAGTCTAAAAAGCTTAGAAATTTCATATCAATCCTATACGAAACATTTCCGCTCCCTCCTTCCATTGGCAAACATGATTATCTCACCGAGCTTGAGCATACCCTAGAGTTTGAGACAAGATTATCCGAACATCCTGTATATATATATATATATATATATATATATTATACATTTATATGTGTATGTATGCATGTATACATAAGTATATACGTATGTATATATATATATATATATATATATATATATATAGAGTGCACTTTAGTCTACCTTGTTATGATAATAAATACCTGCATACGTTTAGCTGAGACAACGTGCCGACACACGGCAGACAACTAATCCTCGCGACAACACTATTATCCGAATTGGTCATATCAGTCTTGTGGAACAAGGCTGTTATATCCCCCCCCCCCCCCGCTCATCTTTATCGACGGCCTACCGTATTCGTATTAAAACGCATGGGACGCGATCAGCGTTCATGCTGCTGGTAGTCGGATTAAGTCGCAGACTACAATGTCTACGTGACACGGCGACCAGCCTGGCAACGTGCTGAATATCAACGCAGCACTCCAGTGTTTACAGTCAGAGATAAGAGCATACACGAACAATTTGCGTACACGTCTGCTGTTTGTTCTGGCAAATTTTCCCGCCTAGCAACGCTATTTTCGCGCTGAGGCGGTTTCCACCACGTTCTCTCTCTTCCACAATGTCATGGATAGCCGGGATAATCGCCCGTGTCGGGCACGTGCTGTTGTTGTTGTCACCTTTGCTATTTTTGTTCTTGCTGTCTGGTATGATCGCTATTTTTTTTACTGTTGCTCTTTTGGCTATCGGTGTTGTTGTTAATGTTGATGTTGTTGTTGTTTTGTGTTTTTGCAAATTATTTTGCCTCCGCCGACACGTTCGACAGGTAGGCCAGTAACGGCTGAATTTACCAACGGACCGTAGTTAAGTCCACCTTCACTGCGGCCACCGTAGCCATGTTTTGAGGTTTTCCCTGCGGGGCGAACCCGTGTAGAGCGTGTTCGAGCGCGCCTAGTTACCGCGATACGTTCCGCATCGGCCTGGAGAGCTGCGTCTCTTTGTCTTCGGTTTGTTGCTCTTAGTGCATTGTTTAGCCCGTATGCTGGCATCCATGTTCCATATGACCTGATCTACAAAGGCCCCCCAAACATAGTCTTCAAGCATGTACACTCGTTATTAGATTACTACTAGTAGTAGTAGCAATAATCAGCAGCAATGGAAGCTAGAACACGTTTGAAAAAATCAGGGCGCTGCCATGGGCAGATTCGAATCCTGCTCGGGTAGAACTTAAATTGAGTAGAGTATCATTCAGCTTCCTGTTATACTTCTCTAGAGAAAGTTCTCACATAACTCCAGTATGAGCACGCTTATACCTGGTTAAACGTTGGTAGAGATGGCGTATAGTAATCTCCTACCGAAGAAGAGGTGGGTTTGTTCCGAAGGGAGTCAAAGATAGGGGCAGACCGAGGCCTTCAGCTCGGTGAGAGTTCAGCTACAAACGTCTTTCTTAGTGGTTGTTGGCTGCCACATTGTTCGATACCGTATCGTATATATAACGTGTCGTAAGTCCGTTATGGAAGCTGCTGTGGATCCACGTACTGCCATTGGTGTTTTCCTTCCGGGGTCGGCCCCACCTTCAACTAAAGAATGCATATTATCACACTTAACCCGCTGGTTCTCTGATATTGTCTGCGTGTAGTATATTGGAATCAAGCAGATTTTACGGCTGAGCAGTGTTCTCTTTACGTTCACGTAGTTAACAGAGGAACCAACAGTTAAAGATTCCATCTGCTGTGTACATTGTGTAGCACAACATGTAACATAAACGCGTACATCTATTTAGAAAATGTGTGTTCTAAAGGATATATATATATATATATATATATATATATATATATATATATATATATATATATATATATGTAAGCAGAAAATGTTATTTTCGGCCTACGTAGTAGAGGATCCCACAGAGTACAACTAAATGGCTTTCAACAACGTAAGGTTTATTAATAAAAAATACGAAAACTTCAACTTCGGCCAATCGCCGTTCAAACGGCTACACTGCCGGCAACTACGACGCCTCACGTCGTTCACGTACTTCTCTGCGACCCGACCTCTTCGGGTGCCGTCGCCAGAGTGCGGATTGCAACGTGTTCGCTGAACATCGTTCTTTATCAACAACGACGAGGAGATCAACTAGTAGTAATGCATATATAGCAAATAAATGAATCCCGACTCTCACATATATATGTTTTAAAAACGACTTCCTTAATGGATACACATGCATACGAATAAATCTATCTTTAGAGCGGGGAAGTACGTATATGCATAAACAGATATGCATATTTATTGGAATTTTTGTTCTAAAATAGCTTCCTTAACGAAATACTTATGATGACAGGTAACTATACTCTATATGTATATATTACAAAGAGCCGATTCTACGAACTGTTAGGTAATTATAGCGAACTCGCAGTTTGGCGCTTCGAAGTGCGATTAGCTACAGGCGCAAAGGAATGACTAAGCATTGAGATGTTTGCAATACAGATATCAAATGGCAAACCGCTTTTACCGTTGGCAGAGTTTACGTATATGTTGCAGTTGTCATTTGTGTGCATATTTGGATATCTACAATTTAAACAAGATTGTTTCCCATTAAATGTGATGTCTTCCTACCTTCAAATAGCGGCATTCCGGGCACTGTAAGTAATCGTGCACTGCTTACGGAGTTAACAATTACGGCACACTTCCTTGAGTGGCATGCCGCTAACCACAGATTTGTGTGTTTGCAGATACGTATACAAATGATAAGCTTATAAAAAAAACTCACATATTTGGCACAGACATATGCATATACACTAGGGCTAATATAATATTATAAAAAAATTCAAATAGCAAATATATATATTTTTTAGAGAAGAGGGAGTGATTGAATGGTAGGCGGAGAGGTCCAGGAGGTCTGGAGCCTTCAAGGGGTAGAGTTTACTGGAGCGACCGCTCTCCCTTGCTCTCTCATATGTGTATAATATATATATATATATATATATATATATATATGCTCTATCCATTTCTTTCTAATTTGCCCTTTCCGTTTATTTCACCACACGAGAGCAGACACAGTGATAAGACCAGCCGCCGGTTTTTCCTGATCCCCAAGATCACCCCGGTCCATCCCCAATCGTCTTCTTCTACTTACGCACTAGACCCCAGATTTCACCAATAAGATAGTAACGGCATTCCACTGTTAACTATAGGCGTTCGACATTTGTTAATTGCTTAATTGAACAAAATATCTTCCTAACAAACTGAGCGGCGTTCACCTAGTAACCAATGCGATTAACACCACGATAGGAAAAGTGCTTTATATGTTACGAATTAATCTTCTTTTAATATGTTGTTCAAATGCACAAGCACGGGCCGTTATGAATGGAGGCCATCAATGAGGGTCGTTTCGCTTTAGTTTTGCCTTCAGTCAAAAGCAAAAAAAAGTCCTCTTCTCGTCCCTCAAAGAGAAAATCGAAGCCAAGGTGCTCGCCCCAAGAAATCGAGCCTGCTACAGTCGAGCATTTCGGAACCTTTAGTCACACACACACCCTTAATGTAGCTACAGAGAAATACCCGAAAAACGCGAGATCTCGAAAGATTTCGATACCAAATCGCCAACAATGCAGCCAGATCACGACATCGCCTCAGGCGGCGGAATGTAGTTTCGACTATGGACTGTTTCGCGGCGTAGACTGATTGAGTCTATCGGAACAGCGTCATTGATTAGCAGACGGATCATCGTCACCGTTTAGTCACTACATGGAGCATTCGCTGCAATACGCCGCCGATAGAACGTCGCTCTCGAGGGTGGGAGGCTGTCCAAGAATGTGCGCAAGATGCCTCCGTCGAATGAATGCGCTCAACGGCTGTGGACGCGTCTACAGGCTATTTTTGGGCAGCCTCATTCCATGTCGAATCAGAAGATATTCTATGATAGAAGTCATAGTAAAAATAGTGATGATCGTAGAGATAAATCCTCTGATGTTGAACGCCATTGTTACGACTCTAACATTCTATATGTGTGTACGTTTTCCAAAAACAATTGTCTATCCACATTTTTCAATCGTTTTCCTAAATAAAACCACAATCGTTTGTATAAATATATATATATATATATATATATATATATATATATATATATATATATATATATATATATTTATAAATGCAGAGTGCCCCAGAACTGAAGCGCGTTAAAGCAAATATATTCTTTTAATGGAGCGCGCTCTTTAATGGGGAAGTCTTGTGCTTCGAAGTCAAAGTGGAATTACTAGAATTTGTGGCATGAGTGTTATTGTTCAGCATAGGAACACAACATATGTAATTTCGAGACAGCCAGCATGACCTGCAAGAATCGGTGAATTGGCCGAGGCGGGCCGATCGCTTGGCCACCGTGATCGCCTGATTTAAGAAGTATCGATTTTTTTCTTTGGCGTCATCTAAAGCCTCTCGTCTATGAGACTCCGACCGAGTCCCGTGAAGAGCTGGTCACCATTATTACCTCCGCTGTAGAGGCCGTTTGAGCAATGTTCGTGCAACGAAATCTCTGCAGGCGCAGCCAATTGTGTATCGTGATTTGCGGAGGCACCTTCGAGCAATTACTGTAAGGTATATGATTACGTCGCATCTTCTGACCGGCGTTGTTGTAAATTCCTCAGAAAAAGCAGACACTTTTCTTACGAACGAATGGCAATGTGCTTAGTTTCTGTATAGAAGAACATGTCTGGTTCTCGCAAAGCACAACATATGTATGTCTCACAATGACGGGTTATGCTCCTTCATGTCGGGCCATAACACCAGTGTCACAAATTTTAGTAATTTCTTTCTCACTCCGAAACAAGTCTTCATCGTTCTCGAAATCGTTTTGTGGCTCCCTCTATAAAAAAATAATATTTTATAAATATATTGTGTTTGTATATATATATTATTTTTTAGTGCCGAAGTAATTCGCGAATATTGAGGTGAGATACGTGAGAGAGCAAACAGTCTGACAGCAACTGATGTGCGACGTGCTAGATAGGACATACTTTGGTTTGACGAATAGCGTAAAAGCACTGATATGAGCCGATTCAGCGCAGGAAATCCGCCTTAAGATGCGAACGTAAGATTGCACTTTGAGAGAATAGCTAGTATGATCCTAGATGATGAATAGATCCTAGATGACCATTCATTGTCCCGCTGACGATTTGCTACGCAAATATATGTAACTCAATAATTCCCGAATAAGAGAGAGAGAGAGAGAGGTGCGAAAACAGAGCAGAGAAGAGGAAAGAGAGTGCGCTGCGCAGACGACCATATAGAAAGAAGGATGTCGAACGGATCCGATTGCCGTGGGTGCGTCCGTCAGGTCACCACGACTGAGCGCGCCGTTTGATCAGTCGCGCCAAAGACGGTTGGCTCGCGCTTGCTGTGTCTATGTACTGGGTCGTACGTGATCCGAAACACGGCTTGCCTACACGCTGTCTGCTGATCGGCTGATGATCATGGCCGCTCCCGTTGCTTCCCGTTGTTGTTATTGTTGACAGCGACACTCTCTTACTTTGAGCAAAAACTGTGTGCTCGCTTTGATTCATTATACTCGACGAGGCGGCATTCCGTCGACGCATCCGCAGATGCGACCATCTCCCGAGCGAGGCCCCAGAAGCTCGCTGGGCCATCAAGATGGGCATGTCGATATATATATATATATATATATATATAATGGCTATTTATTACATTTAATTAGTTGGACATTAACTATTGTGTCCTAATGTATGTGTAACTCGCCACGAGATTACACGTACAACAGGACTGCAGGTAACGTAAGTGGAGCCTCAACGCCTGGCACTGACCAATTTACAAAAGGCCGTAACGCTACCGCCAAGTTTCTTCCGTTGTTTGCTCTCTGTCTGAAAACCTATATATATATATATATATATATATATACAAGCTGGTTATGCAGCCCACCTTGCAGAGACTAACAAGTTGAGAAAATACTCATCAATCGGCTATCACCATGATTTTTGCCCTCTCGCGTTTGAAACCCTGGGTGCCCCTGGCGTTCGGACCAAGCAGCTGATCCGCAAAGTTGGGACCTTGTTAAACCTGTCATCCGGTGATAACAGGTCATCGTCCTTTTTTAAACAACGCCTGGATCTTGACATACAACGTGGAAACGCTGCCTCCGTTCGGGGCACACTCCTAAAGTGGTCTCGCCCTGGCCTCATCGAAACGGACACGTGACAGTCACAACGCGCATTGGCTTAGCTAGTTGATGTGTGTAACATATACCTAATGTATTATACGGAAAATAAACTTTAATATATATATATATATATATATATATATATATATATATATATATATATATATATATATATATATTAAAACATATGTTCTCAATTTTTATGTTTATTTCCGAAATATAAAACAGTCGCAGCAAGTATTTTTTTACTTTAACCAGAATTAAATAGAGTTAAAGGTATGTTAAATATATTTTATTGCAGATAGGTTACCATCTCTTATGAAATTCAATATCGGTAACCGCTTCAATGGTGTTCGCTAGTTTGCTGATGGGCGTGAAACTATTAGCGTACTTTGCTCTTCAAGACCCTCACAGGAAAGACTGTTAACGTTACGTCGCACGATGTTGAATTCTAGTGAATGTCTTCATCGCACGTATCGTTACTGCTTCGGATTATTTGATACAAATTCTCATTTCTATATATCTGCAACCTCCTTACTCACCGGACCTGGCTACTTTTTTCTATTCCCGCGGATTAAAA
>QVRM01001737.1:245000-485000 GCA_003439945.1 Dermanyssus gallinae
GTTCGATTGTGCTGCAGGGTCGGGACTAGAGAGTCACTGACCAGTTAGCTACGAGCTCTGTCCGCGTTTCTTTGCGTCGGTCTCTCTCTTCGTCTCTGCCTGTTCGGCCCTCTCGCGCACATAGCCAGCCCCCACCGCAGGCCAACCACAGGCAACTGACTCGACGCGACAGACCGAGGCTCATGCACTGCGACCGACAGCCGGACCGCTCCGCACGAAGACTGTGGCACGTGTTCTTCACGTCTTCTTCGAGCAGGCACGCCACGATGGGCAACAGTGCGTCCGAGATTCGGGACACCATGCAGGTGCAGCCCATCATCGAGCTGACGTTCCCCGAGATGCTGTCCGAGTCGTCGATACTCAACGACGACCAGATCTCCGACCTCTACATGAGTATGCCGGGCAAGCTGCAGAGCCAGCCGTGGCGGCTCACCTACTCGACCGATCGGCACGGCTACAGCTTCACGACGATGTACCGGCGCATGGCCGACGTCGACGGCCCGGTCCTGGTCGTCGTCAAGGACTTCCAGGGCGGCGTGTTCGGCGTCGTCACGTCGGACCCGATCGTTGTGCGGCCGAGCTGGTACGGCCGCACCGAGAGCTTTCTCTACTCGTTCAAGCCCGACCTGCGGACGTACGGGCCGACGTTCCTCAACGACAACTGCATGTTCGCGTCGCCCGGCTACCTCATGTTCGGCGGCTCGAGGAACGGCCAGCCGGGCCTGCTGCTCAACGACGAGTTCTGCGACGGGTCGTCGGCGATGTGCGACACGTACGCCAACAAACCGCTGTCGAAGAGCGAGGACTTTCTCATACGGAGCGTCGAAATGTGGACGTTCTACGACCAGTGGTAGGCAGGCCTTGCCTACCACTCCCCCCACATACACACGTATATATATATATATATATATATGTATATATATATATATATATATATATATATATATATAGCACTTGTTTGACGTAAAGTGCTTTTTAAACTGTACAGGCGTATATTTATACATACATACAGTCATACAGACAGACGAGAGCTGAGTCACTGTATGAAAACATGTACATAGTGCAATATTTAAACACATGGAGAAAAGGTGTCCGGCAGTGGCTCTCTTTCTCTATCTACCTCTCATACAGATGAGAATGGCTACAACGACGACGTCAGCACAAACTCTATGCATCGATGTATCATCAGGTCATGAAACACGCATCACCTAAGCCGACTGTTAGACGACACACACATCATTAGTACAATTATGGCTACTACTACTACTACTACGTTGAAGTGCTCGTCAATTTACCTCATCATTATCATCAGTATTAGCACTCTCAGGCAGTAGAAGCAGAAGCAGCAACAGAAGCAAGACCTCATCGCGTAAGCCCCGCCAAGTCTCTACCGTCGCCAGTAAAACAACCACCGCTCTTATCCACCTATATGTGTGTGTGTGTTTCAATCTTCTTCGTGTTTTCTTGGCTCGTGTCCAGGTCGTTCGTTAACAGCAAGCAACATCGATGATGGCACCAACAGCAGCTACAACAGTTGAAGCACAAGCACCAACAACAACAAAACAACAACAACAACACGACAACGAGAACAACAAAAAACAACAACTGCTGTTGTCGTTACCTTGTGCTCTACATACACACGAGAGATTCTAAAGTATCTCGTACACATAACCGACCGAGCGACACGTCGTCACCAACAACCAGAAGCGAACGGATGGTCCACGACGCGAAAATGAACTCGGCGACGACTGGAAGATATCGATCGATCCCCTCCCTTGTTTCTCCAACGTGTGGCCTAACCTATTTCAACAGCGCTCAGCCAGCACATTCGGCCCGACCCACTGATTCACTGCTTCATAATTAAAACTATGATCCTGACCATTGTTGTTGTTGTCGTCGTCGTCGTCGCCGTCGTCATCGTCAACAACACGATTACCATACCATGTACAATGTGATGCCGTACAAGTGGATCAAGTAGAGTGATAATACCCGCAATAATGATGATGGCTAACAACCTACCACCTACTCGTGATGAGGTGGAGAATCAACTCATCCTCGATATGGAGCGATATGTGGTCACGTTGTTTGCTCACGGTGGTTGGTGATGGCACGTCTTTCGTGTCTGCCTGCTTGTCTACATGGTGGTTGTTGCTGCTGCTGCTGGTGTTTGCATTCAGTTCTTCGCTAAATCGATCGCAATCGATTTGGAATGTATGCGCCAAAACTCGCCCCCGGTAGCCGGCGGATATTTCGAAGCGAAATTTCTCCTCCTCCACGCCATCGGCATCGTCCCGGAACACTCTACGACACTGTGGACGAACTGCGTATTTAGACGAAGCGACGCCACACGAACGCCACAAGGCCGTTCACACCAGCTCGTTACCAGCTCCGTTTCTCTACTCCTCCGGTGCTCGACGGATGCGACGACGTTTTACAGTTTAGATAGACGGAAAACCGTTGATTATAGTGTGCCCGATTACCGGCACTGTTCGCGAATTCGCGAATTAGACCGCGATGTTAGACACTAAGGAAGAAGTAACAGGAATGCCTTCGTTCAACTGTCGTGGCTTCTTGGCCACATACACACGCACACAGTTTCTACTTCCACAGACGCATACATCGTCTATACAGATACGTCGAGTTTTGAGTAGCACAACTCACTCACTATTGTCTACACTACAGATCGGCAACAATTTTCGATATATAATTTAAATGCCCCCGTTCTACAGTGAACAGTAAACAAAACTACAGCGACGCAATTGCAAAGAAAGCATGTATGTTCGGCTGATTCTGTTCGAGGGATGCTTGACGTTACCTGCGTGTCTATGTGATCATCAGGCTTGCCATGCCTCTAAAACATAGTGAATGATGATTTTCAAACGAAAAACAAGAGCGTGTTATCGACATGAAGGCTACCTTCCTCTCTCTCTCTCTCTCGAGGAAGGGTTTACATGACTCGCAATGCCGAATGTGTACATATCGTTATGCCTGCCAGCTTGTATATAATCTAGTGAGATAGCGGCGACAACTTCTAGTTGCTAAATCCTGCAATGTTGACTGCAAAGCGTTCGCGAGCGCAGTTTTGATTCAATCGTCGTGTACATATGTTGTATATAGTAGCGTCAAAAATGTGGTATCTCTATTTAAGGACAGCGACCGGAGCAGCTTGCAGGCTTTTTTGTTTGTCCACGTAGAGACCGGTCATATAGGCCGTGAGATTTACAAGTTTAAATACACGTCGCAGTTGACCTGTCATGCGTACTAGACGCGGCTATGTGATAAAGCAGCTCTCGGCTGTTCACGGGCCGTGGGGCCCGTGAAGATGTCGAGGTGGCAAAATCGATGTCAAAAGTGATGAAGTTGAAGAGACCCGTTTGAAAACCGTCGCCGAGATTTGATGTCTAGACATGATGCAAGTGCACCTAGTGCAACGGGACAACTTCACTTCAGCGTTGCGTCGTCGCTGGTGTGTTTTTCGTCATTTGTTCCACGATATCGACGTCGCCACCAAGCAATGTCACTGAGAATAAATGAATTTCGTTTTATACCGATCGTGTACAACTGACGAAACACCTTTGTCGTGATTCACAGAAAACCATATGTCAAAAGTATGTTTACGCCATACGTTTATATAGTGTCGGCCAGCCACCTATACATATTTAAAGTAACTCAAAACGAACAGGGTCTGCTGAGGACTGTCATAGTTTGCCGGCAATCTCAATATGCAATTATAAAACATATATATATATATATATATATATATATATATATATATAACCCTGACCTGTTTACCCGAGACGTCAAAACTATGGCTTTTAAATAGGAATACATGACGGAAAAAGGGAACCTACTCAGGACAATGATCTAGTTTTTTAGTTTTCACTTGTCATTTCGAGTTATAATGTTTATCAAGTTATAGCTCAGTGTGCCCCTTTGCCTTGTATGTCAGTATCGCCAATAATATTGTATAGGTATTATCTTCTGCTTTTATCTTCTTCTTTTTCTCCTTTTATTCCCAAACCCTTGTACCACTTTTCATAACGAGAACTTAAGCATGTGAATGTATGCAGTTCCGTAAATAAACCATGTCTGAATTGAATTGAAATTGAATTGAATATATATATTTGGTTGGCCAGAGAGTAACTGAAATTTCAAGTGTGTTCTTTAAATGCCCGCCACGCCTCTGAGAAGCCTGCAATTTTTACACATATATATATATATGTGAGCGCAAAAGACTGTGGTCTTCGGAGTAAGTTATCTCATTCGTTGTTCTTGCCAAATGAATTCGACTGTCAGCGAAATAAACAGCGAAAAATATTAGTCGGCGGACAATGTTTATATCAGTTCAAGCTTTCTCTTGGCTGCAAAAATTGTTCAGGATAGTTTTTGATGAAATATCTGGAGAGTTTTCGGCGAGGACAGTATTTTAAAGATTGCATGCAACAATTGGTTCATCTAGTAACATCGCCTATTCAGATGCCTGCAGAGCTCTCTACGGGGAAAAATCACTTTGCCAGGAGTAGTAAAAGCACACGTGACGACATTCCTCGAAACCAGATTTATTTGCCATGGGATTCGATAGACTGGTTCAGGGATGGGAGAGGGTTGTGGCCAATAACGGGGAGTACTTTTTGAATAAATGAAATCGATTAGCTCGTTAATGTTTTTTTTATAAATTTTGAAGTTAGAAAATCCAGTTACTATCGGACCTGCCCAATTTATAATTATATATATATATATTTTTTAACACCGCTATAAAACGATACCTATCGACTTTTTGAAATCGACCTAGGTGCATCAGTTTAGGTGAATACTAGTATTTCATACGTTTCTGAAACATGAAGGTTGACAAAACAAATCGTTTTGTAAACGAAGAAAAAAAATCTATATAGCATTTTGCGTGCTTCCAGAATTATTGGGGGCAGCGGGGAAGCAGAATCATTAATTATATTTGTAGTAAAACATCTGTGTTAGCCGTTTTTGATGGTTATAGCTGACCCCGCGTTACTTACATTAATCTAAATTCGAAACAATAAAAGCATATGCTAAGATATAAATCGTTCTACTTTGAAACGCTTAAATGACATACCCGAATCTTAATTGAAAACGCTCGACATTGCTGTCTGGTATTATTTCTCAGCTTATATACAATTGATTATTCTCTCTAATGCTAAAAGACGTTATGTAGCTATTAAGACAATTGAAATATATATATATATATATATATATATATATATATATATATATATATATATATATATATATAATCGAAGCAAAAGATCCCTTTGACTTTCGCCAAGTACGCCCCAAATAGAATTTGCGCCGATTCGTTTATGTCTTTCATGATCATATATGTATATATATGTATTCTTCGTATATCTTATATGACTTCGCTTGCTGCTACAACTGTATGCATCGATGTCGTGAAATTTGCGCAGTTCGACGGAAGAACAAACAAAAATATGTAAAAATAACATCGAAAGTCGAGTTGCTTTTTTCTGGCCTGCTTTGTTCCTTCCGATCGTTCCGGCGCGTTTGTGTTTTAGACAAACACCGGCGTATCTACGCGCATATGACAGCTCTTATCGATACTGAACTACAGACTGTCGCTGGCCGTATGTCGTATTGTGTGGATTGTGTATGAAGACGACTTAGATACTGTTTCATTGTGTAGCGAGCAAGCAAACTTTTACCGTTTCTACTTACCTACATCACCTATCTGTATTTCATTATATGAGTGGTGTCTAAGTACGTAAGCAAGTTTTAGCAGCAGAAGTCGTTTCAGAAGTGGTACGATGGTCCTGAAATACGGTGACAGAAATAAAGAGCAGAACAGATAAAATTACAAATCGATATGTCTAAGAAACCGGCCCTGCGTTACCCATCTTGGCTAAGCATGCGTAAGCGTGCGGCAAATGTTTATTATCGGTGCGAACGGTGGGAAACGTTCGCACCGATAATAAACCTTGGCCCTGCTACCACGAAATAATAGTTAGTTAGCCCTTTCATAACATTTCCTCGACACGTGAGGGCATTTAACGTTTTTTTCATGCGTTTACTTCGTCGTTTCTCCCTCACCTTATTGGAGATTTGTTTCAGCGAACGGAGGCAAGTGTGATCCGGACGACTTGCATAACCACTTGACTTTCAATAATGGGTTTATTATGCTTTCTTCCGCTGTGGGTTGTTTGAAGGCGGTACATCAAGCAGCGGCATTCTACGCTGCAGGTAAACACGTTCGCTTAGACAAAATGGTACTATGAATTGATGACTAAATAAATTAATTTAATTGGGTGCGATGTATAAGAAGAGGCCTAGTCGGCAGGGGCCAGGCAAAAAAACAACGGTTCCAATTATGAAACCACCCTCGCCTACGGAAAGCTGCCATTTTCTCGTAACTTGCGTCTAGGTTGACGTTCGAGATATCTCTCCGGTCTCCTATATTTTAAATATTTACAATATACCGCAATCTCTCTATAACTGGTCACGCTAATTAGACATCTCCCTACATGCAACGTACAGATACACTCGGCTTTCACCCACAGAGCTGCGAAGGACGTGTTCGAGACGGCGACAACATGCTACTTTTAAAGTCTATCCACAATTTTTAAGGATTCTTCTACGAGTTTAACAAATGCAAGTTTAACAACTTGTAGCAATCGACACCGCAGGTTCCATAGTACATCAACGGACTTTACGTTAACAAGTTGATAATGATAAATACACGTGTCGGGTTGCCCGGCAGACAAGTGAACTTGTATATCTTGCCTGTGCGTTCTTCTATTTTCGGTGGAATTTCGTTTTCGTCTCTGAATCTGCCACGTGAGGATATGGTCTGTTCATTTGGAACTCTTCTTTGATGGCAACAGCCGTACGGGGGGGGGGAACTGTCCGCGCGATGTTCATCATGTTCGTGTTGTTTTTGGGATGCTCGTATTCGAATCGGTTCGAGCTTGCGGACGTTCTATACTCGACGCTAAAAGGGCGCTTCTGTGGTCAATTCTATTCATATATTTAAGGTCATCACTTGCGAGTTGAAACTTTGGCAATGCTACGTTTGTATTTAAAAGTACGTTTGTATGCAAATTGTATTGCCTATACGTTTGTATGTAAATTGCAAGGACGTTTGTATGCAAATTGTATTGCCTATACGTTTGTATGTGAATTGCAAGAACGTTTGTATGCAAATTGTATTGTACCAATACGTTTTCGTTAATTGATGGCTCGTTAAAGCGGACCTGCTTGACACGCGCACTAGATTAAAGGTGAATAATACCTTCCGTAGAAGACTGCACGCTAAACCCACTAAAATTGGCTGCGCATCAAGGGCAGCAAAAACAACAACAACAGCAACAGCAGCCGCCTCGCAGCACAGTGGTTCCGGCTACGTTGAAGTCGTGATTGGTGATCAGACGCGGAATGTGGTCCATAAACCACTCGCTATCGAAGATGATCCAGCCCTTTTATCACAGTGACAATAACGAAAACACCAGAAGACAAAACCCTGGTATCGACCAAACATGCTTATGACTGGAAATTACTTCTTTGACCACATATATATATATATATATATATATATACAGCTAGAAAGAGAGAGTAAAGGAGAACACGAACAGAATGATATCGTTACCCAAACACGCATGTTCAGTCATGTTTTATGAGGCTGAGGCCTTAATATAGGGAATGTTGTTGGCCTTCCTCGCATACCAGGCTTCCTGTGAGTACATCTTGTGTATAACGTCTCGCGCTACTCTAATACTGGCACTGTATTGAAATGTTACGTTATCTGCCTCTCAGCAGATGCAAAATGGTGCCGACGTCACCAGCCAAGCAATTCAAAGACAGATAAACGATTGATAATGTCTGTTTATATATATATATATATATATATATATATATATATATATATATATATATATATTGTTATGATACAGAATGTATCATAACAATATGTACTTATTTGAAGGTTTAGTTGAACTCGTCAAGAAAATAATTTTTCCCAATGGAAGGAGGGGCGGAAACGTCTTGTTTAGGAGAGAGGATGCAAATTATAAAAGTAGTTATTCTGCCTTTTTTCTTCTACATAGTTGTGCAAAATCTACGTTTGCGAGAACCCGTCAACGCATGAAGGAACCGATCATACCGGCGTGTTCTGCCGAAAATTCTGCACAATCGATGACACTTCGCTAGCTTGCGCAGCGAAAAGCGAATAGTCAGATTAAGGAAAGTCATAAAACGTAGTTTTTTTTATTACGACCAAAAATGTATCTTTAAAAGATTACTATCAGGCAATAGCAAATTTAATGCCCACCATTTTCGTACCAAAGTGATGGTGCTACGTTACGAGTTGCCAAGTAACTAAGCTAATTTCGACAGTCAAAGTTGTTATGTTTTACGTTAAAGCGTTCACGTTCAGAACCGTAATTTTTTTTCAAGACGTTTCCGAGCCCTCCCTCCATTAGGAAAAATTAATCTCTTACCAAAATGGTGGGTAATGAATTTGCTATTGCCTGAGGGTAGTCTTTTGAGGGTATATTTTTGGTCGTAATAGAAACATTTTACGATTTTGCGCGTAAATGCGTTAACGTAAGACATAACAACATATCGACTTTATGACTTTCCTTAATCTGACTAATCGCTTTCGCTAGCGTAGTGTCCTCTATTGTGCAGAATTTTCCGCAGAACACGCCGGTATGATCGGTTCCTTCATGGTTCTCTCGCAAACATAGATTTTGCAGGAGAAAAAAGGCAGAATAACTACTTTTATAAATTTATTTTTCTCTCCTAAACAAGGACGTATTCGTCCCCACCTTCCAATGAGAAAAATTATGCCGAGTTCTACCAAACCTTAAAATAGGTACATATTGTTATGTTGCACCCATTATATTATATATATATATGTATATATATACAGTCCGCAAAAAAAATATACAGCCACCTTTTTAAATTAAATGTTTTTTTGTTTAATTTCTGCCACATTACCCGCATTTATTGTAGCCAGTCGTGCAAAGACTGCAGTGATACATGCGCATACAGTAACAACAGAGACTTCCATCGAAATGTGGGGTCTCGAATTACTTTGAAACACGAGATGCATATCTTGGCGAGTTAATTGGAACGTTATACCCAAGTAGTGAACAACTCTGTGAATCAAGGTTAAAATTACGCCGTAAAAAGTTGCAGGCGTCCAAATGCCATTTCGGAACGAAGCAAGCGTGCAATTCTAAAGAAAGCATCGAACTCTGCGCACTTGGCAAGGGCAATTGCGGCGGCGGCTGGTGTGCAAAAGAACGTGCAAAATGTGCAAAACCTCCTCAGGAAGACACATTAACTCACAAGAAAGACACAAGGGAACCGAATCAAAAAGTTTGTCTCGACTGCGCCCATGATACGATGTTATGGACCACTGAGCGGCACAGTCCTCTTTTCGGATGAAAAAAGTTTAGCTTTGATGGACCGGATGGATTTAACTACTGTTTGCATGATGTGACGAATTTTGTTAAAACGGCATGCAGGTGGCGGTTCGGTGATGCTCTGGACCGCTGTCGAGTATCATACAAAGTCGTAGATTGTGTTTTTAGACGGTCGTGTTAATTCGACGAAATCGGCGCATTTTAGCCCGACTTCACTTTTCAACACGATAGCGCCTCGATTCACACTGCCAGGCTGATCGGAAGCTGGTTCGAACAACGTCACATTGAGGTCCTACGCTGGCCTGTAGTCGCACCGGATATTAATATCATCGAGAAGGTGTGGGGCTGGTCCTCCCAAAAGGTTTACAGAAACGAAAAACATTTTCGAACCTGGCAGAACTAAAAGAAGCAATTATGAAGACTTGGGGTGAGCTCTCGCAGGACGTCATCCAAACGTCCTGCGTTTGGATGACGTCCTGCGTCATCCAAACGCTTTAAACTTGTTCAGTGCTATACCGAACCGCATTTGAGGTTATCCGACTTAACGGAAAGTTCACTAAGTATAAGGTGTAGCTGCTGGGTGCACTCGGTGTGTCTGTTTTTGATTCTGTCGAGGCGTGAGATGAGCCCAAGCGTCGTTATTACGCCTCATTCGCTCACTAAACCATGCGTCTTGCTAGTGGCGGTATCATTTATTCGCGGTGTAGCTATGTCAAATATAGGGATCTCGTGTTTCAAAGTAATTCGAGACCCCAAAAGTTGATATAAGTCTCCGCTGTTACTCTATGAGCATGTCTCACTGTAGTCCCTGCACTACTGGTTACATTAAATGCGTGTAATGCGGCAAAAGTTAAATAAAAACAAAGTTTAAAAAAGTTGCCTGTATACTTTTTTCGCGAACTATATATATTTGTATACTTTTTTAGAGGTGATTTGTAAAATGCGTCATGCCCACCGGGCGTAGTTGTTAAAGCGACGCACCCTTTTCGCGGAGTGTATATGTATATATATATATATATTTTTTTTTTTTATAGGTGACTGGTAAAATGCGTTATGCACACCGGGCGTCGTTGTTAAAGCCACGGTAGTGTGGGACTCGCATCCACTAAAATCCAGTCGTCTTCGTTGCCCCTTGTCGAAGGGTGGCCGCAGTACTGTCTTCTCGAGACTACTTCACCTGGCCACTCTTCTTGCCATTTAGGCTGCTCGGCTCTGTGTGGCGGTTATTTTCGTCTTGGGGACAATTTCTGTAAATTTTCTTACCACCCAATCCTGCATTTGTGATTCTTGAGGGGCGCCTTTACAAGGGCTTGGCATGTCAGGGAGTTCCGCGTCATGTCCCGCTACTAATGTGTTTTTGTTCTATTGTGAGTGAGCTGAATTAGCGCATTCCATCTATGCAGGGTAGCCCTCCAAAAGTCGTACGGACTTTCCCTGTAAAACTTGACGCTCTGCCCGATCTATACCGGTACTCCTAGAAGCAATCGTGACTCGTCAAAGCTTCGTAAGGTGGTAGCTTACCTGGATATTTTCTCTCGTACTAGGACCTGCGCTTCTGTAAAAGCTTTTATTTTTCCAGTCTCGGGTTCTGCTACAAAGCAAATACAAAGAGTCTCATCTTTACGTACAGCAATTTTTTCGCATGTTTTCTTTAGGGTTTAGCCGAGTAAGCATGTCTGCTTCTGAAACAGTGCTGCCTCTTCTCTAGTCGGCAGGCGGCCACATAGCCCCATGGTACAAAGGACCATCGCCGCCATTGTCAACACAGTGCAATACGACCTGCAGATCCAGATGGCCCCCTCTCCAGTATCCCCCTAAATGATGGGTAGTAGAGCCGTGCATAGTGCCTGAATAGTATCTGACATTGCCGTTAGCAGCCTACTTTGCCAGTCGTGGTGCTTGTCATGGCTCGGTGAGTACCAAGCTTCCTAAACGTCTTTCTCCTGTAGAGGTACTTAATTTATTATTCAGATGTAAGGCTACAGTAAATTATTTTTTTCCGGAAATTATTTCCTTCTTTTTCCTTATTAGCTAGATTGTTTGTGTTTTCTGGGGTAGGGTTTATGTAATGCTTATTCATCTACTCGTCCACGTTTTAAAGAAGTGGATCAGCCCCTCGTCAAACCAAATTGATTATCCGCGAAAACCTCGTCATTCACTACCATGAAAGTTTGTTCGAGTAGGCTTTGGCAATAGTCTTGACAGCTTGCGTCACCTCCTTATTTGTGCCTTAGAAATCAATGTTTGTTAACAAGCATCCTTAACAAGTTTTTTTGGGAGCCTCGGCAGCGTCCATAGAAAGGTTATTTTAACTGTTTAGTAACACTTTGCCTATGGCTCGTACTCTTTTCTTTCTTTACACTTATCGAGTTGCGCCTTAGAGCTCACTTTCCACAACCTGACGCATATTCTCTTCGCCATATTGCGCAACCCTTTGCAGTTTATTGTTGGTGACACCACGGTCCACGCAGTCCTGCACAAAGTCATAAATGCGTTCATATTGCCCGATGACGCTATACCTTGTCATGATATGATGTAGGCAGGACTTATTCATATACTTGCAGGGTGGCCAGCTTATGGCACATTACATTACAGTCGCATAAACACCCGAATGAAAAATACTATTTTCTGGATCGGCTTTACTGCTCAGTAGCTCGTAACTCGGTAGCTCCTCAACGTATTAAGCGCCACGAGTGGATTATCATGTTTGTTGTAACTGCTGCTCTTAAATATTGGGTTTGCAAACACTTCTTTACTCACACTCAGCACGTGACATGTATTTTACTGTTTACGTTGGTTCAGATTTACCCACCCTGCCATTGCCATCACACCATCTAATAAATACCAAAATGCTCCAGGCCCTACGTGTGTTTGTTGCGACAGTGGGACAAGTTGACCGTAACTACACGAAAGTTAAAATTTGGTTAAGAAAGAGCGCTTTTTCATAGGTCCTTAAGGCCGAGCATATTAGTTATTAAGTACCACTTTGCAAGCCAATATCTCTATTGAAGGTCCACTAGGAGATAATCCCGCCGACTGTTAAGACCTAGACATTGAATCTCATTTTCCAGGTGTCCAAATACGAGAGTCCTACACATCGGCATCTTCATCGTCATCATTTTAATCGCATGACATTCGAATCGGCATGCCATTTAAATTCGTTCGTCAGCTCTCTAGCAGATCACTCTCTTAAATGATTCGAAGAGTTACCCATAACTAGCTTGCCAATGATGAGGCGGAGCTCTACGGCTATTTCTCTCCAGTAACTCCTCTTGAGCCTATTGGGCTCTACTTAGCACTCCTTTCGGACAGAGCAAAGTCTGGCACGTGCTTTTCGCCGCTTTGATATCCTGACCCTCCATTCGCGGCTGGGGCGGGTCCAATGAAAGCGAGTGAGTGGGTGGTGGCCTCTACAGATGCGCCCACAGAGAACACCCCGCATGAACCTTCGACTCTGGCGCTGGAGGTCCGCATTGCAGTAGGTCCGCCCGAAATAAAGCTGTTGTTATCGAACGAACGACCCTTGATCTCCCCCTCCTTCCTCCCGTCGCCGCCACCCCTCTTCCCCCCCGCGCGCGCTCCACCCAACCTCTTGAGATCCTACATCTTATCTGGTAGATCGTCGCTTGCCTCTTCCGGGTATGTGTAAGTGTGACGTGCGATATTGCCCTCGACAAGTATCCGCGACGGGCAATGCAAGCGGGTCGTCTCTATTGTTGTTTTCGTTGTTGCCGTTGTTGTTTCTGTTGTTGCTGTTGTTGTTGCTGTTGTTGTTGTTGTTGTTGTTGCTGTTGTTGTTGTTGCTGCTGCTATTTCTCAATAGGCTGTTGACAACGACCGTCCAATTCACGACAGCCATCCGCGATTAGAGGTGGAAAGGCGGCTGACTCATTTCATGCCATCATTTGGACGCCTTGCGACAGCACTCAGTTAATCCTAGAGTGCTCTGCCTACGGCCACTTAATTCAATGAATAAACAACGCGCACGTATCGTTGCAGCGGGTAACAAACATATTGGCCATTCCATTGCCACGATCTGCTGCCGTGTGGGGTGGATTATGTGAGCTCTTCGTAGGAGCGTTTTCCCTCGCCTCCCGACGCCGTCGATCTCGAATCACGATGCGTGTCGGCACAGAAAAGACGCCGCCATAGAATTGACCTGGAGACGCTCGACTACGCCTGTGCCTATCGACCCACAGCAGCGTCTGTCTGTCTGTCTGTCTGTCTAGACTGTGATTACGCGTACCACACGTTACTGCAGCGGTTCCTACGACAACAGGCTAAGTTCCCGGACGGATCTTCTTCACGTGGATAATCCACCTACGAAGCGGGCTCGTATTCTCAAATGCAGCTTAAAGCGGCTAATAGCATAAGACGCATGCGTTGGTCGACCGGGCGGTGTCAATACGATAGCGCTCGTTCATATCCGCCCGTTCATCTATCTAGTCGACTTGTAATCGTCGGCAGACTTCTAGGTAAGCGGGTAAGATAACGTCAATAAGTAAGCAGGATTTAACATTTCGAATCCCTATGGGCATCTTGAAGGAGGACGGCTTACACCATATGTCAACCGGCAACAGTTAGGGGTGATGATGCCTTATAATATTATTTTTGGCAAAGATTGGAAAGCAGTGGCATTGGAAAAGAATTGCGTGATGCTCTTAGCTAAACATCCATCTTTAAGTTACATTTGAATAAGCTTTAATTCAGAAAAAGTACATCCTCATACACGTTACAAATCAACGCTCAAAGTTGAATTTAATTGCAATTGATTAGACAAAATTATGGTATCTATAGAGCGACTTGCCTTGCAATCAAATATACGACTCATGCTCAAAAACAAGTCGTTTAAGATAAACTACAGACAGCATTTTTAGACATGAGATATACGCCATGGTTTAACAAATAAATTAAAGTATAACCTCCTTATGATTGGCGATTTCGATAGAACACCAATGAGCAGGACACCAAACACGCTCGAATACCTACTGCCAAGCGGGACTGCATATAGAAAGCGGCCGATTCTCGCAGCGTAGCTCGTAGGTGAAACGGCAAGTTAATTCATTGCGAGGGTAGTGTGTTGACATCTGGTAAGTCAAGACCTGTCAAGTAACATCTACTGTGAGTCTACTGAGCACCTAAATCTATTAGCGTCGTAGAATTGGTACTGGTTGCATTTGTCATCCGCGCGGCTGAGTGATTGAATCTTTTAGAATTTAATTTTAGTTTTTCACAAACAGTTTATAACTCACTTAGTTGGCTCCCAAAGCGCGACGGATAAAGGTAAGACATCTTGACGCCGGTTGTCTAAGCCGGCGGACTTACCATAAAGCCGGACAATTGGCCTTTTCTTGTAGAACTTAAACAAAACGTCACAGAATCATTTCTTCCTTATACGTCGTCAGCGTATATTCAGTATGCTGGCAATATTGCTTAATGACAAAGAAAAGTGCAGATTTCTGGCAAGTTAGTTACACATCTCGGTCATCTTTCTTCGCGGAAGGAGGCCTCGATATGGAATCCGTATAAAATTCAAAACGTGACGGCTCCCCGAAACGTCAATGAAATGCAGTCATTTTTCAGCATGACGAATTTTGTGGCTAGCTTCATTGACCACTACTCCGATCTCACTTTACCTCCCTCCCAGCGTTTTCTCCCCACACAGTGGCAACAACGCTTTTCCAGGCGAAATTACATCTGCCCACACAAAGCATTTAAAAGAAAAGTACCTTATTTCATGAAATGATCTTTGCCAAAAGAAATGCCTGCACTACTTGAGGAAGTTTGCCGAGAATCCAGTTCTCGTCAACATCCTAAGATGACAGACAGCCCGGACGCCGAAAAGCAAAGGGCTTGACACCGCTTGTGACGAGCCTGCACGCGCCGCATAGCAATGCACCGGCCGGAACCTTCCTTATCAAGGGAAAAGAATAAAGAAGCACGGATAGTGCTTAACAAAATGCGCCACTCACAGCCGCCACTACCAGCAAAAGTAGTCCGGCTTCCTCGTTCCGACTATAATTGCGCCCTACAAACACCCCGACCGCAGCCGGGAACGGAATCGAACCCTTACGCTTGGAAGGGAATTCAGTAGTACCCACGCCCATCGTTAGTACCTGGGCGTGATCCTGGCTAGGGCTCACACAAGAATACCTCAGGTCGGTGTCGCCGACGGGAGAACATGGCCTCAGCTGTTCTAGAAGCTGCGGTAGACACTCGCGCCACGCCGCCATCAACGAGGTGACATCAAAGACACTGCAATCCGCTAACGTGCCCTTCAGAAAGGAGCCAGTCGAATTGGCCTCGGACTCAGTCCTACGACTAGACTTGATGAGCTTGGTTCCGTGGCATTCCGGAATGGCCCTTGTGTGGGACGCAACCGTGCGAGACCCGCTGGCGTCATCTAGCAGGAGTCGAGCCTTGAGATTAGCAGGTGCTGTGGCCAATTTAGCAAAGCAGTAAAAAGTTTGAAGTACCGCGAATGAAAGACAACTTTTATAGTATACTCAGTTGCAATAGAAACATTGGGGATCATAGGCGAGTCCACAGCGGCATTTCTGAGAGAAATTGCGAAAAAGCGGCACGTGAGAATGATTAGATAACGACGGGGAAATGTTTGCTGTAGGGAATATCAATTGAAGTTAAAAGCTCGGATAGCGACTGCGGTGCTAGGCTTGCTGCAAGCAGTGCTATACCGGGGTGGATTTGATTATGTATTAAATATATAGTGTGTGAAATACCTCATGCGCACTTTACAACAAAAAACTGTCAATACAGCGCTGCAAAAAAATTATCCCGCGGACTAGAAAAGCAACCGACTCTCGGCGCCGTCTCCTAGCATCAATTGCAGATAGTGTCATGCTTTAGACCGCATTCCTACGGGAGCTCGCGATCACCAGGACTACAACACGCCGCCTCTTCAATAAGAATGAACCAGATACATGTGGCATTCAACATTGCACGGGCAAATGGCACGACGACCGCAGTAGCCAGGGTGTATAGTGCTGTGGCATGTTCGAGCCGTTCCTTGGAAGAGACGCAGACTAATTACTCTCAAATCGGTGCAAAAGACGCGCCTGCTATCTCTTCCGTCTTCCGCTGTACGAAGTTTCACTACTTTGTGTACGGTCAGCGTAGCATGACGGTTGACACGGACCACCGGCTCGACCAGAATATTATGCTGGAGCCCCTCCATCAAATTCCTCCTTTCTGACTGCAGCAAATGATACTCGCCGTACAAAGCGATCCGATATAAACGTTGTTCACCGGCCAGACAAGAAAAGTGATGGCTGCCTATTTGCCTCGTAATCCATCTGCAAAGGTCGTCGACTGCGAACCAGCCATTCGAGCGGTGACTAGACAGCCAGCAAAAGATCATCGTTTAGCCGAATGCCGCGAACTAGCGCCGCCAAACATGAAGAGTTGCCAATCCTCCGGGAGCTATTCCACCAGACGTATCCGACCGGCAAGAGGAAAGTCCCTGATGCCGCCAAGATTTACTGGTCTTATCGCGACGAAATCCACGTCGAGGACGGTCTGCTCATGCGATCTAACCGGTTGATCGTTCCAAAGACTTGTGAAGAAGAGAAGTTTTGCGACTGCCTCACGGGGGCAAAAAGAAGATGCAATTGCGAGCGGGCGACTTTGTTTAGTAGGTAGGAAAGACTACTAACACAGATAACAGTCGATTTTGGGAATGTGTCTAGGCTATACTGCAGTAGTCACGTTAACAGCAGCGCCGACCACTCGAGAAGCAACGCCTTTGTAGAGAGAGAGAGAGAAAGAGAGAGCGCGCCGTTGAAGAAGCAATGAACCAGCTACGGAAGCATGAGTTCGGATCCTTAGAGTATTTCGCTGCTTGATCTGAGTAGCGAAATACGCCATGGATAGTCTCTCGGTTCGCCAGCTCAACATTCAGTAAACAGACAAATCTAAACTCAACCACACTAGCCACAAAGGCTCGCCTTATGCCCAGGATAATTCCTCCGTAAACTTCAAACGCTCAGTGCACTTTCAGCGGAAAACGACAGAAAATGTACAGATATTGTGATCGTGACTCCCGGCGTCTACTGCCATTCAAAGAGAAGGAGCTCATCCTTATATTTAAAACTCATGGAATAAATCTGGAGACGGGCAAGGGCGATCGAAGTTACCGCTTACACTCGCGCATATTCTGTCAAGAACTAGGATAGCAGCGTGAACGGCAAACAATAGGAATAAGCTTACGGAAAACAAGAATAAACCACGACAAACTACAGCAAACCATTACAGAATATTGTAGATTGCAATTAGTTAGAGATAAACTCCAGTAAACCAGAAGCTATGAATTTTCATCGAGGCACGCGGCTGGCTGAAAACACGAATTGCGCCTAAAATTCGCGACAGTTGATTGCGCATTGTATATATATATATATATATATATATATATATATGTTGTAAATAATACTGCTCAATAATTATGACACATGTTTTGCAAGGAGCTATGTCGCTAGGCGATTATTATTAAATATGTGAAGATGGGATCGTGAGGAGGAATTCTCGAGGTGATTTCAATGCAGATTGTTCATGCCTGATGCGGTGAGAATAATGTTAGCCAATGCATCCCGCATGGTTGAATTTTACAAACAACACTTGAAACACTTGACTGATGCAGATAAAGAATATGGGTAAAGATATTAAAAAATAAAGATAAATAAATAAATAAATAAGATAAAGAATATTGTGTGGAACACCACGATAGATATATAGAAATTAACTTTGGCCTTCACATATATTGTGACAGATTGCCTGTAAAAGAACATGTCAATAGAACGACTTATATATATATATATATATATATATATATATATATATATATATATATATATATATATATATATATATATATATATATGTATATATATATATATACACATCTGGGGGACACAGCTAATCGGCTGGCGGGCGCACTGATAAAGGTGGATTTACTTCTGTGGGGCGCCCTTCCATCTCAGTTGCGGCCTATAATCGTTGGGGCAAGATGTTTGTTTTACAGAAGAAAACCGGATCAGTAAGGCCAATGGCTTGCTCCTCCATTTTACCCCCAGGCTAGCCGCAAAGATTTGCGGAGCAGTTGGTCCCCACCAGCTTGGCTATGCCACACCAGCCGCCGCTGATGGCGTCGTACATACCGCCAGAGTTTTCATCGATGTACGCACGCTTCGCGGGTTCGAAGCGAAGTTAGATTTCAAGAATGTCTTCTACTCTGTAAGACGGAATCACCTATTGAAGGTGGTCAGGACACGCTGTTCTCAGCTCACGCACTACGTCTACCAGACGTACCGTGACGCTTCTTACCTGGTTCTACCAGATGATCTCACACCCTCGACCTTCAACAACACGGGACTTCAACAAGGTAGCCCTGTGATCTCTCCCTTCTTTGCCTGATCGTCGGAGACTAGCTGACTCCTTCAGAAGCTCACTGAACCTTGATGATGGCGTCCTGGGGGCGATACAGCCACGGTTGCCGGCAATGTCCGGCGCGTGCTCGATTCTCGAGGCTTTCGGGTTACAGCTAAGTTTTGAGAAGTGTCGAATCTACGTTACGGATGAGAGTGCAAAGACCTCCGACCTTCGTTCCGTTCAGGCCTTGTTGCCAAAATCTAAGGTCTCCCTCAACTGTACGTCACCCTCCGGCAGCAAAGTCTCCCACGTGCACTTAGAAAGTGGCAGAACAACCTATAGGACGTCGTTGACAAGCTTATTTCGTTTGGTCCTCACCGCTTCCTCTTTTTAACTCGATGGTCTTTCGCTCAGCCACCACCAGGGTCACCCACCTTTCCCATGGACCAGCCGACCTAACAAGGCGATTGAACGATCTTCATCGAATGAACGAGTTGATTTCAACCACCCTCGAGTCTCTTCGTAATCTATTGCTGGATTCATCTGCTCGAAAATAGGCGCAACTACCGATCTCGAACGGGGAGGGGGGGGCTGTAGATCCCGGATCCGCTTGCCTCCGCTGGACCAGAGATTGTCTATTCCCTTTTCCGATGGGAGAACAACGCCTCGACAAAGCAAGAGAACCACGCAACCAGGAGGAAAGAATCTGTAGATTGAGGCGGCGCGTTGATCTTGACGTCCAACAGGCAAAAGCGACGTCTGTCCAGGACATGCTGTTGAAGTGACCCCAACCCAACCCACTCTCCACGAGATAGAGAAATATTTCCAGTGTACACGTTCTCAGGAGACAATTGTCACTCCACGTATATACTGAATGAATCTATAGCACAATATAAACACCACATCATAGGTCCTCACATATTTCCCGACAGATTTAGTGGAGAAGCGTGCCGCGCCTGTTTGAGCAAAACATTGCCAGTGCTGTTGGCACGAGTATCACAAGATATTCGCTCAAGTGACTTACGCACGACGGAGCGCTATCACACAACACCGCTGGAACACGGGCCTACCTAAACGCGAAGTACTTTGAATCCCTAGATCTAGTACTTTGAGTTTTAAAAAATGAACTGAAACTAAGGTCAAGCTTTTGCTTAGAAGAGCCATCCGCTAGGTTTGGTTCAACGAAGTAAAGGTAGCAAGACTCGGCAATTTTTAAGGAGCCGAAAAAGGAAGAGTCTGTATAAAAAGTAAAATTTTATGTTCTAAAGTGGTAAAAGTAGGGAAACAGTTACGACGTCGAGACCAAAGCCCAATCCTCCCAGTGGTGCTTCTAAGGAGATAGTCAATCGAATAAATTCAGACAGAGCAGTTATACCATCAAGGTTATTTTGACTGTTTTTTTTTCGACTACAAGGGAATTATCTTCCACGACCTCTCTATTTGCCGGGGTTGGCTCCATGTGACTTTTTCTTGTTCCACGGATTAAAAAAATTAAAGAAACAACGTTTCGAAAAATAGAGGAGATAATTAAAAATAAAAGCAGGGCCAACTCAACTGACGCGTTTAAGAAATGTTTTAAACAAAAACAATTTGGAAGGTTAAATAAACACTTTTTTTTTATAAATTTGTGTTAATTCAATCCGTCCTCGTATATCCACTTGCCGTAGTTCGGTGTAACAATGCAGCAACAGAAATTACATCGGATAACTAGCAGAACCAGAGGCACGAGAATCGACATCTGATTGCTAGTATACCGGTTTTCA
Organism: Dermanyssus gallinae; assembly: GCA_003439945.1. Taxonomy (NCBI): domain Eukaryota; kingdom Metazoa; phylum Arthropoda; class Arachnida; order Mesostigmata; family Dermanyssidae; genus Dermanyssus; species Dermanyssus gallinae. The sequence continues at coordinate 265,558 of QVRM01001737.1, forward strand.
TGCAATGCATCTGTTCGCGAGAGAATCTCATCAACTATCGCCGCCGGACTGCAATGGTGGGTATTGCGAACAGCAATACAATATTTATTTATTTTTAGTTATTGTTTATGAGAAAACAAACAATGCATTTTTCAATTAGCAGTTTCGCCACTGTTGTCCTATCAGCCCAGTTTGCGGAGATTAAATTGCTACTAGCTCGAGGGTTAATGTCATGAACAAAAGGATTAGTTCAACAGCTGCCCTAACATTTGTATCTGCGTTTGTGCAATTTCGTCCCATGTGCGTCGTGGATATGTCCTCCAACGTCGTCGTTGTTTTTATTGTTCTTGTTGTTGTCACTGTTGTTGTTGTTGTTGCTGCGACTGTTGCCGCTGTTGTTGTTGTTGTTGAAAATAATCTTGTCATTGCTTTGGGTGTTATTGTAGCTGCTACTACTGTTACTCTGGCTGTTGGAAATCTGAAAAAAATACATATATATCTAATGATTATATATATATATATATATATATATATATATATATATATATATATATATATATATATTTATACATAATATTTTTTCAAACAGGGGTTATTCTTATCATTATGTACATGGATCACAATTACTAATACATTAATATATTTATTATTTATTAAGAATACAGATGGAGCGACAATTGTCTCCTGAGAACGTGTGCAACTATATTAATCAGCCATTATATTATATTAATTATATACCATCATTATTATTGCTCGAATGTCGCTGACCACTCAACACCATCTTGGCGTTGCCTCTCTGAAGCTCCAATGACACACTCTGTCGGCGGAATGCGGTCGATCTTGGCTCCGCTGTCCCCGGCCTCAAAGAGCTTCTTCCCAAGCTCGTTCGTCAGTTTGAGTGCATCCTTGCCCCAAACTCCAGACGACTCGAGACCAAACGCCATTACCACGTGGATCTCGGGCAAGATGCGCGTATAGGCGCCGTTTGTGCATCTTCCGTTGGTGGATGATGTGGCCGACGCCCGCGCTGTTCGTTCGGAGGAGAAGAAGTATCAGATCAGACAGATGACAGCTAATTAGCTCACAACAACGGGGAATGTACGGCTCTACCGATTACGCACCAGCATTGTCGGTGTGATCACCACATCAGCATCGTTGTCGATGCACATGACGGTTGTCGTTATCAGTTATTATGTCGTGCCATTCGAATCATTGCAATCGCCTTCATCCGAGTGCTTGAACACTGAACTGTGTACCGTTAGCAGTGTTAGTAGCAGCTGTAGTTGGGGGTTGAAGTAGTATTAAATAATGGTTCCAGCTCCTCGCCTCTTCCTTAGACCATTTAGGTGAGAGGTTTTTAGTGGGTATTATGCCAACAACATCGGCACCGAGTCCCACACTACCCGCTTTGGGTGTGCCTAAAAGCATTTTTTCCTCTCACGAAAAAAAAAATAGCAGCTGTAGTATTCCTCACCTTACCCTCCCCCCTCTCACGGCAAAATCATTCTGTAGACTCGTAAAGGCTGCGTCCGGGGCACTCCCGGGCCGCACGGCGCACTCTCAAGACTTCGTCACGCGCTCTCACTCCTCACTATGTATTAGTGAGGGTCCGACACTGAACGGCTCTGAAGGGACTGCACTCAAGCTCAACGCCATTGAGGTCACCCGCGCTCGGCCGGCCGTGGCCTCACGCCTTGCACATATGTGAATATCGGCCTTTTCTCTGTTCTTACTGCGCCAGAACTGCTTCCTTAACGACTCCCTAGCAAATAGAAGAAGAATTTAAAATGCCATTTAATATATATATATATATATATATATACAGGGTGTGACAGGAAGAATTTTAAAGCGATGCATACAATTGTAGAGCTCGTTAAAGCAAATATTTTTTTCCAATAGAACATGGTTTCTAAGACGCCTTGTTTCGGAGTGAGAGTGAAATTACTACAATTTGTGACAATGGTGTTTTTGTCCGACATAGGAGCACAAAATGTGCTGTTGCGAGACAACCAGTTCTCCTAGACAGAAACTAAGCCCACGCTCGTGTTCGTGATAAAATTCTGCTCCATCTGAAAAATATGCAAAGCCAGTCAGAAAACGCCCCATGGTCGCTTAGAAGAGAATTCGCCAAAAATGTAGTTCTTTATTAGCGTTCACGTCAAATACTTCAAAATCATAACCCTACAACCACTCACAGCGCTCAAAACTGACATATTCGGCCAATGCGCAATTCGTGGCGATCATTTTGTTCATGCGAGCTGTGGTTGCGGAGTAATTACGATTTTTCGGCGAGATGTCCAGATTAAGTGCATGAAAAATGACGCGCTGCGGCTGTCGCGCGACACGTCGGCGGTAGTGAACGTCGCCACACAGTCATTTTACATGCATTTAATCTGGACATCCCGCCGAAAAATCGTAATTACTCCGCAACCACAGCTCGCATGGACATATGTTTGGTACCAAAATGATCGCCATGAATTGCGCATTGGCTGGCACTGTGAGTGGCTGTAGGGTTATGATTTTGAAGTATTTGGCGTGAACGCTAATAAACAACTACATTTTGGCGAATTCTCTTCTAAGCGACCATGGGGCGTTTTCTGACCGGCCTTGCATATTCTTCGGAATTTTATCACGAACAAGAACGACTGCTTAGTTTCTGTCTAGGTGGACTGGTTGTCTCGCAACAGCACATTTTGTGCTCCTATGTCGCACAAAAACACCATTGTCACAAGCTGTAGTATTTTCACTCTCACTCCGAAACAAGACGTCTTAGAGACCATGTTCTATTGGAAAAAAATATTTGCTTTAACGAACTCTACAATTTTATGCATCGTTTTAAAAACCTTCCTGTCACACCCTGTATATACATATACATGCTTGAAAACCTTAGTAACTTATAATTTCAGCTAGGATTTTTGACAATTTCTAATTATTTCCACTACTAGCCGGAACACGAGTCCCTTCATGCCGATCGCGACAGATTTAGAACCTGTTTCATGTACACTAAAAAACATCTGTAGAGTTGTGCAAAGTTTGCCACTGAAAGATGGTTCCAGACCCTAACATGGCTATAAGTCAGCATTCGCACAATTTTGCTCAAAAAGCTCAAAGAGTCACACTCTAACATCCAGGGACAGCCTTCGAACATCTCTCGCCTCCGTATACTCGGAGGCAGTTACTGTCCCGACACCTGTCCGCGATGTGCTGTGAAAAGGTCGTTGCCATATAACCAACCTTGAAACTAAAATATAGAAAAGAATTGATAAACTTTGGCGGTTGGCCACTACACATACTTTTGTCTGCCGCAACCAATCGATATCCGGCCAAACTGGTCAGTTTCGTTTTCCATAAATTTAGTTGAAGTCCCTTACCATTTGTCACACAATTTGAAGTCTATGAGGCGGCGGATCGCCTCAAGACGCGTCATGCCCCGAGCTCACCAGCCCTGTCTCCGTAGAAGAAGCACGAGACTGTAGCCGCCACGTCGACGAAGGTACTTCGCACGGGCTCGCTCCCCGCCATATGGCGGATTAGATCCTCGCGTGATTCTTATCCCGAAGGGCCTCAAGCCTTACCCACTAACCTAGTAAGTCCAGCTCCTGCCGCCTTCTCGTTTCCCTGGCCAAACGCTTCGAGTACATTGTAGCGACATTTCAGAAGAAAACGGCCTTCTTTCGAATGCCCAACTCGGATCCCCAAAACGGCATTCTACTCTGAGCGTCATTCAGTGGACCCAATTAAGACCGAGTCCCTTCGCAAAACCTCGGCTTTGTTGTGGGATAGCAAAATTGGTTTTTATGCTGACAAGCTTTCCGCGTGGTAAACGTACTGCATTTTTCCTCATAAAAACGAAATAGTAGTCGTTGTAGTTGGTGTTGAAAGGAAGCGAAGTAAAACGAAAGTAGTCCTGATAAAAACTGTTGTACATCATATTAGTAGTATTTCGAGTTGCAAACCCGTTCGTCTAAAGGAGTTGTCTTCAAACGTTGAAAGCTCCTTTTCTGGTCTTACCAGAGACGAGTATTTCAGGAGAACATTAAGGGCGTTCTAAAAATTCAGAAGTAAAGGGTCGGACGGCACAAAATCAGATAAATATGGTGAGATCACCGAAACATAACCGATACCATCTAGCATGGCTTTACCAAGGGGCGCCCTGCTTGCGCTCAGTTGCAGTCTAACAGAACTGATGAATGGCTCGAGCTTAGGGCAGCCCTTTTTCCAAGTTCAGACCTTTTTTTCCAAAGTTTTCTTGAGTGACAAAATGGCGTCGAACCAGTTTGTCGCCTCCTTCCACGCCTCCCTTATAGTAAAATGGCCTCTCACGATGGTAAATCGAGCCCGGTGGCGGGGTGGCTTAAGTCTGCGCCTCGCAACCGGAGGAGACACACAGGTGCGCGGGTTCGAGCCCCACCGTTGCACATTTGTATTCATGGGGGTCCGTCTATGAAGCAATGTGAAAAACAGTTCCGTGGACGTTAAATCTTGGCTGAGGGTCAGCCCGAAAACTACTACTACACGATGATAGAGCCTGCGTCCCGTGCAGTTCTGAGAGTCCCGCAGCGTAGAACGGTGTGTTCTACGTCGACCGGCTCGCCAGAGCCGCACGTAACACAGATGTAAGTCTTAGCCTTTTTATCGTTCATCATGGTACTCTGGAACTGACAGTGTCCAGTCAGCACCTGGGTCGTATAGTAAGATAGCTCGCCGTTCTGACAGTCGTAATACAACCCCAGCTTTGGTATCAGACTCTTGGTCCAGCTCGCAATGGTCACCCCGGGTCCTACCTCCGCCCATTCCTTCTGCTAGGTCGCGAAACTGCATCACAAATGCTCAAGTTTTCAAACAAATAATGACATTTTTTTAATAGAGTGAAGTTACACAGTCACATCGTCATATATACACGTGTGAACACAGTAAACAGGTCCTCCAGCTTCTCAGTATGATACAGCGTTGTTGCAAGGAAATACACTCAACACAACAGTATTGCCGAGCCTTTGTATGATGGCCTCTACAATTCATGAGTTTTATTCTGGTCCGAAGTATCACAAATACTGTCGCTCTACGTAGCTGCCTTTTCCGTTTAGGTACCAAAAGAAGTACTACATCCACCGGTAGTAAACCACGATAACTTTTGAAGGCAAGCGTGGTCACTCTAAAAATATAGATTTTCAAACTGGTTTAAGGTTATGGGCAGCGGGCTATCTGACTCGAAGCGCCATCGGGAGAAGCTGACACGAACTGCATCATTTTGAAGCACCTCAGCTGTTCGAAGAATGCTTCTGTACCCGCCACCCCATAGCAGGATACTATAGCAGAAACACGATAGAAACAAGGCCTTATATACAATCAAAAGCCCCACAACTGGAATCCCTCTGCCTTACTTCGTAAAGTTGCAATAACGGCATAGCATTTTGGCACCAGTTGATCTATGTGAGATCTGCCGCATTGTCACTCAGTTAATAACTGACAGGCTACTAAAGCAGCCTTCTAGTGAGAAAAGCTTGGTTTTCTCCCCCGCGAGCAGCTCCTTTAACAGCATCTTGGCTAGGACCAGGAGGGTTTCAATCGACACCGTGGGGTATAAGGTCGAACAGATTTTCCTGCTGCCACCATTCCTGACACATATTAAAAACTAGGTACTAGTTAAGCTAATGGTCATGCCGGCCTTGGCGCAACTAAATCTGCAAATGGGGTTAAACTAAGATAATGGATTAGCAGTCGGCCAGCAAGTTTGTAAAACACACCATAAAGTATCCGAACACAGAAATGCAGACTGTTCATGCACAAGGAGTGGTGAAATAAACGCAAATATATATGCAAATATAAAACAAATAAAAAAATTATATATATATATATATATATATATATATATATATATATATATATATATATATATATATATATATATATATATATATATATATAGGTACATAAGTATATATCGCAGTGGCGAGAAAAGGCGCTCGAGAGTTTGTTTCGTCTATAGCTGCCATATCAAAAGAGGGGTGCTGAAGAAAAGGTATTTGCAAATATGGTCGTTCTATACCATTTCACTATGCCAGACGCATCGGCGGTCTTTGCACTTTTTCGCCCGGTGGGACGGTCGCTGAAGTGTTCAAATTGTAGATAATAAGCTGTATTGTAATTATGTAACATCAACACATGAAATGCAATGTTATTGCTAAATAAACAATATGTATTTCACTATGGGCATCCCTCAGAGAGTGGAGCTCATTGAGCTGTACTATGAAATGAGTCATTCCGCAGCGCAGTGAAATGAGTCATTCATTAGGCAACGCATTGATTGCGAGTTTTCCGTACGAAGTGTCCACGTATCGCTAGAAAACATCAGTGTCGTGCCAGCGAACGTGTTGCAAAATTGAACCATCTCGACTCGTCGGCGAGCAAAAGAGGCCTGGACCTGTCAGACCACACGCTTTCGAGGAAAGAGTTAGTGGCAATCGCTACTAGCAAATGATGACGCGGACTCTCTGTGGCCAAGACTTATAAGATTTTGACAGTATTCGCCTACAGCTACTCCAGCAGAAACTTCTGTGAACGTTCTGTAGGGCTTTTTAAACAGCAAGATGTTCGCCAGTAAGGCCGCAGCCAACGACAAGCTGAATTAAAATATTCTTCTGCGTAGGATTTTATAAAAATATTTATAAAAATAACGTCCGAGTTAATCTAAAAACTTATTTTTATTGGGTTATTGTCCAATAAAAGTTTAAAACGCTTCACTATAGGTCACTTTCAGCTTCGAGATCTTCGTGGCTTTGCAATCGTACTGGGGTTAAAGCGATATCAAAAGCAAAACTAGAAGGAATTGTATTGCATTTTATAGGCTAGCAGCGCTAACTTTAAACCTGTCAGTCGGTCAATATTGAGAAACCCAAGCTCGAGTATTATATCTCCATTATCTAATGGGTACTAATGATTTGCTTAGAAAGAACTATAATTTCGTTAGGTTTGATTTAAAGTCTGTAGAAAGCTGTCGGGCCAAAGAGTTTGCAGGAAAAGGGGCCAGTAGTATAGTACCAAAGAGTGCCTCAGCAGATAGATAGTTGAACGTGTAATATTGTAGCGTTGTTGTGCTACGCTAAGTCAGCTTGGGGATGTAGACTCATCACTCAGACGGGTCCTGCAGCCCGAGCGACTCAGGAACGATGAATGACGGACGACACGCGGCATAAGGTCTGATGCAAAGCACAGCCGAGCAGCTGATTGTTCTTAAGCCATGCCGTTCGGTCTATTTATTGGTTCACGAGGCACCGCGGCGTGCTAGACTCCGCTCTTAAATCGGTCGAAATTTACAGCGGTTTGTGTTTGTTTCGTATAAGAAAAAATACCGGTTAAGTTACTGTTTGACCTGGACTTCCGATCATAGGTCGACCCGCTCCCGATGTCGCCCGATGATCGTTTGGACGACGGAGGACGTTGGGGTTTCGGCGCAAAAGGCTGTGGCTGGTCTCTGCTGGCTGGTTGAGACATGTCTTGTTCGGTTGAGACATGTATCAGTCGGTGAACGTCGTGTACGTTGAGATTTTGGTGCGAACGCTGTAGCCGTTGGACGTGGTTGGTTAGGACTTAATTGAATTGCGCCTTGATGCTTATACAGTAACTTCATCACAATATAAAGTTTTCCCATCAGTTATTGTAGTAACAGTATGGCCTTTCAGCATGGTAACACCTATGGTTGCCTTTCAGCAAGATTAGATACTCACCTTTTAAGTAGGACTAACGGTATGTATATCAATGATACAAATTAGTTACAAGCACTTCCTAAATTCGATTTTTTTGTATCCAGCTAATTTGGATAACATACATGATGAGTTACCCTCATATTGCTCGCACTGAAAAAATGTGAAGCCAATAAAGGGTTATATATATGCGCCAGATCACTATGCTCGTAGCGGGAAGCATGTGACCCACAAAAGAAGAGAGAGAGAAAGCTTCGATGAAAGCTTCGAAAGCGCATACAAATGGATCGCTACTTAGGTAGTCAAAAGCCTATGGTTATCGAATATGATGGTTATCGAACACCGTACATTCTCGAGGGTTTTGTCTTACATCATCGCCCTCGTCAAGCGTGGTATTTTAGATTGGATAGGGGTATCGCCACCAGAAGTCCTCCCCCTTGGGCAAGTGGGGGGGAAGGGGGGTACGAGCATAACGCCAAAGGCATCTGCGTCTTATTCTGGGCGGCCGTTAGCAACGCGATCAAGTGGGCTTTTCTTCCCGAAGCGAGCCGATTACGAACTAGTGAACCACGACCAACTTAACCAAACCACTACATGAGGGTTAGAGGAAGGCGTCGTTCCAATTTCAATGCCCTCCAGCTCATTGGCACGCTTACGTCGGACACCATCCTGGCGGCCTTGGCCGTGCGTAGCAACCTTACGTGAGCGGCCCCGATGCGGTCAGAATAAGTGGTAATTGGTTAGTATTTTCGAGGGATTAACTAGAAATGCACCACGCAAACACTACGACTATATAGTAACCCTATATAGTGTGGGGGGTACTGGTACTGTGAGGTTACAGCCCAGTACAAATCAGTATGCCTTCCTCCTCTCACTGAGTTGAGCTCTCACTTGAAAGCTATACGTTGGCTGCCGATGCAAGGGTTCTGTTGAGCATTCAAGCGCAATTATCATAAAATAATATACTTTCAATAATAGTTATTATATATTTATTATTAATAATACTACTCGTAATGTTAATAAATACTACGGTAATACATTCAGTTCCGGACGCTATGAGTCGGCTCTTAGGACAATATGGGTAGCGCAGGGCAATTTAATAATAATGGTGATATCAATCCAATGGTGTTCGGCCTACACAGCGCGGTGAGGGGGAGAGGTGAGCATAAGAGGCTATGTACACTCGTTTGCTGAGCTCGTGGTGGCGTCCACGGTCGTACCTAGGTATGTAGGTGAATGTGGAGCTAATGCTTTAATGACAAGAATACTCCCTACAGTGTGCGCAAGAGCAATTATTACAACAAAAAAACAGGCCCAGAACTGTGTCAATGCTCATTGTCGGTTGGGTTAGCTGAGTAATCGTGGGTCAGTCTCCTTTCTTGCGGCAATGTCATTAAACATAGAGTGAGGGGTATGGTTTCCGTTTCAATTTAGCTGTGTGGGATGAGGTACTTAATGGTATCAGCGAAAAAAATCACCCATTTATTTGGATGGGGTTTTTGTAAGCCATGTGGCGGCTGCTATGCAATATATTTAAGAGCCCCACACTCTACGTTGTAAACATTAATTAGCGGATATGTATGGCTGGCTTGAATAAACACGTGCCTGTTCGGCGTAATATTAGCTGATTTATTTTTACCGATTGGTCATGGTTGGGCTCAATGGTGCAATAAAACCCATGTACGTGGTCACATCCCTAATTCCCCCTAGCTGGAACAGAAAAAGCGCGTGTTCTGTGGCAAATACAAGTCGTTCGTCATTGCCAATGGGTCGAAAGGTATGTTGTTGTCATTAAAGGGTGAACGTACACGAAACGCCGTATATGGAAGTGTCGGAGCCTGCGCCAGACAATCCTATACCATTGCACTTACGCTCTACTATTAATATTTCGCTTCAAAGATTACTTGCTCCGTTCAAATGCTCTTCTCTGCGCAAGTTCTTGCACTTCTCGCAGAGCCACTATTAATATATCACACCTTGAGGTCAGGATGCACGTATTTTGTTAGATAGACGTTTAAATACGTCTGTCCCGTTTTCATTCTTGAGTAGATTATGTGCAACGTCTTAAGGCGCAAATACAAACATTAGCTCAGTAATCCGAATAGAGTTTATTTCGAGATCCTTTAGAGCCTCTGTAGAGCAAGATTGGTCTATCACAGCATATTAGCTGTCCTCATATTAGCAACCTTGGTTGCCTACATAGATACCAGGTTACATGCACAGGCTGTCACCCAACTGGCCCACCAAAGCAGTCTCACCACAAAATGCCATTTTTTTATAGTTTTATGGTTACAAGCTTGTCTCTCCAACCAGGCGCATAAACGAAATTACCGCGGATGAGCCCAATAACCTTCGCAATCCAGCTAATTTGGATAACATACATGATGAGTTACCCTCATATTGCTCGCACTGAAAAAAATGTGAAGCCAGTAAAGGGTTATATATATAAGCTTCGATGAAAGCTTCGAAAGCGCATACAAATGGATCGCTACTTAGGTAGTCAAAAGCCGTCGAGATGGTTATCAAACACCGTACAATCTCGAGGGTTTTGTCTTACATCATCGCCCTCGTCAAACGTAGTATTTTAGATTGGATAGGGGTATCGCCACCAGAAGTCCTCCCCCTTGGGTAAGTGGGGGGGAGGGGGGGGGGGGGGGTACGAGCATAACGCCAAAGGCATCTGCGTCTTATTCTGGGCGGCTGTTAGCAACGCGATCAAGTGGGCTTTTCTTCCCGAAGCGAGCCGAGTACGAACCAGTGAACCACGACCAACTTAACCAAACCACTACATAAGGGCGTCGTTTCAATTTCAATGCCCTCCAGCTCATTGGCACGCTTACGTCGGACACCATCCTGGCGGCCTTGGCCGTGCGTAGCGTCCCGGTTTCGGCGCAATTCTCAATTCAAGCAGTAGATTTCGATCGTAAACCCGTACCGACTTACCTGCCATAAGTGCCTTGAATATATAACGCTGAGAGCCGCGCTTTGCGTATCCGAGCAGGTTTATTTAGCGGACGTATCACTGAGCTATCCATGAAACTAACAGCTAACGACATTAACGAAGCCGAATAATATGAAATTTTAACACCGGAAAGAGTCGATCGTAACCCCGTACGCAGCTACCTAACGTACTACTAACGTAGTATCTTGGCATAGCATATAGACAGCGATAATGTACTACTAACAAGAGTCTCTTGGGACAGCATATAGCCAGCGATAAAATTCAAACTAGTTAAGGCACCCAAAAGAAAACACGAATCTGTTACCTTAGATAAACCTAATTAAACATCTCATAGATTATATGCATCTGTTAACATAAATTTGGCAAACAAGTTTAGAACCTAACAGAACAGAAAATATGAATACCCCAACCAGAAAGATGGATTTCTTAAGACCAACAGAATCTTAGCCAGTTAAGCACATAGAATATATATATAATGTTAAGAATATATATATAATGTTAAGACCAGCTTAAGCACCTAATAGAACAGTAAATACGAATACCCCAGCTAGAAAAATGAATTTTTAAAAACCAACAAAAAGCAGTGTTATCATATCTTAACCAGTTAAGAAATCATACCCCAACTAAAAAGACGAATTTTTTAAGACCAATAGACAATCTTAGTCAGTTAAGCATATAGAATATATAATGCGTTAATACCAGCTTAAGATATGAATACCCAACCAGAAAAATTAATTTTCTAAAACCAACGACAACACGTATCATATCTTAGCCAGTTAAGCATATAGAATATAGTTAAGCATATAGAATATATAAGGCGTTAAAATATGCGGCGTTAAAATCTTAAGCAAATCATTCAAGGCACCAGAATATAAATCGAATAAGATATCTTAGGCCAGTTTAAGCACCTAATGAAACCTAACAGAACAGAAATAAGAATGCCCCAACCAGAAAGATTCATTTTCCCAAGACCGCATTTCTAATAGAAAATATAAAGCGTTAAAATATTTTAGGCAAAACAGTTAAGGGGCAAAACAGTTAAGGCACCAGAATATTATAAGATATATTAGGCCAGTTCAGCACTAATGAAACATGAATATACAAATCGTAAAAATATCTTAGGCAAAGCAGTTTTAAGCACCTAATGGAACAATACCATAGGCAAACTAGTTGCAGTAAACCAAGCATTTAATAGAAGAAACTAAATACTACCGTAACCACTTCCAAAAAGACGACCACCACTGTCACTTTCAATAAAATTCGTCGACCTTGTTTATTGCTTTGTTACTTCAGTAACCCCATAGATCCTCAAATTGGATCTACCAAGAGACGAATTCGCAATTATGAATCGTCGTTGCCACTTGATGACACTTTTTAATAAAACATCGATGTATGACAACTACAACTGTCGACGAGTTTACGGCATTTTCGATGAAGCTGTCTTCGTTGTCAGCCAGAGTTTTGTAACCGAAGAGACGCGATATTGTTTCTATCGTGTCGCCTAATGAAACCACTTCGGAGGTAACCAACCAATGTGGTTCCTTACACGAGCCTGCTTTCAAACTGTCAACTCGTTCGTGACCATTTTTTATTTAATGGTTTTGACATTTTTCTCGATAAAACTTGAGGAAACGCCTGAAAGAAACTCTCAATGATAACGTCAGAGCAAGATGTAGGATAGAGCGCACCCATCACTCTCTTGAATTCGTTTACGAGACGGCGCGCGATCAAGAGATTGTGAAACACACTATCGGGATCCGTAACAACTGCGGTAGAGGTATTCAATAGGATGGGGCCCAAGGCAAGAATGTACCTATCTGCGTATCGATACCCAGCAGGTGGGATGTGGACATTCCAACCCCATCCTATATACATCATCAACGAAAGAATCAGAACCGCACATTACATTTTCTTTAACTTTTCTGCCTTGAACGGTGACGACGTCTCCCACACGGCCTAATGTCGTGTTGAACTCCTCGAGATGGCGCTCAATGAATCGAGCGACAAACATAACTTCGTGCTGGACATGGTTGTAGTTGTTTCTTGTTTCAACGCACATGGTTTTAGTGGTTTTTGTTTCTTGTTTCAACGCACATGGTTTTAGTGGTTTTTGTTTCTCGTTTCAACGCACATGGTTTTAGTGGTTTTTGTTTCTCGTTTCAACGCACATGGTTTTAGTGGTTTTTGTTTCTCGTTTCAACGCACATGGTTTTAGTGGTTTTTGTTTCTCGATTCAACGCACATGGTTTTAGTGGTTTTTGTTTCTTGATTCAACGCACATAGTTTTAGTGGTTTTTGTTTCTTGTTTCAACGCACACGGTTTTAGTGGTTTTTGTTTCTTGTTTCAACGCACATGGTTTTAGTGGTTTTTGTTTCTTGTTTCAACGCACATGGTTTTAGTGGTTTTTGTTTCTTGTTTCAACGCACATGGTTTTAGTGGTTTTTGTTTCTTGTTTCAACGCACATGGTTTTAGTGGTTTTTGTTTCTTGTTTCAACGCACATAGTTTTAGTTCGTTGCTTTTGTTTCAACGCACATAGTTTTAGTTCGTTGCTTTTGTTTCAACGCACATAGTTGTAGCTGCTGGTTTCTTGCTGAATAGTAAAAGATTAAAAATGACTATCGCGGTTTCATCATGCATACGTCCAGTATTCATCATTCCCGCCTCTCCAGCTTGCTCCCGCCGTGTTTCGCTGCACGACGAAATGCGAGCGAGGACTGACTGCCAGCAACGGCGGATCTGCAACCACTTCGGAGATCACTGCCGCCTGTTTCCTGCCTTCCTATTGCTGGACACAGCCGCGCCAACGGGATTACTACTATTCGATCAGCAGAGCCTCATTGCGGCTGGCAGGTGCTCTGACTGGCTGCGACAGCCCCACCAGGCCGCTGATCCTGACAGGACTGATCCGGCGGCAGGGCACCTGCAAGTGAATCAGACACTCCTGAAGCAATCATAATCAAGATACCGCAGACTATGTCTGTGGAAGAAAAAGGCAGTCGAGAGGCGGCGGTGATCTCCGAAGTGGTTGCAGGTCGGCCGCTGTCGGCGAGCTGTTACCACTTTAAGTACTCTGCAGCAGCAGCGGAGAAGCCCAGTAACTCAACGCGAACCTTAGCATCTACTCACACGACTAGGATTAGATCAGATCACGACTACCACTACCAGGATCACCAACCACCACTACGACGAAATACCTAAACCTGATTATAAAATAAAACTCTTCTAGACTATCCTCCGTCTCCTACAGGCTTGGAATTTAACCTGAGGCATATCTTCCATGCACCGAGGGCCGGACATGTTAAGATCTCTAGGGTTTCCCCAACAGTCCTTGTGGCCGTATGACCGCTGACTCTCGGCAGTGGTATGGTTTATCATCCGTTCTCAATGCGCTAAGCAAGTTGTAGTAAAAGAATGAACAAACGACGAAAATGTTTCATACCGTGGTCATCAGAAGATCATCAACAATCGCCCTATGCGTGGAGCGCCCCCACTCTCAATGCGTCATCGGCCGGTACCATCAAGTAAACACCATCATGACAGGGATCTTCAAAAACCGATACCCAAATCATAGATTCGGATCTCCTAGCGAGCTCGACGACCCGAGCAGCCAATGTCCACCAGCGGTGCTTGACGAGCGGCTTCAGTAGCGATCTGACCGCCTTCGCCGACCCGCCCAAAGACATGTAGGCGTTGAGCAAAGGCAACGCTCTGGCCGGATCTTCTTCGTTTTCGTTGAAGAGCTCGTGAAGAACGGAAGGCGATTTGCCATCCTCGAGCGGTACCCCGTTCAGAACGAGCTCCACCAGCATGCCGGTGTGGCGGCGCCCGATCGCAACACGTGTCGGGTACACGAGTTGTGCATACTGCGGTAGAGGCCATTGTGCCAGGCGGACCCCGCAGAACTTCACCAGAAAACGAAGCTCATATGGTGTGCCAAATTTCGCTACATAGAAAACGATCATACGATTGCTCGCATTGTCCATTATTTTGGCCCGTCTCTCTATTGGCAGCCTGAACAGCGCCGTTCGTACGGCCTGCGTAAACTTAGTTGTCGGCAGGCGATGCTTTTTTACGAATCGAAACAACTCTAGGAACTGCTGAGATTTTCTCAGGGTTCTAATTTGTGCGCGCACATCGTCCGGGGTAAGTGGCTCGGGCGGTATCGGAGGCGACGGCGGCCGCAATAACGCCAGAATAGATGGCTGTGGGGGTAGAAAGGATGGCTGTGGAGGCAAGAAGGATGGTCGTGTTCCTACGTCGCCCGTAGAGCCGCCGGTGTTGAAATCTGAGACGGGCATTGCAACTCTGCAAAAACAAACACCGAAGACAGAAAAGACGGAAGTCAATTGGTTAAGCGAATTTTAATTTCGAGATCGACGTGGACACTACTGCAGAGTCAGAGGCCTTAAAATAGACTTTAATTGTAGAACGAATTAAAAAATTAAAAACATTTGTCGTTCAATATAGGTAAGACTACGACTACAAATACTAAGTCATATTCAATCATCAGATGCAAGTCAACATAGAAAACGTGTTATTTAGTGGCATTTGCGCTCAGTTAAGTCTTATCGCATACTACAACCGCATAAAAAAAAAAAAAAAAATATATATATATATATATATATATATATATATATATATATATATATATATATATATATATATATATATATATATATATATATATATATATATATATATTGTTGTCGTACCGCGATGGCTGGCGACGTGCCCGGTGCTGCTGATGCTGCTGCAAAAGGGAGCCTATTTGATTCTAAGCTACCATAGTCTAGATATCAAAAACGAACTTATCATCAGTGGTGGCCGCTCAGAGGGTAAGATCTAGTGGCCACACCACCAATTGACAACTTACCTTCCCTCGCCTATGACTTCCTAACAACACTCCTCGCTACAACTCCCTCTAACAGCTAAAAGAGTGAGGGACTCACCGTCAGCCGACAAGAAATAAACCAAAGAGTGAGGCATAAATAGGCCGCCACCGTCAGTCAACAATAAATAGACCGCCGTAGACGCGTTCCCTTACTATCATCACTCGACAGCTAGCAAACAGGAAAGGAGCCGCTGCTCCAGCTGCTGTCGTACGCTACTAAACCACCACCACCACCACTACTACTATCACCACCGTTCGCTACTTGAACTAAGACGAATCACCGTCATCTGGTTAACAACTAAGTATAAATCACCGTCATCTGGTTAACAACTAAGTATAAATCACCGTCATCTGGTTAACAACTAAGTATAAATCACCGTCATCTGGTTAACAACTAAGTATAAATCACCGTCATCTGGTTAACAACTAAGTATAAATCACCGTCATCTGGTTAACAACTAAGTATAAATCACCGTCATCTGGTTAACAACTAAGTATAAATCACCGTCTCTGGTTAACAACTAAGTATAAATCACCGTCATCTGGTTAACAACTAAGTATAAATCACCGTCATCTGGTTAACAACTAAGTATGAATCACCGTCATCTGGTTAACAACTAAGTTTGAATCACCGTCATCTGGTTAACAACTAAGTATGAATCACCGTCATCTGGTTAACAACTAAGTATGAATCACCGTCATCTGGTTAACAACTTCATGCAATTAGCATATCGCGCGGACCCGCTAAATAACCACCAGGCAGCAGTGGAAGCAACAGTAGCAGCAGCAGCCGCCGCCGCTGCGTTGGCGGGTAGACGGCCGCTGTTTCCCGCTATCGGTCGCTGCGACGGCGAACAGGCGGCCGCTGCAACGACGGGCATGCGGCCGCTGTCGGCCGCTGCAACGGCGGACAGGTGGCCGCTGTCGGCGGCTGCGACGGCGGACAGGTGGCCGCTGTCGGCGGCTGCGACGGCGGACAGGTGGCCGCTGTCGGCGGTCGTCTGTCTAGAAGAAGCCGCTACCTACATACCGGCCGCCGTTGTTGCTGCTGCTACTGGCGCCAACGGCAGTTATAGCCTCACCTCAGCCAAGTCAAAACGGCAAGTCGTCGTCATCATCACTGTGAGCAAGGACACGTCATCCTAACGGCCCATCCAGCTCTGATGCGTATTATCATAGGTTATACCGGCCCATCCATCTCTGATGCGTATTATCATAGGTTATACCAATGATATTATCATAGCTCTAATGCGTATTATCATAGGTTATACCAATGATATTATCCTAGCTCTAATGCGTATTACTCATAGGTTCATAGCTCAAATGCGTATTACTCATAGGTTGTACCAATGAGATCATCATCGTCATCATCAAGCATTTCGTACAGCTGTAACTAAGAAAGCGCGGGCCCGCCACTTTGCCACTACTCGCAGTAGCAAAAAGTATAGGTGCCGCATGAGGATGATCGAAAAATAAATAATATATGTATATGACATGTCATCATGACTATTACTCTAATGCGTAGTATTAACCACCAGCGATATATCTGTCTAGAAGAAGCCGCTACCTACATACAGATACCGGCTGCCGCTGTTGCTGCTGGCGCCGGCGGCTGTCGTAGCCTCACCTCCGTCTAGTCAAAACGACAAGTCGTCGTCATCATTACTGCTAGCAAGGACACGTCATCCTAACGGCCCACCCAGCTCTGATGCGTATTACCATAGGCTATACCATGGAGATCATCGTCGTCATCGAGCATTTCGTACAGCTGTAACTAAGAAAGCGCGGGCCCGCCACTTTGCCACTACTAGCGCCCATTGTGCATTGTAAACCATTTTTGAATCGTTACAGGTGGCAAGATGGCTGGCAAGATTTACCGAGCAAAGTGGCAAAGCCTTTGCCTTTCATTCGGAAGGACTGGGTTCAAGACCCAGACCGGCCACTCTTAGATTGGCTTGCATGGTTTCCAATTCAGAAAATGTAAATGCCGGAGTGGATTCAAATTAGCCATGACATGAAAAACCCGTACACGGGCAATAAATTGCCTTACGGAAAATCTAAAAAAAAATGCCGTATTA
The DNA here is from genome assembly GCA_003439945.1 of Dermanyssus gallinae. Classification (NCBI taxonomy): domain Eukaryota; kingdom Metazoa; phylum Arthropoda; class Arachnida; order Mesostigmata; family Dermanyssidae; genus Dermanyssus; species Dermanyssus gallinae. The sequence goes on from QVRM01001737.1 coordinate 283,171, forward strand.
TGTCGAGCCGGGTGGCGTGGTGCATTCGTCTGCGCCTCGCGACCGGGGGAGACACATAAATGCGCGGGTTCGAGCCCCACCATTGCACATTGTATTTATGGGGGGGCAATGAAGCCAAAAGCAGTAGACGTTAACTTTTGACTGAGAGTCAGCCCAAAAAGTATAGGTGCCGTATTATGCTTCGTATGAGGCATGGTGTCGTACGAGGCATGTATGATTAAAATCTAACTTTACTCAACTAATATATATATATATGGCACGTCATCGTGACTTCTACTTAGCTCTAATGCGTAGTATTAATATACCACAGTCACTACCGAGTACTTCTTCCCGCCGCTGTAACTATTAGACGCAGGCCGGCCACTTTGCCGCTAGCTTCCGTTGTGCATTTTCGCTAATATACGAGGCTCTTAATGCGCGGTGTTAGTAAACCACATCCACCATCGATATATATATATATATAGTGTTCGATGATAGTATATATATATATCATCGAACACTATACTTCACCAAACATGACTAAGCATTCAAGCATGACTAAGCAAAATTGAAAAATAGTCGACCAGATGCAGTAAGCCCAATAACTGCCATGAATCAATCTAGCCGACAATAGCAACGCGTAGAATACTTTGTATCAATACTTCTCCCTCATAATTGTATTAAAATATTGAACAAAAACATACCAGATACCGTCACTACAAACTAACTTCGACCTCAGTGACGAATCACTCTACAAACTGCGACCTCGTCACTCTACAAACTGCGACCTCGTCACTCTACAAACTAACTGCGACCTCAGTGACGAATAACAGAGTATCTATTTACAGAAGCAGAGACGCGAAGTTTAACAACAACAACAACAACAACAACAACTAAAGCAACAACCGCGCAGCAGCAACGATGACAACCACCATGACATACACATTACAGCAACCATCATGACATACACACTACAGCAGCATCATTATATACAACAACGCCGGCCATACACTTCACACAGTCCAGCGAGTGTATTACTACTAACTTGTTGTTGTTGTTGTGCTGTGCAGCGAGTGTATTACTACTAACCTGTTGTTGTTGTGCTGCAGGAACCTGGCTGACGGGTATGAACTTGTACGGTCGCGAGATAAAATGCGACAGGAACAACTGCGACGACGGCGACAAAATATTCAACTGAGCTGTATAAAGCGCGCGATGAGTCTTAAAAAGCGCCCGATGACAGTATTAAGTCCCTCAGCCAGGCGTTTCGGCTCTCACGATCTCGTGGTATGTTGTTGGTTGTACTACGTACTACAACATCAGCCAATACTTTCGTCAGAGTTTTGTTTTCCTGAAACGGATAGCACAAAAAAGAAGACAATTAGAATACAAATAGCCTTCCCGAGCTTCCAACGTCTGGTGCACAACAAACAGGGATCGATCGGATTGATGGATCGATTGGTACCACCTACCTGACTGGTCGTCACCGTCGTTACGATAGCAGCGTCTCGAAGTTCCGTCTCGCGACCGCAAGGCAAGTTCCAGCACGGCCTCGCTCTGTTGTCTCCCGTCGACGACGGGTATTTATAGGCTGGCATACGCCGCCTGCCCTCTCGGCATATACTCTCTCTCTACATATACTCTTGTGCTACTCTCGCCCACTCTCGTATCGACGTCGCCATACGACGTGCAGCCACGCTCTCACCCACCTACCGCTAAGCGACAGACCAGCCGCGCCGCCCGATTCTCATATCGTTGTAAACAGACTAAACAGACCGTTGGGTGCAATTCCTATTGACTTGTTGTTTTTGTTGTTGTTCTACAGCCGCAACAACGAAAGCCAATTTATTGGTGGAGCCGACGACTCGACGAACGTCAAAACGAATAGCATTAGTCATCTACCAATCGGTTGTTATTGTTGATCTGTTGCTGCTGCTGATGTAGTTGTTGTTGTAACTGTTGTTGTCGTTATGGTGGTGGTTGTTGAACGGTGCGTTCATCACGACACATTGACGTAGAAGTGAGTTGTGGCAGTCCGTTGCCAAGAAAAGCAATGATAAGAATCGAGAAGAGAGATAAACTTCTATTAATACTTGATAAGTAAATGTTATGATGAGATGAATAAACGATGACACCTTTTCCTGGCCACACTTGCACGCGGCCGCGAGACCACTAGCATTGCTTAGTAAGCGACGAATCTTACCGAGATCAGATACCACGTCAACGTTCTATATATATAGCTCGGCTATCTGATGCCTATTCCACTATGAGTAAATAGTCTTTTGATGTCCGCGTTAAACCAAGTTCATATACCGTACTATTCATCATTTGTTTATCGCGCCCGATGTATGGCGTGTGTAGATTTCATAATGCATACTATATGCCATATTTGATAATCGCATAGGTTACGAGATGTGTCAGCTCTAGCTAAATGCAGAGAGTTCTGACTTGCAGTGCCTCTAGTCAGTGTCGAAGTAATGCTACGCAATTCTGTCCGCAAAGTGTCAGTGGGAAGAAATCCTAGTTCTGGTGGGTTTGTGAGTTCTGTGATGATACTGGATGCTGTTAGCTGCCGACGACCCATTCCTAAAACTATTCCCATATAAAAGACACTAACACTCCTCTGATGGGGAAACTCGTATGATTTTCAAACGCTCATGTTCTAGCAAAAGAGATAGATGAAGTAACAGCATATAGCAGTCTTCGACCAGCCAACAGAGAGAAACCATACCGCTGAGAGTCAGCGGCCATGCTGCCACAAGGACTGTTGGGGAAACCCTAGATATCCTAACATGTCCGGCCCTCGGTGCATTGAAGATATACCTCGGGTTAAGTTCCAAGCCCGTAAGGGACGGTGGATGGTCTAGAATTAAAAACAAGCTTCTTAAAAAAAATTAATTCTAGCCAACAGAGAGAACCTAAGTATGAGTAGCTAATGAGCACATACTTCCCTGGCTTCTCGCTGCTCGGACGCCGGTTCGATCCCGGGAGTGTGGAGATCGAGAAAGATTCGTTATGCTTGAACATGGAAGGATTGTATAGATAACGCATTATAAAAAAAATGACACACTTTGGTGACACAGAGTTAGGTTCTGCGCTTGAGTTCAGTCCACTCCGTCACAAGGATTTATTGTTGAGAAGACCCAAACAAACGTGCAGCATAAACGGGAAATGTCCACCTAACGCAATTAGCGGAACAGATAGCGTAAAAAGTCCTATGTACTTTAAATCTAAAGGAAATCTCTTGTCTTGTCCTCTGAACTAATTATCTGAGACGTAATGCCAAAACGTCACACACATCGAGGTTAGTCGTACCGTGATTGTTTAGACAAGTTTTTTTTCATATAAAGAACAAATAGGTTCTATTATGCTAAGAACTTTCTCCCTGACAAACCTTGGCGTATTTGCACTGCTGCTTTTCAGGGAGGTCACATAAAGGCTGAGAAGTTTTCGCCGCCGGCTTGATAACTTTACTAAAAAAAGTTGCGATAACTGGTCCACTACAGATATGACTGGTATCAAAAGAGAGTCGATGTTACAGGAAATCATTTCAGTGCAGAGAAGTACGTGGTAAACTACAAAAGTAAAAGCGAGTACTCATATTGTTGTGTTTGTTATAATAATGCGTAAACACCGAACAATCGTGTCAAAGAAAGGGTGTTTTCTTTTACTAAAAAAGCGCTCCAGTTTAAACTAAGAGGCAATTTAAAGGTCAATATCACTAAAGTGAGAAGGTCTAATGATCCTCCATACTTACTCGACACAGTACTATCAGATTATCGTTAAATGATGAGTTCTTGATAAAAAACATTCCGAACTGCGTCTATTAATGTGCCCCAAAACAGGAGCCTCAGACGTAACCTGAACAGTTAACTGTCTGTACCTCGCCATAACGCGATCTATCTATAACAAAATCCGCGAATTACACAAACACACTTTCAACGTATAGCTTCTTAGATGACGAGCTGTACCCAACGGTCAAAACTAGATGGGAAAGATACCAAAGAAAATGCCCCGGTTGTGCACCTTCTAATTTGCCTCAGTACATCTGTTTTTTTGTTTGTAAATAAGACTATGTACACAGTAGTCGATGCCGTTTATACACCTATACGTAGATGAGTTCCAACTCGCCAACACGGTAAAGTGGTACTATTTTATAACGACTCAATGTTGAAAGCTCTCTGTATGAAAGAAAGCAAAGGTAGTGGATAACAATGCAATCGGATCTACACCTCCCAGAGTACCTCCCTCCTACTAGGCTAAACATCCAAAGAACTCACCTTTAGCTGTAGAGAGGTCAAGACTGCCGGTTCACTGGTTCCTGCTGCATCGACTGCAAAATCGAGGTTGGATTGGTGGACGCCCTTCTACTTCAGCGGCGATACAAGCGACAGAAACAATGACGACAACGACAGCAACAACAACAACAACAACAACAACCAAAACTGTCTCACGGCCGGCTGATGTCAATCAACAACAGCACGGCACAATTTGAACTCGGATCGCTGGATTCAGGATATGCGCCCACGCGCTTGATAATGTCCGCCGCCACCACCACCATCGTCGCCGCCGCCCTAATCAACAGCTTTACACATGGACACATGGAAAAAAACAACCACGGACAGAACGTGAATTCGATATGCCTATATAGCACAATATGTGTGTGAAGCGTATGGGCGCGTACGGTAGCAGTCGCAGTCAACGCCATTGTACGATTCATAATTCGTCAGACCACGAAAATAACGAACTTCAATCGTATATATATATATATATATATATATATATATATATAAATCCCTGTTTTGTTTCTAATATCCGAATCTACAATAAAGCATAAGAACAACCAACGGTCTTCTGCACAGATAAGATCTATGGTAAATTTTATAGGTGTGCGAGAACTCTTGAATATATATATATATATATATATATATATAGCGCGTAACAACAAGGTACTAGCTATTCTAGTAACTACGGCGAGTTGTCTTAAACTTGTGGAACCATCAAAACTACAATATAATCAGTTTATTCGAATTTCACAGCCTATTCGAACCTTCCTATTTATATATATATATATATAGAACGGGGCCAACAGGGAAAAACGACCGTGCGCTCTGGCGCTCAATTAGCAGTGCAGTTTTCCCGGTGATTAGGGCGGTTGTTTGACCCTCATCAGCGAGCGCTCAATTCTGTCTTAGTTGAAGTTAGTGTGAATAGATTTTGAAACAAACGCGCGTTTTACTGTTCGGCGCTATCTCGTCTATGATTCGGATTTCCACACTTTGCGGATCGTCCGCATGCTGTGCAGTAAGGTGTCTTTATTACTTCTGTGGAGTTCAAAATTTCATATACAACAGAAATCGCGGCGTTTTAGTACGTCCGTTCTAATAAAACTTCCAAATAGAGCCGAGCAAGATGGCTTAGTGGCAAAGCCTTTGCCCTGCATTCGGGGGGTCTGGGTTCGAGACCCAGACCGGCCACTCTTAAATTGGTTTGCATGGTTTCCAATCTAGACAAGGTAGATGCCGAAGTGAACTAAACATCAGTCATGACATGAAAAAACCGTACACGAGCATAAATAAGCCTTACGGAAAAACGTTGAAACAAAAAAATCAATCATCAGTCCTCTCAATCCAGACCGACGAACGCCTAACTGCGTCATTTCTGGGCTTGGTCAATTCATGCCTGCCGGTGCCGACGACCACCGCATAGCAACAAGAGCTGCGACGGAGAGGGAAGCCACGCGGCCGCTTAGAGATGGCTGGCTTTATTCCGGTTGTTTTGTTTAGGAAAGTTTCGGCACTTGCTTGATGCACACACGTAACGCTCACAGTAGCTAGCGTGACTAGTATGGGACTCACAATTTCACTAAACCTGCAACTAAATTATCATTATTAGTACCCCGAGGATGGCCGTATGAATGATGGCGATCTAGCTGTCAAAAAAAAACCATTACAAAAACAACCAGCGTTTCACGGGCAAATACTCTACGAATGCCCCTCAGCCATCAATGAAACTACAAGCAAATACGCCAAATCTACGAATGGCCCTCCGCCATCAATGAAACTAACTATACATCAATGAAACTAACTATAGTCGAGTGACTATTCAGTTGTCTAACAGCCAACTTTCAGACAGCCTCATTGTTTATGCCTGGTCAATTGAATCATTGACGTCGTAAAGTTTATCAGAACCATATTAGCATACGGTTCTGATAAACTTTACTTTCTACAGCTGTCGAACAAGCGTGTACTTCGCACATAGCACACTAGATGGTAAATTGCATGCCAAAGCAGAGCTTCAAGCTCACAGAGACAATTGCCTCAAAACAACACAGTTGGGTGGCACAAGCATATACTTCCTTCTATGTATCAGCTACGAGGAACTTAATTTACGAGTAAATAGATCTGAAAAAAAAAAAAAAACATTACAATTACGTTTCAGCAACTAGTTTTCGTCGCATATCGCAGTTCGGCGAGAGGAGCCCCGAGTCAGCGTAGGGGTTTGATGAGCATGTCACGCCCAGGCACGCAGCAGGCCAGCCATGTGTTCTGAACATGTTTTTTTTGAAGGGCCATTTTTGCAATGACGGGCGTATTCTACGTTAATTTGCCATGGCGGGGCTCATATAAGCGACACTATCAGCAGCTCGGTGTTGGCCGTCTTTTGTAGAGAGGGCAGTGAGCAAGCCTAGGACTTAAGTCTAGTACTTTTTTTTGTTCTTTATACTACTAGTTGACTTTTATTTAACTCCTAATGGGGTGTAAACAATTGTCCACTAGTTCCTATAGAGTAAGTGGGGTAAGAAGAAGTAATAGTCGTCTATAGGCATCTGTGTCGTCAGTGGCAAAGCAGACGGATACTTACCAAACACGTTCGCTATTGGGCTGTCGGACGGAGAGACGCCGCCACGGTTGTGCAGGTCTTGCAGGTCTAGCGTTGGTGCTGGAAATGGAGGCGGCGGCGGCGTAGCCAGGGAATAATGGCCAGAACTTCATCACGACGTCACTTATCAAATAATAATAATAATATTTAGACCGTGTCCCATTATTCGTCACGGCATGATCGTCGTCCTCATCACCGTCAACAACGACAGCAACAACGACATCAAACTAACTCGTGACTCGCAAAGTCCAAACCGAGACACCGTTCACACTAGTATGACGTCCTTTTTTTTGTCGTATGACGTCTAGTGGTAGTCAGACACACCACATATGTGACGGTGAATATAGTCGGGAGCCATACAATGCGAGTGCGAGAAGAAAAATTTCGCTGACGGCCAGTCCTTTTGGGGCTGACTCTCAGCCAAGATATAAGGAAAACTTGTATCGGCCACACAAACAACAATAACAACAACAACAATGTTATTGTTATTTGTGCTGTTGATACGACGACAACAACAACAACAACAACAACAATAAGGGCAACAAGGTTGTTCTTCAAACAACCTACAACAAATACGAACGCAGCGACGACGACAACGCCGTAGGACGCTCTACGTAAATGTAATGAATGAATCAATGTCGTCGGTCTTAATTTGTGCCAGCCGCAGTTGTAGTACCGGCAGCTGTAGTAATCACAACAATATACGCCGACAATAACACAACAGCAGCAGCAGACACTTTCGTTCTGGCGTGAGGCCTGCAGACGATGTTCGAAGCGCGCCAGAAATCAAGTAGGCGCTGTTCAATTCAATCAAATAAAATTGTTTATTATATTCATTAAAGCAGAACGAACAAACCTGGGAACGAACAGCTAACGGCGTCGTACATCGCACCGAGAAGAACAAGAAGCAAAATAAGAGGACGGCGAAAAAAAAGCAAGCCAGTGTTTACAACGCCCGCAACGCGAGACAACGCGTCCTGGAAATGCCATCCTCAAAATCAATAGCTACATATATCGCCGGCGATTGCAACAACAACAACAACAACAACATGTTGTCGCAATGAACGAGACGATAGCACTCGCATTGAGTCGAGCCCGATGGTGGTGGCGTGGTGGGAGCTTAAGTCGGCGCCTCGCAACCGGAGGAGGAGGAGACACATAGCAGGTGCGCGGGTTCGAGCCCCACCGTTGCACCAATCCGTATTTATGGGGGTAGTCCGTCTACGAAGCAATGTGAAAAACAGTTCCGTACACTCCGTTAAATAATCTTGGCTGAGGGTAATCAGCCCGAAAAAACTTTTACTTTAGCACTCGCATTGACAACCGTTGTGCGACAGTCAAATTGATCGGCCAAATTCAATCTTTTATCGAATGTCCTCGTGTGTCCTTCCCGACATGTCGAGTGTCATGCTGCGATATGCCGATCGCCATTCGCCGTGCAGTGAAAAAACAAACGAAATTCATTCCAGGCACATTCGCTGCATACTGTCGGCTACTCATGTGGCGATCATTTGAGCACACGATGAGCTCCCCACGCACATCTCGAACGTGTCCTGTAAAATGATTGCACAAGTTTATGCAAGCATGGCTGGTTCTCCCACTATGCCAGTTACGGCGACGGAACTTATTTCTGAACATTAAATGCCCATAATCTTTACTAGTTGGTCCGTGGAGTAACGTTCAATCTTGGCAGCTCGAGCTGGTTTTGTTTTTGAAGACAGCGCGCCGCGAAAGTGGCAGAGCCGAGCGCGGAAAATTTTAAAAGGTCTTAAGTGGAAAAATAACTTTATTATTATTATTATTATTATATAATTAGTATATAATAATAAAGTTATCTTTTCACTTTATAATATATATATATATATATATATATATATATATATATATATATATATATATATATATATATATATATATATATATATATATATATATATAGAGGATTACCGCCTCAGTGAGAGAAACCCTGACTAGGCATATGAGATTTATAACTACCTTGAATCCTATGAACTCCTGACCCACATCAGCATGGGTTTAGAAAGGGGCGCTTCACTGGGACTCAATTTCTCGAGGTTTGCCATGATTGGGCTATCGAATGTACCAGGGCCATCCCCATACACACGGCCTACTTTGATTTCTCGCGAGCATTCAACAGGGTATATCATAAGATTTTTAAATTTAAAATGGCGGTGCTTGGAATTGGCTCTGGTTCCGTTCGATAGGCATATAAAATTTCGGGCACACATTGTCGATTCAGCAAGAGCTGCTTCTCGTTTAAGCAACCCTATACTAGGAGTATTTTCATCGCAAGATGACTCTAAATACCTGCTCCTTTATCGTGTTGACTAAAATATCTTGTTAATTGTTTCTTAAAGATCTCATACGCAGTGATCAGATCTATACTTACTACCACGTACGATCAAACAGCCTATGGACTCACGGTTGCATTCAACCGCCTGAGACTGCCACTGTGGCAATCGTTAACCACTCATTTTTTTGGCGAACAGCTCGCCTAGCCCGCGAATGCGAGCAATTCATTTCCCTTGTTCGACCCCTTTTGAAACAAAGGAGATATTTGTATTGCAGCATAGCTGAACCAGCCAAAGCCTGGACCTAATGTCTTGAGTTATACCACGAGCAACCCGTGCACACATTCGTAATATATATATATATATATATATATATATATATAACATCTAAGATGTATATATATAATATCGTCGTCATATATGTATTGCTTTCTTTTGCATGCGTCCATTTGTCCATCCGCCGAGCAAACAATCCGTTTAGAAGCTCAAAACGGGCCACGTCGTATGGTGTGATTATATATATGTATCTATATAATGGTGTGATGCTTGCAGGCTACCCATGCATTTTGGAGCCGTTTGGCTTAGTCAGAGACGATGGAACGAGATCTGATGGAATGACCCTGACTTCCGTCGAGCGGGGCCAAATGCTGGTGTGGGACGCGACCGTAACCGACTCTTTAGCCCCCTCAATGGTCGGTACGGACGCAACCCGCCCTGGAAACGCGGTAGCCCTAGCGGAAGCAGCCAAGTCCAGGAAGTATTCAAGCGTCGGTTACCCACACTTGTTCTTATCCCTTGCATTCGAGACATTAGGGGGGTCTTGGTTGCTCACGACGAAACTACTCAAGGATATCGGGAGAAAATTGGCGCTTGCGGCAGGAGACAAGAGGGCGGGCGTGTATGTACTGCAACGTCTGTCATTAGATGTTCAGAGGGGGAATGCCGCTTCAGTGAAAGGTACCCTGGCTAGGTGGACCAGCCGAAGCCTGGACCTAACGCCTTGAGTTGAGACCCAGCGGGCTGTGTGCATGCTCTTGCATCACAAATTTATATTTTGTTACACTTAAATGAATGGTGATATATATATATATATATATATATATATATATATATATATATACAGGGTGTATCGGGAATATTTTTAAAGCGATACTTGGAATTGTAGAGCTCGTTAAAGAAAATGTTTTTTTTTTAATGGAACATGGTCTCTAAGAAGTCTTGTTTCAAAATAAGAGTTCAATTACTACAATTTGTGACACTGGTGTTTTTGCTCGACATAGGAGCATAAAATGTGCTGTTGCGAGACAACCAGTCATCCTATACAGAAACTAAGCACACCGTCGTGTTTGCGAACAACCGAAGAACATCGGTCAGAAGATGCGGCATGGTCGCTTAGAAGAGAATTCGCAAACAAATAAAGTTCTTTATTAGCTTTCACGCCAAATGCCTCAAAACTACGCACCCCACCAAAAAATCGTAATTACTCCGCAACCACAGCTCGCATTGCCATAAATTTGGTGCCAAAATGATCGTCATGAAATGCGCATTTGCCTGAATATGTTAGTTTAGAGCGCTGTAAGTGGTCGTAAGGTAATGATTTTGAGGTATTGGGCGTGAAGGTTAATAAAATAACTTCATTTTGGCGAATTCTCTTCTAAGCGACTATGTAGCATCTTCTGACCGGCCTTATGAGTTCTTCAAAAGAAGCAGAATTTTCTCACGAACACGGCGGTGTGTTTAGCTTCTGTCTAGAAAACCTGGTTGTCTCGCAACAACACATTCTATGCTCCTATGTCGGGCAAAAACACTGTGTCACAAATTGTAGTAATTTAACTCTCATTGCAAAACAGGGCCTCTTAGAGACCATGTTCCATTGGAAAAAATATTTGCCTTAACGAACTCTACAATTCCATATATCGTTGATCAAATATTCCTGTAATACCCTGTATATATAGCGTTTCTAGAAACACCTGTCAACAATTTCAGTAGAGCAAAACCATTATAGTGTGGTAATTAAATACTTCTTCTTCCTCTGCTTCTTCGACGGGTTACCTGCGACGGAAATGAAAGCGAAATTAGGTGAAGTTTATGGAACCAATGCATCAGCGTGCAGTAGCACCGACACGCAGATCGCCTCGTTTGAAAGGTGTTATATGAGCACCGAGAATGTTCCACATTCTGGACGGCCAAAACATGTGATAGCCGACCTCCGGCGGGTGAAAATGCGCTAAATTACGAAGGGCGTGGGCATATTGGCACCATAGAGTCTTGGTGCAGCACATCCAATTTTGCATTAACACTGTGACATGTATGTAAGTATGAATGATTTATAACCTTCAAGGCGAAATCCGCAGGACTTTTTGAGCCGATTCGACCGTCACCGTTGACGTTGAAACAATTTTCACCACTTCACTCCAAAACGAACAGATGCTACCACAAAGTGGACTGTGTGCAGCGACATATGTCGGGCTCATCACAAGACTACCGGCGTTATCGACTATCGACTAAAATAGTTGGGGTTTTCAATGATCTGATGACCGCAGCCTCCCTTAAGCGTTGCCCCAGGCTCCGCACTCACCGTTCTAGGGCACTCCCGTTATACAGCCGACGGACGGCATCACGACGGAGTGTGCGCATGACGGGCGCTGTTCTAACAGTCTGAGAGCATCATTGAGATGTTTCAGAGCTTCGCGCAGTGTCAACGTTCGACCCACGGTCTCTCGATCTGTAACATTCGCCCCCCTCATCGGGGTGGAGGTACCCCCTAACTTATGACTCTAAGCTCAACTGACTTTGTTTCGCGCTGACTTTATTGCCCTACGGAATGTTTAGGATTTGGCTCACAGCCGTTTCGTTCGTAGACGTCCAGCTCTCGAGGCGCAGCGACTCCCAACCCAAGGGAGAGCTGCGTCTCGAGAGGAGAACCCATAAGACGCAGATCGTGCTCGGTAGCGGCTCCTCGGTACGGCCTAGGAGCCACCATGCCCGCGGCACACAATCTCTCTCTCTCTCTCTATCTCTCTCTATTCTTGTAGCACTTTAATGTCGCCCGCGGCGAGCAGTTCGGGGCCAGCGCCGCCACCCTGCCGTCGCAGATCCGTTCCCAGGACCGGCAGGCGTACATGAACCTGGAACTGCCGCTGGTTCCTGGTGGAAGAAACTGTCGCTTTTCTTTTTGTCGGTGCACTCCTTCTGTGTGTTCAGTTTTTCGTTCATTTGCGCTCGCTCATCCTCATTGTTTTGCTCGGTGAGGATGGGCGAGCGAAACTGAAACCCTGCATCCAGTTTCGTTCTCATCGGCCACCAGGGGTGTTCCTCAGTCGAGGAGGGCTTCGTCTTTACCATCCCCTGATGCGTATCCTCAGCCACCTCCAGGCATTCGCCGTTGGTCCAGCGATCCCAGCGTTGCTGCTTCTCCGCGTCGATTGCCTACATATTCTGCAGCGCTCGTACACTTCGGGCCGAAATGGCCAAACTAGTATATTCCACCTATGCTTCGAGTATATTCTACCTACGCTTCTAGTATATTCTACCTACGTTTCTTAACGGTTATATCTGGCCGACATGCACTAGATTTATGCCTATCCCTATCTACAAACAATCGGCGTTACCCCGCAACAGTTCCAACATGGGCTTGGTAGATCTGCGCGGTCTCATCCCGTAGCGGCACGTCAAAAAAGTGAGTGGTTCCTGAAACCTTTACCATAAAACATCCCCTTAAGACTCGCTAGCCTCTATAACTATCAATTTAGGCCGCGCGGGAGAGCCGTCGGACGGGATAAAGTGGTCAGCTTCCACCTTCTGCATAAATGCCATCATTAATGCTTGGCATAAGGCTAACAATGTCACGGTATATAACATTGCATTCCATACCGCGATCCATTAACTCCTTTCACAATTAATACGTTAAGCATTTGATCGCATTTTTTGTTCTCGTAGCACCCACTTGTGTACCTGTGACTCGGAGCAGATCGCGGAGACGGTTTCTGTCCATAGGGCCAAATCTTTTTGCCTGACACTGGAATTGAGGCTTGACAGATCTCTGTCATACGTCCGGGCCAATCAACACAGCGTCTGTCTCACGTTACCCCAGTTACAGTTATTCCGCTGCCAACGCAATCGTAGGATGAAGACAGTGAAACAATGCCAAGTCGTATTTGTTTGTTTACACTTCACTCAGTGAATACTACGTTTTGCACGAAGAAAACATGCCAGCTACCGACATCACTGGGGGGGAGCGCGAACGACGCACGATGGACGGTGTTCTAACAGTCGGAGATCTGCATTGAGGTGCGCGCATTCAAAGTTTGACGCGCGGTCTCCATGTATCCTAGTTTTTTTTTTTGCAACAGTGCTGTTTCACCACATTCCGCCCACGCGTCAACGTTGGCCATACATCAACGTTGGCAATTGTAGACCGCATATGCAATTTATTTTTGTAGAATAACCGAGCAAGATGGCTTAGTGGCAAAACCTTTGCCTTGTATACGGGAGGCCTGGTTTCGAGACCCAGACCGGCCACTTTTAAATTGGTTTGCATGGTTTCCAATTTAGACAAGGTAAATGCCAGAGTGGATTAAAAATTAGCCATGACATGAAAAAACCGCACACTGGCATAAGCCTTACGGAAAATCTAAAAAAAAGAATAATCATTCCTCTGTACTGAAATGATTAAGGACGATTATTAGGCGTTTTTTTAGAGATTGTCTCTTAGGGAACGAATTTTAATGATTAAGTCTATCACGCGTCGCTTGCCTGAAACAGAACTTCCACAAGAGCTCACAATTGTTATGGGACAAATCGAAATACGATGACTGAAGACAATAGGTTTGGAAGAGTGAGTATACATTTGTGTTAAGAAGACAAGAAAGTATGTAAAGAAGTGACTGAATTATAGAGGTATCTAAGGTGCCGAGTCACCAGATCAATCAGATGAAGATAAAGCATTGTGCAGTAGGTTAACCGAGGCGGTAGCAAATAGTGATGGAACTGTGTCGTTTGGAGACATGAACCCTCATATTTGTCAGCTTGGCGGTATGATAGTGACTAGAAATACTCAACCTAATTGGAACACAAACGTATAGTCAGGCGAATAGGAAGGCATGTGTGGATTGCATTTTGTACCATGTTGTTACGCTAAGTTAACTGGGAATCCAAACCCAGTACATTGGCTTACGTGGCTATTATGACTAGCGACGACACAGCGATACGTCTGGTGCGTAGAGCACAGCCGAAAAGAAGAAGATGGCAATTGATCGGAATCCTTTCTTGGTGCGTCTCGTCTTAATCGTTCAGGAGACGCCACGGCGTGCTGGCGGCACCAAAAATGCTGCCGAAGACGCCGCTTCGTACGGATTGGTCGAAGTTACATTGGGTTGTCATTTGTTTTGTGTTGGAATACAGACTCAATAATAAATGGATTCGGTAGATTCGGTGGCCGTCGCGAATGTTCTCCACCGGTCGCTCTCGCTGACTGGTCGATTCAGGCGCGCATTGTCATAGCAGCGCTCGGGTTGTCTCCGATGTTTATGGTCGCTGTAGGGAAGACCGAATACATCCGTCACCTTGCGGATGACCTGGTGATGATGGTGGTGGTGGCGGTGGTGTTGTTGTTCTCGTTGTTGTTGTTGTTGTTGTTGTTGTTGTTGCTGTTGTTGTTGCTGTTGTTGCTGATGATAGAGATGTCGTGCTTATGGTGTGTGGGACGTGGAGAGGCGGTGGTGAGTGTGCCCGAGAAAGATGTAGTTAGCTTTTCTGAGAGTATGGGGGTCTATGTCGGTGTTGTTGATGATGATAATGATGTTGACGATGATGATGATGGCGACGTAGTTGTTAAGGAGGATACCGATTGGTCGCGTGGAGTGTACCAACAATGCGTTCGATCTTCGGCTGACGCCAGTGTCGTCTTACTGGCGCCGACTTGTGTAAACGGCCTCGAAGTAGATGGTTGAGAGCTGTTGCTGTATTGGGCTGACGAGCTTCGTTCGTTACAATAATACGCGTAATAGAAGGGAATAAGAAAACAGGCAACTACTGATGGGTAACTGGTGTCGTGACGCACCACCGGATCATTTCGTTCACATTCATACGAAAGCACGAAGCACAATGTGGGGAGGTGTCTTTCCTCCACGGGTCGTATAGCTCCGAGCGCGAGCATTTGTAGAGAAGTATTTTATTGTCGAGCGTATGTCTGTCAATGGATGGGTCGGCCAAACAAAAGGCCCTCATTGACTTTGGATTTTATTGAACGAACTTCAGCTATTCAGTAGTGAAACTGCCGGTATCGGTTTGCAGATTGTATTTTGTACGAACGTATACACGTTTATCATGGTCATAAACGTGCGTTTTGTGTGGTTTCATTTACGAGCAAAGTTTGCTACCCAGTGAACGTAAGATTGTAGAATAAAACACATATTAAATAGAAGAATAGCAGAAATTCATTGAACTACTCTGCTAAATTATTGGACACTAGACTAGGCTGTGGCAGGTAACATCCGGCTGGTTGTACAACTTCATGTTTCTCCGACACAGGCACACACTGGTTATTCGATTTGTTGAGAGACGTTTTGTTTCACCAGATAACGTTTAAGACGTCACATAACGGATAGCCAAAAACTCACATGTCAACTTAAATTATCGCGACCTAAATGCACCTATTACCAAATGGATACAAATAAGAAAATTTTTTCAATGCCAGTTCCTCTGCGGTTTCGGCGAGTACAGCTCTTCTCTATTCTCTCTCTCTCTCTCTCTCTATATATATATATATATATACGCATTTATTATAACCAATCGTGTAAGGATCACAGTGATACATGCTCACAGAGTAACAGCGGAGACTTCCATCGACAGTTGGGCTATCGGATTACTTTGAACCACGAAATTTCCACATTTAACACAGCTACACCGTGAACAAATGATAATGCCACTAGCAAGGTGCCTGTCTTAACGAGTGAATTAAGCAGAATAACGACGTTTGGGCCCATTTAACGGCTCGACAGAACAAAGGCAGACCTCCTACCAGAAGTTTTTTTCTTTGTTGAAACAATAGGCTTAGGCTGGCGCCTCATGGATGAAGAAAAATCCCATATCAAGGCTTATAAGGACATCGGCCTCTAATCGCAAATTTCCCAGTCAATTAGGGCGTTGTGCCCAAGTAGCAAATAACTTTGTTAATTTAGATAAAAATACGCAGTAAGAAAGAATTCCGGGCGTCCAAATTCTATTCCGGAACGAAACAAGCTGCAATTCTGAAGAAAGCGTCGAACTCTGCGCCCTCGGAGAGGGCAATTGCGGCGGCGGCCGACGTGCAAACGAACGTGCGAAAAATGCAAAGCTTCCTCAGGAAGATATTTGGCAAAAAACACAAGAAAAAAACGATTGACCTCTGACCGATGAAAGCTCGCCTTGACTTCGCCCACGATAAGATGTCATGGACCACTGAGTGCCCACGATACGATGACCACTGAGTGACACAGAGTGCTCTTTTCGGATGAAAAAGTTTAACTTCGATGAGCCGGATCGATTTAACTATTATTTGCACGATGTTCGCAAGGACGAACGAATTTTGTCAAAACGTCACTCAGGTGGCGGTTTAGTGATGATCTGGGCTGCTGTCGGTTATACAAAGTCGTCGATTGTGTTTTTAGACGGTCGTGTTTATTGGAGACGCTACGGGGATTTACTAAAAGAGCAATCGGCGCATTTTAAGCTGATGGGACGGCCAAACTTCGTTTTTACGCACGATTAAGCCCCGGTTCACACCACCAGGCTGATCGGAAGCTGGTTCGACCAACGTCACATTGAAGTCCCTCGCTGGCCTGCAGTCTCGCCTGAAATTAATATGATCCAGAATGTGTGGAGCTGGCTCGAACAATAATTTTACACCGATAAAAAACAAATTTCGAGGCTTGAGACGAGCTCTTGCAAAACGTCATCCAACATTTGTTTAACACTATACCAAACCGCACTTTTGAGGTTATCCGACTTCATGGGAAATTCACTGAGTTTTAAGTATAGTTGCTAAATGCCGTGAAATTAGCCCAAATGCTTAATTATTTTGTTAAAACAGATATCTTGCTAGTGACCTTATCATTTTTTCGCGGTATAGCTGTGCCAAATGTGAAAATCTCGTGGTTCAAAGTAATCCGAGACCCCAAATGTCGATAGAAGTCTCCGCGGTTACTCTGTGAGCATGTATCACTGTGATCATTACACGATTGGTTATAATAAATGCGTGAAATGTAACAAAAATGGGTAGCCCTATATTTTTTCAGGGACTGCAAAGCGATGCGTGGAATTGTAAAGCTCGTTAAAGCAAATATTTTTTTCCAATAGAACATGATCTCTGAGACGTCTTGTTTCGGAGTGAGAGTGAAATTACTACAATTTGTGACACTGGTGTTTTTGCCTGACATAGAAGCACAAAATGTGCTGTTGCGAGACAACCAGTCCTCGTAGACAGAAACTAAGCACACCTTCGTATTCGTGATAAAATTCAATCTGAAGAATATGCAAGGTCGCTCAGAAGACGCGACACGGTCGCTTAGAAGATAATTCGCCAAAAATGAAGTTCTTTGTTAACGTTCACGCCAAATACTTCAAAATCATAACCCTACAACCACTCACAGCGCTAAAAACTGACATATTCAGCCAATGGGCAATTGAACGGCGATCCTTTTGGTGCCAAATATATGTCAATGCGAGCTGTGGTTGCGGAGTAATTACGAGTTTTCGGAGGGCATGTCCAGATTGAGTGCATGCATAAATTACCTGCACAGATAAACCACTCGTCAGAGCTCTAGTAAAAAGACACACCGCTATTTATTTTCTTACAGTTCCGACTCGAACGTGTCTCCGCCAGCCGCTATACATAATTGGTAGCGCCTGCAGAGATTTTTTTGTTGGACTTTTTGGAATATGCCAGGCGTTGCTCGAACAGCACCAGCAGCGAGGTTTATTCTGGTGACCAGGTCCTCACATGATTCGACGGGAGTCCTGTAGACTAGATTCTTTAGGTGACCCCAAAGAAAAAAATCGAGACTTGTTAAATCAGGCGATCGCGGTGGCCAACATCCTGTCGCGAACACCTTCTGGAACGCCTTCCAACAGTCCTGGTATTAGGTAAGTCAAAAAGTTCGTCGGCTTTTTTACCCGATTTTAAAGAGCCTTATTTATGCAGACAACAGTATTTTTATTCAATTATATATTGACCGTTTTGTTCGATAAACTTCGCCCATCGTCTCGGTAGATCCATGATTCCTTTCTCCCAGAACGTCTTGTTCTTCTCGTCGAAATACTGAGTGAGGTGATTTTTTATAGCCTCCAAAGATTCAAATGTTGTGCCATCAAGGGAGTTCTGGAGAGACCTGAACAAGTGATAATCAGATGGTGCGAGGTCGGGACTATAAGCTGGGTGCGGCAGCACATCCCAGTCAAACTCCGCCAATTTTTGCCGGGTGGCCAAATTTTTGTGTGGTGTCGCCTTATCATGTTGAAAAGTGACGCCCCACCTGTTTGACAATTCCGGGCGCTTCGTTGCTACTGCAGCCTTCAAATCTTCAAGTTGTCTGCAGTAGACGACGGAGTTGATCGTCTGACCCATTGGAAGCAGCTCAAAATACACGACGCCCTTACAGTCCCACCAGCAGCACAGCATAACCTTCTTCTGATGAATTTCGGGTTTAGGGATAGCTGCGGCCTGAGAACCTCTGGGGACCCAACTTCTTTTCTGTGTTACGTTTCTGTAGAGTATCCATTTTTCATCGCCGGTTATCAATCTCCTCAGAAATGGCTCATTCGAGTTCTTCCGGAGGAGTGCGTGACAGGTATCGACTCGCCCTTCAAGCTGCCTATAATAATGTTTCACGCAGGACTGTAAGGTATGCTTCTCCACCCAACCTGTTAGGAAGTATGTGTGGGCCTATGAGGTAGTTGTTAACCATGCCAGCCCACACATTCACGGAGAAACGACTCTGGCGTTCACGCTGGCGAGTCATATGCGGGTTCTCCCTTGCCCAACAATGGGTGTTGTGCCTATTAAACACACCGCTTTGTGTAACGTGAACTTCATCGGTGAAAAGCACAAGCGCAGGGAACTCCGCATTAAATTTCGCTTGCTCCAGAAACCAGCAACAGTACTCAACCCGTTGTTTTTTTGTCTGGATTTCGCAAAGCTTGAACTTGCTGCAATCTGTACGGTTGTAGTCGTTCGGCTCTTAGTACCCTGTGAACGGTTCTGTAACTCACACCAACGTTTCGAGTCACTTCCCTCGTACTTGCAGAAGGACGATCGGCTATTGCTTGAAGGATGCGTTCTTCCATGGCTGGTGTTCTTGCTGTCCTCGGTCTTCCAGAGTCGTACTGACGGCCATGGTACGATCCAGTTTCACGTACGTGACGATGTATGTTCGCAAACGTGGGAGTACTTGGTAAGTGTCTATCCGGGTAACGCATCTGGTATAGCCGTTGCGCCTGGCATGCGTTATACCGGGCCTCAACATAAATGTGAGAGATGTCAACTTTCTCTTTAATTGTGTACCAGACCATCACGATACAGTAAGAATAATGATTTCAACAGAGAGAACAATACATGCACAGGGATACGTCTTGCACGTAGCACAATCGCAAAGAAAATGGCACTGGACCAGTCTTCTCTCGATCTTTTTACTCACTCCAGAACCTCGAATGTTCCACCGGTTTTCTTTGCTGATTGGTCGATTCAGGCACGCATCATGGTAGCGCAGGTTGTTTCCAATGTTTATAATCTCAGTGGGACGCTTATGGAGGCCTGATAATGATGACATAGATGTTGTGGTTAGATCGCGATATAGAAGCGGTGGCGAAGATGCATCGATGTAGGTAACCATGAGACTGAGCGGGCCTATTTCGGTGTTGTTGATGATGCCGTCAATGTTGTGGCTGTGGCGCGACAGGTCGGCAGTAGTGAACGTGCTTAGATGTCGTTGGCATGTAGCTAAGCAGCCTAAATCGGCGTTGTTTATGATGGCGTCAATGCGTTCTGTCGGCTGTTGTGTCATCTTACTGGCGCCGTCCTGTATCAACATATAGTAGGTGGTTGTTCTGTTATTGTGGACAGCTTCGTCACACGATCACATCGATATGGCCTTCGAACGTGGAAGGGTGGAGCACTAGAATGAAGGAAGTAAGTTCGACCGGTTTAGCCGAAATGTTCGCGGAGACACGTTCGAGTCGGAACTGTAAGAAAATAAATAGTGGTGTGTCTTTTTACTAGAGCTCTGACGAGTGGTTTATCTGTGCAGGTAATTTATGCATGCACTCAATCTCGACATGCCCTCCGAAAACTCGTAATTACTCCGCAAACACAGCTCGCATTGACATATATTTGGTACCAAAATGATCGCCAAATTGCCCATTGGTCGAATATGTCCTGTGAGTGGTTGTAAGGTTATGATTTTAAAGTATTTGGCGTGAACGTTAATAAAGAACTTCATTTTTGGCGAATTCTCTTCTAAGCGACCGTGTCACGTCTTCTGACCGGCCTTGCTTTTTTTCACTTTTTCTTTTCATGAGTGGTACACAATTGTACAGAGATTTACAACTCCTCAAAGCCATCAAAGGCTAGTATGGAGTGTTTATATTGCATCTCTTCTTATCATTTTATATTTTGTCAATATATTATTATTATTATCCTCGGAGTTTGGCTGCTATAAGAGTAAGATACCTAAATAGTATTGTATGGGATCATTTTGTTTGAATGTTTTCAAATAAGAAGAAGTTGCGCGCGTATTTGTAGGGAACAGTCTAGCACCAGAACAGCCAATGGCTCCGCCACCGATAACCAATGACCTCAGTAGACCAACCCGGTGTGAACCACGACGACCTGCGCCGCCGATAACCGATCACGTCAGTAGGGCCAAGCAAGCATCCTGTCCAATCAGCCAATTAGTGCGCCGCGATAACTGATGACGTCAGTAAGCCAATCAAACGTCCAATCCGGTGGGAAACGCAACGACCAGGGAACCGTCACCGACCATAACACCAGCATCGTCATAAACGACACTGTCAGGCGACACCGCAGCCAGCCGAGTACAGCGCCGAACGTGCTGTCTCGTCTTCCGGGAATCGTCACCCACCAAGCACAGCATCGAGTCCGTCGTCATAAACAGCCTCGACATGAGACCGATCAGCTAGCTACATGCAGACGACGACGACGACGACGACAACAACAACAACAACAACAGAGCACGCACGTACACCATCGTCAGCGGACACCGCACCACAACCAGAACATCAGCAACACCGTCATCGTCAAGATTACGTACCGACCTACCTACAGGGGCGGCACTGCTGAAGAAAACGCACACCGCGCAAAGTTGCGTAGCGAATCCAACAAGCAATCAACGACACAGGACAGGGGAAACATTCGGGAAATCGAAGGTTCGGAAAGAGTCGAGCCATCATTTGAACATTGTTACTACACGAACGCCGCGGCGTTCTCTTGGGCAAAGAAATAGCCCGAGGAAGGAAGATTGATCAGCGCGCATCCTTCGTCCGGCAGCGCTACCTGCTGTTAGACATTAGACGCTGTGTGTGTTGTCATCACTCATCGTTCCTGCGTCTCTCGTTGCGTTGCAGTAATCGCCCGGCTGAGCCTACATTTCCGACTTAACTTAGTATAGCGTAACGGAACATCGTTACAATATTGAGAAACGGGGTTGGCTACATAAAGCAGCAGCCACAATGAGAAATTGCGTTTGTGCGTGCGTGCGATCCTCATGTGTTCACGGTTTACGTCGACTATGATGAAGTATCATTAAAATTCGTTTGATCTCGGTAACAACAGGCATCTCCTTTTGCAGAGGGTAAGGCAGAATCGACATTTCTACGTATTTATAACGCATGGACTTCCATGGTGGATATCCCACTTTTATTCGTAAGACTCTTTTTTCAGGCGGTGTAACGGACATCAAAGACGCTGATAAATCATTCCAAATATTTGAACTGCGTAAGTCAGATAACCAGTTGACGTAATACATGTCAAACAGATAGTCAGTCAATATCTTAACTGCGTAGTTTAACTGCGTAGGTCAGATAACCATGGACGTTGACGGAGTACATTCCAAACAGGCAGAATATTACGGTTCTTGACCAGGGCAGCGATGCTCCATACAACTTTCTTGCGCACGTGATCTATATGAGCTTCAAACGATAACCTGGAATCTAAAGCAACACCTAGGAATTGTGTCTCATAGATCATGCCAAGAGTGCGGTTTCCGCATTAAAATTCCCCATGGTTAATAATGTAACGATGCAATCAAATCGCATCGCCACCAAATGTAAGGTTGTCTGCTACGGTAAGTTAGCTGGGGATTCAAGCTCAGCAAGGCGATTACTACAACACGAGAGACTCGGCGCATGAGTGATATTTGCTCAAGGGACGCCGTAGAGTTTGTATAGAATGTTAAAAAGATGACTCGATTGGTCGGATGTCGGTGGTGCACGTGCCCTATTGTCACCAGCACGCAGCTTAGTGGTCTCCTTGGTCGTCACGGTGCACGTTGGATTGGATGCTTGATTGGCTTACTGCATCATCAATAATCGGCGGCGTAGGTCGTTGTGGTTCACATCGGCTTAGGTGTTTGATTGGTCTGCTGACGTCATAATTGAGTGGTCTACTGACGTCAGGATTGATTGGTCTACTGACGTCACCAGCTGTTGGCGTCTCAGTGACTGGCAGTTCTGCTCTCCTGTAGGTCGAAATTTACAGCGGTTCGCGTTTGCTTCGTCTACAGGTCGAGTACAGGTTAATTAAAGTTTGACTCGGGTTAAGCGGCTTAAGTCGACCCTCTCCCGTCATCGGCCGGTGATCGTTTGGACGGTGAACGATGCTGGGGTTTTGGCGCGAAAGGCTGTTCCCGTCCTCCGCTGGCTAGCATGTTCGGTTGAGACATGTATCAGCTGGTGAACGTTGGGACCGTTGGGTACGTTGGGATTTGGCGCGGACGCTTTGGCCGTTGGACGTGGTCGGTTAGGATTGATTTGAATCACGTTGGCGAGAACGCTGTGGCCGTTGGACGTGGTCGGCTAGGACTGATTTGAATTGCGCCATGAGGCAGGTATACAGTGTAGTGCGGAATTGGACCCTTGCCGTACTGGCCAAAGGGGAAAAACTTCGTCACAATATGATACGGGGTCAGCGAGAACACCGACTGCTCTTCGCAACACCTGGGATGGTATTTGTTCAGGTGCAACTGAGCATATCTTTGTTTTGCGTAGAAGTTACGCAATCCTAAACTGGTTGGAATGAGATGTCTGTTGCGAGAAAAATTCTTAGGTACTGCACAATTATCAGAGCATTCCGTGTCGGCAGTCACACGCGTCGAGTAGTGTTGATTAAAGATGTTTGCCACCTATCGGACACCATAATATGTGTGTGAAGCTCAAAGTAGGAGTACTTTGAGCTTCACACACTTTTTTTCCGGTATGCCACCTAGAACAGATATAGTAAGATATCCACCATGGGAATCCATGCGTTATAAATACGTAGATATGTCGATTCTGCCTTACCCTCTGCAAATAGAGATGTGTGTCGTAACTGAGATCAAAGGAATCTTAATGGGATTTCATCCCAACCTGCTCCATCTTTCCCATTCGACATCCACCATGAACACAAGGGTCTCACACACACAACTTCTCATCTAGTCTGCAGCTTATATAACCAATCTCGTTTCTCAATATCAAATCTCGGTGCCACATATTGGAACAAGCTCCCTCCAGATGTGCGCGCAACCTCTTCTTTGACAATATTCAAACAAATGCGAAGCAATACTATTTAGGCACCTTACTCTAATATAAGCCGAACACGATAATAATTATAATGACAATAAATAAAATTATAAGAAAACATGCAACATAAACACTCCATACTAGCCTTTAACGGCTTTGAGATGCTGTGAACATCTGTACAAATGTAAACCACTCATGAGAATAATAAAACCTATCTACCTGTAATGGCATTGCAGGGATCTCTTCTATCCTGGATATTCTCCTGTACTAGTTTCGCATTGAAATCAAGTCTACACATTCTAGCAGCAGGTACCTTGTTTATTGGCTTCCTAAATAAACCTCGCTTCACATCATCATCTTGATTAGCTTTAAACTCTTTAAATGCCGCATTTCTTTCATTTATTAATGCAAACAATTCCTGAGTGACCCAGGCTTTCCTAAGTGCCTCAAGATTATTTTTAGTTTCTGGTTCGTGGCTTGTTGCTGTTAACGGACGCCATTACTCGTGCATTGAAACACTCAAATACTTCATCGATGTCGTGTCTAAAGGTGGAGCGGTCGGTCTCCTCTCCACTACGGTGACTTACGTCGGCACACCGAAAAACTCGTGAAAAATTAAATGAGCACAGTACTTCTTGGTGATCACGAGTGTTTTGGTCATTGCAAAGAACATCGATAATACCATCGCCAACGAGGAACATTATTTGGCTGCAAATCTTTGAAAGTATATTTTTGAATCCATTCATGAAATTAGCGGCTTTGCCAGATGGCTGAATATAAAGAGCTACTCCACCTCCGCGAAAGCCTGATCTACAGCTGTAGTAACTCTTATAACTGCGCAATTTAAATGAACAAGTTTCAGCTTCGTGGGGCCTTGTTTCTGTGTTTCTGGCTATCACAAAGGGTTCGCACGGCAGGCTCGTGCGTTCCACTATAGATACAGCCTTACCGCTATATCTTCTGTTTAAGAAACTGACCTTTCCTCTGCCGGCCTCCCTCCCTGCGTAGCTTCTGACGAATCCGAATTACTTCTGTGCAAAGTCGTTTAGGAACTCTAGCTCGGCTCCTTTGCATAGGATCCATAGCGATAAGCACATACCGTGGTACCGTCTTGCAAGCTCGGTGTTGTTTGTATAATACTGTAACATAGTCAACCTCAATGCAGCAACAAAACAGCCAACCACTGCAGTCCAGCCGATGACTTCAGTAAGCCATTCAAGCACCCAATCTAATCAGCAAATTGCCGCGCCGCAATAACGGACGACGTCAGTAGACCAATCAAACAACCAATCTGGCGGAGACCCCGCAACGATCAAAGGGCCGTCGCCGACTCGCTAGCTCACTAAGATACGGGTTCGCGGGGATGGAGGACGAATGGCAACAGGTATTACGGTTAGTACGGAACCCTCCCTGAGTGAAAATTGTATTTATATATCAGTCCACTAATGCATGGACTAGTATTTCTGCAGACAGATTGAAGACGAGAATAAATCCCTCACAAGGCCAGGTTGGGCCAGTCTAGAAAACAACTGCTACAAAATGGGCACCCACAGCTACATCCGCACAGACAACACTGCAAGGTGGTGTCACCTCAGCCGGGCCGAGCACATGATCGAACGTGCATCTCGTATTCCGGGGAATCGCCTCCAGTCACAACATCATCAGCATCAAGACTACGTACCGACCTGCGGGGGTGGCACCGCCGAAGACGACGACGACGACAATGTGCACTGCCGGGAAGGAGCGGCTGACCCCCGACCAATTAGCGACGTCAAAGTTTAGAGTCATAATTTTTGACATCATTACTTTACGAACGCCGCGGCGACCTCTTGAGCCAAATTAATAATAGCCCGGGAGAAGGATGATCAACACAACACGCATGTTTCGTCCGGCAACGTTACGAATCACACCTCACGCTCTGTGTCATCACTCATCGTCCCGAGTCTCTCGTGTTGCAGTCACCGCCTGGCTGAGCTTACGTTTCCCATTGTACTTAACTTAGCGTAACAGAACGACGTTACAATACGTCGCTTTTATCCGCTTCAGCGCTGTCCACCTGGCTGCTGGCTCAAGTGTCACCCGAGCTAGATACTTCTCATGGCCACCTTGCTTCCGACGTTTCGAAAAAAACTTTGAGCGCGTCTTTCGGAATCAAGTTGACTCGCTTTTGCGATTTTTCTCTATCTTCTGATTAGTCTTGAAACACCGTTATACTCACTAAGATACGGGTTCAGATACGGGGATGGAGGACGAATGGCAACAAGTATAAGTTAGTACGGAATCCTTCCTGAGTGAAAATTGTATTGGATGGACCAGTATTTCTGCAGACAGATTGAAAACGCTACAGCAAGAGCATATAATCCCTTACAAGGTTAGGTTGTCGGCCAGTCTAGAAGACAACTGCTACAAGATTGGCAATTATATGTGCAAACTCGTCAATTTCAACAGGTACTACTTCTACTACATGCCAACTTGATTGAAGTCGAAGGAGGACCCCTGAGAGCGCAGATAAAGTACATTATTTGTATTGAATCCTAGCAAAGAAGATGACCCTTTCTTGCTTACCCTACACACCTCCGGTGCACGTGGCAGCGCTGACCATATTCTTCCCTTCTATTTGAAGTGTAAGCAACTAAAGTACGCCACGATTTCTCAATACTTATTATGAGAACACCGCTCTGTAGTGTAGTAAAACTTTATTTCGTTTGCTACAGTTATATTTTCGTCGTCCAGCATAAAGAGTACTACTACGACGACTAACCGAAACAATTTGAACAATTTCGCAAAGTATACACACGTACCTAACTTGCTAGCGCTGTTATCTGCTATAATTATCACCACCGTAAGAAATCGGTATCACCTGGGAGCCATTGGCCAGCCAGACAGAAAATCCAACGGACGTGGGAGCGTTAAACGCTCCCACAGCGCTAAATCCGTGTTGAGCCTTCATGCGTTCTTTTGTTGACTTACAACCTCTCGATTCTATTTCTATTTTGATGTAATGGGCATTGTCGGTCGCATTGTTGTCGGTTTGTTGTTTATCTAGTTTGTTAATTATCGTTGAATGTTTGCTTCTGTTTTATGAATGCCGCTAATGCTGCTGTTTAAAATTGGTGTATGCATCTTTCTTGTTGTGCTCATCCTATTGTGATAGCTATTGTAGCAGTTCATCTATGAGGCCTAGGCATTGTACAATGTACACAACGTATCTGTTGAGTCCATATGAAGGGCTGAAGTATCATATCATGAGTCCGCAAGCCGATCGACTCTCTCAGTCTAACGAATGAGTCGCTTCGGTAATTGTGAGGACGACAACGTCCACCTACCGCACTGTCTCATAGCCAGTGCGTAACTTATTGTACAATTAACAGCGAGACTGCTTCCACGCTCAGTTCTCTCATTTGTCAGCATTATCTTATCCTCTTATCTTGCTCGTTAAAATGGTCGTGACGCATCCATGTTTGGTGCAGAAACTGCAGAATATGAATGAATCACGTGGCAACCCGTATCTTACGTCGTCGACGAAACAACCTTAACGATTTAAATTATCGTTTGTTTTCAACGCCTCTCTTCCCTGCCAACCACAATGACATCATTCAAATGACAAATCCTTCGTATCACACCGACGGTTAAAGCATGTTCATATATTTGTCGCCGACTGCTGTAGACTACTACATGCAACCAGCTTCGTCCATGCCCGGAATCGTGCGCCAGATTTCACTCTTTCGGGTGAATGTGACCGAGACCGATAACGTTTGCGCCTACCTAGTGGAGCCACAGACGGAAGGTCACTTACTATTAGGAAAATATGTACTGTGGTGTACGCGGGAATGCATCATCTCAATGCGTAGCGTAATTTGTTTTACGAATCCATTTACAGAGCCATATATATATATATATATATATATATATATATATATATATATGTTTGGTTCACTAGATGCTTTCTTGTTACCAACGAGGACGCTGGTCGACGTTTCTTGTATCTCGTCGAGTTACGGCGCCCCGTTGCACAAAGATGCCTTGTTTTCAGTCGAACATGTTTCCTGAATTGGCAGTGAGCCATGTTAGTAACATTTGTGCAGATCGACTGATTCCAGTTTTGCTTGATGCCAAGAATCTGTTTCTCCAGGTACATGTGCTTGGTCACGAACCAGGCATCGTGACGGCTATCTCTTCCAGCTCGATGAGGCGAAAGTCCAGAAGTGTGCTATGCGGATCAGCTCTATCACCATCATACTCAATGCACATGCCACTATCCTGGAGCGGCGGTAGGGTTCTCCCCGGCTTTCGTGAACCTCCATCTGTGCTAGCAACAGTGTCGCTTTCGTACTGCTGTATAACGGCGCTTATTGAAGGCAAGCCTGAATCTTTTCCACCCACTCCTGCGCCTTTTTGTCGTTCTCTGCCATGAGTCCATAGTTGCGACTGCGGGTTCGCAGCTCGAACGTCTCGCCATGTTGAATAACGGAAAGCACCTCGCTCAGTTCCACGATGCCCTTGTTTGCTGCATCCTCTTGACCCTCGTAGTATCTGCAACGATAATCGATTCATAAAATGCCAACTCTTGCTCAATCAAAGTTCCCACAGGTCACCAGGATAGGAACGCAACAGATAAAACTAAATATTTGTGTATTTAAGTACATATATAGTGCAAATAATACATGTTCGAAATCAACAAATTTCGTACAAAATTAAATTTTAATTTGTCTACATAGCAACACTTTCCCCAAAATGTTTCTAATTTGTTTTTTTTTCTTACATATATTATGTTATATCGTGTACCGTGTAGTATAGACCGACTATTCTAAAACAACACAGAGTCATTTAGAGTTGCAGCAACAACAACGATCGCCAATACAACAACAACCATGCAACATGTTACGAGGCTCGTGCGTCGTGTATATTTATGTACACAATACATACCCGCCAGGCACACTGGCTTAGCCAATCTTTTGTAACATGTGTCCCACAAACATAATGTAATATACGAAAAATAAAATATTATATTTGTATATAAATATATAATATAATATATATATATATATATATATATATATATATATATATATATATATATATATAATCAGCTTCGTGTTTTGTTTTTTGTTTTAATTCCCTTGACGAACCTGAGCTGGTGTTTGGTAGAGTCGAGAACGAACCAGCGCTGCTTCCATCCCTTGAGCAGCGCTCCACGTTTGTAGAGGTAGCCCTCGAAGGTCTTCGTCTCGATAATCTTCGACGTCAGCTGGTCGTATGCGGCGGTCGACTCGGCTAAGGGCAGAATTGGCAAGACGGCCGCCGACTGCTGAGAGAGGCCCATGGACGCCTCCTTCTGCTTTAGCTGAGTAGATCAGCAGCAGCAACAGCAATTCGTCAATCGGCAAAATCGTGCGGCATATCCACGACAAGTACCGAGTTAGTCACCAGTTACCGGCAAAGTACGAACGCAGCGCAAGACGCACGTAGCCATCAATAGATTTAGGTTAGATGATTGATACAGAATCAAGTCTAGACAGCAGTCGGTGGACCCGGGAATTACTACTACTACTACTGCTGCTGCTGCCGCCAAGAAAAGATGGCGCTCGAAGTGCGCTAGCAACGTTACACGTTCCACCTTCTTAAACTATATAGTTTATATATATGACCACTATTAATAATGATAAATAATCATTATGATGATGATGATAACAGTTTTCTAATGAAATATTCCATTTAACAGTATTCTTCAGTAAATATTTTATAGTACATGTATAGATTTATGATACTTTGAGATATGCCCCTTTATGAATAGAACAGTTATTTGTGTTCCTTTATAACGAGTAGTTCATACGCCCGCAAGCAGAATGCATTCGAAGTATATATATATATATATATATATATATATATATATATATATATATATATATATATATATATATATATATATAGCGTACAATCGCCGGCAAAACAGTGGGAGATTATGAGCGTCTCTGATACTGGGAATCGTGAGTTTCATTCCTGCGCCACACATACCCTTTTGAAGCTATCCCTCCTAAGATTAGCAGATTCAATTCAATTCAATTCAGACGTGGTTTATTTACGGAACTGCATACATTCACATGCTTAAGTTCTCGTTATGAAAAGTGGTACAAGGGTTTGGGAATAAAAGAAGAAAAAGAAGAAGATAAAGCAGCAGATAATACCTATACCATATTATTGGCGATACTGACATATAAGGCAAAGGAGCACACTGAGTTATAACTTCATAAACATTATAACTCAAAATGATAGGTGAAAACTAAGAAATTAGATCATCGCTCTCAGTAGATTCCCTTTCTCCGTCATGTATTCCTATTTAAAAGCCATATTTTGACGTCTCGGGTAAAGCAGGTCAGGGACTTCGAGTGACGGATTTCATGCGGGATACTCTCCCATACGACGGGCAGTCTATATACAAGAGATTGGGTACTAGATCTTTTCTGTACCCGAGGTATCACAAAAGTGGTGGCCCGTCGCGAGGTTTTCCGCCGCTGAGGGACTAGAGGGAAGGCAACCTCAACAGGTACTAAACTAGATTTGGGTCATACAAGTGCATATAAAGCTATAAATCAAAAATATTCACACTTATGGCCATATGCACAGCTTAAACGTAGCCAAAAAAAGTCAAAAACAAAACCGTGTTAACATGCCATTCAAGTCGCTTCGCTCATCGAGAGAGCTGTTTGTCGTAATATTGATTTAGTAGCAATTATTATTAATTAAAATTATCCAGCATGCAGCAGGAAACAAAAATATAATTGACACCGCTTTCCGGTCTTCTATCTTACATGCACACTAAGCGGATAAGATGGTTGCAGAAGCGCGTGTGGTCGAAGTGAAGCAAGCACATGCAATACTGTGAATGTGACACGGAACTAAATGCGAATAATGCGTTACGGTTCGTAATTTGTTTAGCAAGAGCAGCGGCGATAGTCCAACTCGGGACACTAATGTCGTTCTTAAGAAACGTTCCCTCTTATGTGCGCGTGCCGAAGAAATAGCACTAGTAATGAAGACGCAGTAATAATGATGGGTGTCTCTATCTATCTGTCCATCTTTGTTGCTGACTGCGACTGGTGTGACGCTACAGTCCACACGATAAGCTCCAGGCGTCTGTCACGCGCCTAAAGTGGTTGTGCCTGCGCGGGTCAGTGTTTACCGGGTGTGCGTATATATATATATATATATATATATATGTGATATGCATATAAGATATGACGTGGATGCGGTGGGTGGGGTGCTGAGGCGGATAGTAGTACCTTGGTGCAGTTTGAGGGCGCGAGATCGTGACATCGGTCGTGACAGTTGTATCCGCAGTCGAGACATTTCATTCCAGGCTTGACGAGTCCGAGCAGTAGCTTCGAGCAATGGTCGCAGTATGTCGGCGTGCTGTAGTAATGCCGCTCGAAGCGGTGTGCGTGGCTGCTAGAACTAGTGTTGAAGCTAGCTTCCTTGTTGCTCAGCCCTGCAAAAGGGACCATCTACTAGTCAGACCCTCTATGCCTTTCGCTGTCCTCGTGTCACCCTAATAATAATAATTAATAATAATAATAATAATAATAATAATATTAAAATTGATAATACAGCGCGATAATACCCATAGCTATAGAAACAGTGGGCTCGCTGAGTAAGGCAACCGAGCTGTGGAACGTTGGGGGTGTACGTTCTGACCTCACAATTGTTGAGGTTGCTGATGTTGTATCGTTCCTTAATTATAGTAATACATACAGAGCAATTAAAACCGTGTTCTACTGCGCTTGAAATAAAATAAAAACCACTACGCGGACCACGCTGCTACGAGCTACGCGAACGGCGCAACAGATACAACTGAGGATCGACAATTGCCTACCTCGAACAATCACATCCACCTTGCGCACAATGGAAGCGCCGAAGTCCATCGCTGTGGGGCTGAGAAGACTACGGGCTGCACCTCTGCCGCCATGACACGACGAGCCCGCGACCTCGGACGCTTGCGACGCCATCAATGGAAGGTTCTGCGCCTCTAGGCGGTTCCAGACAGCCTTCCACTTCTGCGGACTTCGGGACAGCTCTTGTTCGGCACGTCGGAGTTCATCGAGTAGAAGAGGAAACGCAGCCTCATCCTGAACGTTATGGTTGTACCTAGAGACCCCAGCCGAATCACACGATAGAGTACGTAAGTTCGTGAACCTGATTCTATGTACCGCCAATACAACATGGACGAGTGTTGCATGCGGTGGTGAAATGCAAAAACAGCAGGACTTGATAACAACAGCAGGAACAATAAAAATGCAACTACTACCACTATTAACAGCGACAATATTTAGTGCTAATAGTGAATGAAGTAATGATCATAGCAAAAATAGCGAGCGATTATGTAATAACTAGCAGAGGCAATGATTAAAGAACCATAATTATAATAATAACAACAACAATATCATCAACAACGACAACGCTAGCAAAAACAATCAAGGCAATCTTTTCCGCAGAGATGGCACACACCCGTTCATGTTAATGCGTCGTTGGTACTGAGTCGTCGTTGAAACGGCGTTGTTCTGCCCCGTTCGGCCGCCAGCAGGCGTGCTGGCGATCGGTGGTGGATCGCCGTCCGAACCACCCGAGGGGCCGGTCATGGTGCTCTTAACGTCGTCGGCCTGTTCGTTGTTGTGCTGTGAGAATTCGTTCTCAGCAAGAACGATCTCGAATTCGTAGGGCGAAGCGTGCGCCAGATGATCCTCGAGGAAGAAATCCCATATCTCGAGGTTCGCTAGGTAAAACTGCGGCCGAAGCACCTCCTCGTATTCGGCAACGTACCTGGTGTGTGCACGAAATAGAAGCAGTCGATATCAAGGCATTGCATACGCGATTGTTGGGTCGATAATGACGAGAGCCATCGTGTATCTGTGTGTTTTGCTTTTGAATCGAGTGAAGTTATTTGTTGTGCAGAATAATATTCGAATATGTCGGTTTAGTTTTTGGAGATCTACACAGCCTAAACGAAGCCCGATGTGTGGGCATAAATCCAGAATTGCTAAGGCATTACCTTGCTGTGCCTTGGTAGAGGTCCTTTGTAAAAAATACTTCTTCAGCTGGATAATCTCGTGTAAGGAGTAATCGCGACAGTTCGTCTAAAAACTTTCCTTCTCGACTCGCCGACAAGACCTTGGTCCTTTTTAAGGACCTCGGGTCTTTAAAACCACCAATTATTAAAGCCACCAATTACGCAAATAACGGCACAACGTATCTTGATTTCAACTGCGTTTCTAGTGCTTCCTCTTATTGACAGCGTTAACTACAGCTAATCTTCTGGAGGAAGGCCCTAGGGTGCCCCATACCAGACTTTCCCTTAAGCTCTTGGATTGAGTTAAGCATTTTCTTTTTAGCAGGGTACACGCGTGAAATGCAGGGCTTTACATGTTAGCTGAGAGTGAAGACCTGCTCACTTTATATATATATATATATATATATATATATATATATATATATATATATATATATATATATATAATAAAACATTACCAGTAGTTGTGGAAGATCGGTGCGTTCGTGTGAACTTTCTGAATGTATTCAAACACGTCCGGGGCATCGGAGTCCATTTCGACAGATTGAGCTACTCCACCGTCGTAGATAAACGTTCTGAAATAAGTATTTTTTTTGTCATTTAATAGGTATGGAAATTATAGTGATAAAGACTCGACAAGCATTCTGTTGCAAACACGCGCAATCATAAACACACTTATAGATGGGATTCACGTTTACCTGAACCGGGCAGAGACGCTGTGGTAGGCCAGAAACCTTAGGTAGAAATGATTGAACTCGAACGACGTCGGATACTGTAACGCATTGAATGCATGTGTACACGAGTGTGTGTTAATATAATAACCACTTTCAGCAACAAAGGTCAATTGTTGTTCACAGACCAGTCGAACGAAGTACAGTTTAGTTTAAGTACTACTACACATACTCCATTCATGGCCTCCGGTTGCCAATGCCAGAGCAAACGAAGTAAATGGCCAAGTCACTTGACATGCGTATGGGATTAGACTTAGTTTCGCGCACATTTTAGAATAAACATAGCCTATTCAGAGCCCGCAAATAAACATAATTTAATCAATGGAATTGCAACAGCTCGAGATAGCATATTGAACATACCTGACTGAGCAGTTGGTGAACACAGTCGAGGAACTGCAGAAAGATTGGTGCAAAGCCCGAAGCCGTAGGGCTGAGTCCTCCGCGCTGCGCAAAGCGATGCCCGAACGCCAGCCACTCTTTCTCAATGAGCGTCCAGAAGCCGTCCAATGTTCTACGAATTAATCAAATATACTCGAAAATGCCTTATTCGTTCCTATCCCATGCCTGTCATTCTGCCCAAATGCCTTGTCAAATCTATCTATATATATATATATATATATATATATATATATATATATATATATATATATATATATATATATATATATATATATATATATATATATATATATATACTAATGGCAATAATACTAATAATACACGCGTGTCTCAAAGTATGACCGGCATTCGACATCGACGCTGCAAGCAGGCACATCTAAGCGAAATTTAGGTAATGTTAGTAAAATTTTTTTTGTGTGCAACTGTGCGTTGAGCGCAAACAGCTTTTTTCAGACACGTGTATACTGCGCATACACTCGTACATAAACAGTAACTAGTCATATTATCTAGTACTATGAAATTAGACAAACTGCGTGCGCGGTCGTAACTGCAATTTCTCCTAAGTCAATATTTCATGTCGTACCGGTAGTGCGGATCGAGGCAGAGCTGAACAAGTGACGAAAGTTGACAGGTGACGTCCCAGCCTTCCTCGAGACAGAGCATCGCCGATGCCGCTTCCTCATGGATGAGTTCGACCAGCTGCGCTGTGTGAAACAACAGCTCCTGCAGGAGCTGTAACCATCCGGACTCCTCGATTCTTGTGAACAGATGGCCGGAGCGTGGTCCTTTATCGTCCGTCTCGCGCTGTGCTTGAGCGGGACACACTGCACCGCATAGCTGTTTGAATGCTGCCCTAACCTGGGGGAGGCGTCACGCACGAAGTACGTAGCGGGTACAGGAAACGATTGATAATAATTAGCATAGCATTCATATTAGGCGCAATTAGTTCATAATTCACCAGTCCATTTACGACTACATTTGAGCAGATTGCAAAAGAACCCCATTGCAGGGTTGGCCTTGCCTTAAATTGCCTTCACTCTCTCCCTCTCTTACTTAGAGACATTTTTTCTCCGCAATCTCTCCAAAATAAAAATAAACGGGAAAAACGTCCTACTTATCATCATCATCACCACCACCACCACCACCACCACCACCATCATCATCATCATCATCATCATCATCATCATCATCACAATCGTCATGGCTCCCTGAACGCTCACCAAGCAACAGATCAACCATGAATGATCACACATACCTTGGCCACTTCAAAGGTGTCGACCGCGATATACTCGGCATTGTAGGGTGCCTTCACCCCGCGACACTGGCTCTTCTCGCTGACGATGTAGAGCGCGGCGCGGCTATAGAAACTCGAACTGCTGCTCGTATCGGCGTCGGCGGCCGCGTTGGCGCTGCCCGAGCCCGACAACATGCTAGCCAGCGAGTGTCGATCGGCCAGGATGCTCTCGCGATGCGGCGGCTGCCGATAGGTGAGCGCCAACGACTTGGCCCCGCCAGACCAGCGGTTCGGCCCGCCGCGCGCAAACGATCCGGCCGCCGTTGCCGCCGCGGCCGATCCCGTCGCCGTCGTCGCCGACGACCCCGCGTGACCGGAGGCCGTCAGCGTATTTCCGGCAACTGCCGACAGCAAGACAGCGGACGAAGAGCCCGCCGACGCGCACGCCGACATTGACTGGCTTGCGCCGGCGATTATCGTGCCCACGTACTTCTCCTGCTCGATCCACATCGACGTCTCGCCCTGCGTGCCTTGCGCGCCGATGCGGTGAGCCAAACCCTTGCCTGCGCGCGCGCACACACACACACACATAGACATGTATGTATGTGTAAGTATATGTATATATATATTTTTTTGGAACTAAAACAGTGCCTTTTATTCAATGTAATCAATCATTCGTGGTCGGAACATGACATTTGGGTGTAAACCGAGTAAAATGGCTTAGTAGCTTAAAAAAACATGTAAACCGAGCAAGATGGCTTAGTGGCCTTTGCCTTGCATTCGGGAGGACTGGGTTTGAGACCCAGACCGGCCACTCTTAAATTGGTTTGCATGGTTTCCAATTTAGACAAGGTAAATGCCGGAGTGGATTAAAATTAGCCATGACATGAAGAAAACCGTACACGGGCAATAGCCTTACGGAAAATCAAAAAAAAAAAAAAAAATATATATATATATATAGATATACATTTTTTAAAAATAAATAAATATATATACACTGCTCTAGACGACGTTTACGCCGCCAAAACCGAATAATTGTCGCGTAAGTACGCAAAGAGAGTTTGTTGATACGACCATATACAAATATATTACTCTTAAAAAAAACACCTTTAAATAAAAATAAATAGATATACTATGCCCTAGACGGCGTTTACAGCGCCAAAACCAGATAATTATTGCGTAATAATACGCAGAGTTACACCCATATACAAATGCAAATCTCTTAAAAATACAAGTATTTATCGAGCCGATCGCACCACTTTGGAGACGATGCCTTCATTGTCTACGCTCACTTTGGTGTACGTTTAGGTAAAACAGCAATTGGCGACAAACGGGCTCTGTTACAATAATACTACTATGCGACGCCATAGACCCATGTCAGAACGCCTCGGCCCGATTTTCAAGTTAAATTTATGAACTAAATTTAACGTAGTTAGCGTAATTATTTTAGGCTTGATAATTACACAAGAAATACAAGTAATTATTGACAGCGAATAACAAGAAGAACATCTATAATCTAGAATTATGAAGCATCTTCTTTTTCATGACATCAAAACGCCCATACGGTCAATTATTTGCCGATCCGGGGAAAAATGGTACCCACCATGAAGTGCACTCCCACGTAGTAAGAGCGCCTTTGTGCGGGGATGTCGCCATGTGACAACCGGGAAACGACCATGCCGGTAACATTTGGCCACCTAAATTCACAAAGCACACACACACCCATATATACATATGTGTGTTTGGTTATCAGTGCAATTTACTTCTAATGTGTCGTTGGAATTAACTGCTCATTAAAGGCAAAGAACGTCTCTGCTCCCTCTCTCATCTTATATATATATATAACATCGTACCTTTTGAAGACGGTCCGAATTGGCGGATGATGGTACGACAACCAGTGGAGGATAGGTCTTGCAAAGCGTGTGCACATGGCCAATACTTAGCAGGCCGTTGTGGCCTGTTAGCTGAAGACGCTGGTAGTCCTTACTCAGCGTCGCTAAACAAAACAAAATAACAAGAGCGTAAAACCTATGATATATCATGCCAACATAACATTTGAAAATAACGAATCTAGCTAATCATAGTTATCACGATACAGATCCGCAATGCGCTTAGAGATGTCTAACGCGTCACATATGTACATATTTGATAGATTATATAGAACTCAGTTCAATTGCATTGGATTGCAAGTTTTTTTAGATATATATATATATATATATATATATATATATATATATATATATATACGTCTCTGGAGTGAAGGTGTTTTCAGTGAGATGTAGCTCGCTCTATATATTACACATTCACCTCAGAAACGTATAACCTGAATAAAATATAGATATATAAGGTTTAACACGATTTACAAAAGTTAAATAAACCGAAGATAAGAGGCAATAAAAAATGTTTAATCTGTATCGAAAAATTTAGAGAAAAATACATGCATATGATACATATTTGCAATAGAACAAATTAAAAATGGGATTTCAGAGACAATTTATGCAGCTGCACTAATAATATTTAGCAGACTAAGACTAATAGCAGACTAAGATTTAGAAACAATTCATAAAAGGAATAGAGACGTACGTAAGAACCAAAGTTATATAATGAGCATACATTGATAATTTAAATAAAATAATACACAATATTGCGCCCGTTACTTTGATCACAAATCATAATGCCATGGAAAAATACATCGTCTCAAAAGTCAATGGTTGTTTATACCTAAGGATTTTGAAAAGCTTCTTACGGAACGCTTTAAACAAAGAGTACATACATCTGAGCTACAAACGAGGAAAATGAGACTCACCAACGACGTATAATGTCGGCATGTATATATATGTAGCTTAAGCTTTGCTACTTGGTTAAGTTTTGTTAAAAACATGAAATGAGGTTCAGCAATTTTTGAAAAGCCGAAAATAAAGAAGCAACGAGTTTTCTATCGAAAACCAAATATATGTTCTAAAATGGTGGAAACGTTACGAACTGCTAATGACGATCAACCAGTGTCCCGAAACACCGTGTATACCATTAGTCATGAAATGGCCTTCGGCGTCAATAACAGAAAAAAATGTTGAAAAAGTTAACATGGCCGGTCTTTTATGCGTTAAAAAACTGGCAGCGGAGTTAGTTCCAAAAATGTTGAATTTCTAGCAAATGAAAGCCCGTCGGGAAATGTTCGAATCGAACCTTCAGTCTTCAGAAGACCCTGGATTCAGGTTCTTTTGACTGTTTTTTAAGCGAATTCTCTTCCTCGTTTTTTGCCAGCTAGTTCTACGGTCAATAAGGAATACTACCTCAAAATTTTAAGAATATTGCGCAAAAACATCTAACGCAAGAGGCCTGAACTCTGGGACAGGTTTGAAAAATTCGACTTCTATATTTCCGCAAAATTGCCCGGCGAACCTCGCTCCGTGCCATTTTTCCTGTCCCCAGGGACTGAAATATTTTCTAAAGGAACAACGTTTTGAGACTATAGAGGAGAAAAACAAATGTAAGAGCAACTAAAAAACGACTCCGATAGACAAGTTGAAAAATGTATTAAATATTGGGAAAGGAGATGGCGTCAGCGCAGATTAAATAAAATATTATTTTTTATAAATATGTGTCAGAACTTTCCGATCTGCCCTCGTATATATATATATATATATATATATATATTGTTAGAGAAGGTGACCCGTGGAATATTAATAAAACATAGCAGAAAAACTAAGTTTGCTTACCTTCCCACGGAGCCATGCCAAAGGGGCCGTCGTCTGGGAGGACGGCCAGAATTGTCCGATCATTGGGAAGCGTTTGAGTTAACGTTGCCGCATAATTACGGCCCTACAAGCAAATTGTCAACGATTAGTTTGTATGTATGCATAAATGTCGATAATGTAAATAGTAAACTGAAGGTAGCTATTGTTTTACTATTATGCAGTCGATAATGCGCAAGACAGAAGTTCAAAGAGGAATCACTGCAAAAAATACACCATCCGACTATCATCATCATCAGCGGTAATTTAATCGTATATGCAGTTTATTTGAAATTTCCTCATAAGGTTTCGACCTTACAGGGCTTATTTCCTCAATAACATGAAAAAAAAGTACTTGTGAAAACCCCCACGTGTGCTTCCAAAACGACTGTGCCATCCAATAATGCAATCATTTATAATCGCCTGTAGTATATATTCTGACAAGATTGCTGCTCCACCACCCTATTCTCGGACAACATTCCAGAAAATAGGTAATCACTTCAAATTTAGCTGTAAAGAACAACAAAAGAACAAACGAGAACACTAACACGTTGATAACAAAAAAAGCAGCGTAAGGCTAAACAAAACACTTTGACGTCCATCTTCAGTGAAAACGTTCCAAATTCACAATAAGGCAACTTGTAAGTAACTTTTAAGAAAAACAGTGAGAATAATACAATAATGTGCACTATCAACACTTTACAACACGTTATGTGTAAAACGGGGCAGCAACTTCAAGTAGATATAAGGAAAGTTCAAATCTCACCTTGGACAGCCCTTTAACTGCGGACTGAATCATCTTTTTCTTGAATCTCAATGTGTGGTGCTTCTCCTTTAGCTTTGGGACTAGTGGAACTTGACCTGGAAATTGGGTTGTAAACAAACAGAGGTAACAAGAAAGAGAGGTCAGTGAAAAACAGTCAATTATTGTATTTTATTGCTTCTGTGGCTTTAGCAAACCGCCCGACGGCTCTTAATCCTACGCCGTGTTAGAGTGAGGTTAATATTATTACAAAGCACGTATACTGGACTCTTCACGTACGCGCCTGTGAGGCATGGAACTAAAATTAAGTGGCCACATCATAGTGCGCATATCTTCGTTTGAGCTTCGCACATTGATGTTCACTGCTGAGCTACCACTAGTAACATTACCCACCTTTCGATAGAGCGAACAGGGGGGCATTATGCCAGTGTTGGCGAAGCACGTCAATGGTCTCCAGACTAACTTCCGAATCTACAGCGATTTTCATTAGCTCGAATGTATGCGAGCGCAACTGTAGACCGTCGCTGTGACACTGCTCCATCTTCACGTCTGAATGTCAAATTGTAAAAGACGACATGAAACAACAACAACAACAAAACGAAAATCATGTACAATTCGGACAAATTGAAATATACGGCTATATAAGTAGTAGACGATGCCGCGACACAAAGCGAGGAACTGTAAGGCAATGCTAGAAGCAACAATCAAGTCAAGCACGGGAATAGAAAAAATTTGATTTCGTTTATTTATACAACTTTGTTAAGTTAGCACTTTGGAGTGACTCCGCGCGAACGAGTGGCCACGGGTTCTCTCTCTGTAA
The DNA here is from genome assembly GCA_003439945.1 of Dermanyssus gallinae. Classification (NCBI taxonomy): domain Eukaryota; kingdom Metazoa; phylum Arthropoda; class Arachnida; order Mesostigmata; family Dermanyssidae; genus Dermanyssus; species Dermanyssus gallinae. The sequence continues at coordinate 323,852 of QVRM01001737.1, forward strand.
AACATTTAATTATATGTATGTGTATATATATATATAGCTCGTATGACGTTATATAAATAATACCCCGTACCGCGCACCCAACTTGCGCAATTTCGCTATATAGACATTAGTGTCAATCACGTAAAGAAGCAAATGTATGCCCCACTCCGGGTCAAGCAGACCACAGATGTGAGCGGCAGCAGATCTTTTTTGCCTGCGCAAAAACGTACCTTTAGGCAGGGTAAACTTCTTGTCCTTGCTGAGGCTCGCGATAGGGAACGCCCGAATAACGGTGTGCTCGCACAGGTAGGGGTCAATGGGTGTGCCCTTAAACACGACACGATAATTGGTCACGAACAGAGCGCCCTCGGCCGGAATCAGCGGCATAACAAGATCGTCCTGACGTCCATCAGGTATCAAGTAAGCCCTGGGTGAGTGCCATATCCAGCCAGCACACGCAACACACAACAACGCAAACAAACAAACATGGTACGGTGAAGCAACAAGGTTAGTACGAACTCGCAACCAACGTTAACCACATATATGGAGGAGCGTTCGCCTGACTAGCATTCACATACATAACATACATATACACTGGCGGCAAATTCACGCGAAGGCTGAGTGCAAAAAGCATTATTGCCAACCTCATTATCGTCATCAATGCCGTTATTTTCACGGATGGTATTACCTATTCCCTTACTATACATGTATACATGCGAATATGTCTGCAATGCTTAGTTGCACCAAGAAAAACAGCGACGCGACTTACCTAACAACTTAACAGGCACACACGCAAGAATGCAAAACAACAATGCCCACATTTGAAACGCATGAACCCTTATCAGTAATTAAAGCTACAGCTTATTAAAGTAATAAAACGGACCGTCTCAGACAGGTTTTCCAACGAGGCCCAATTTTTATTGTAGTAAGAGCATGCACCGTTTGAATTCGCATCGAAATGCGCAGGCTGTTTAGAACGCCGTTGCAACATAGGTATAAAAGTAGGAAAACAAATTGTATTATTATATTGATGAACATGTTGAACAGTATGAAAAATAAACAAAAATACATACAGCGTCGGTCGCACACGAGACTTTATGAACGTTCCAATAACAGTTAAGAAAAAGCTATAGACAGAGTTAATAACGAGATCGGAAGCGTAAAGTCCCACTGAGAGCCCAAAGTATAACTATACAGTATAATTCAGACACGGGCGAAAGCCTTTTCTGCCATAAAACCTTAAATGTTGCAGTTGTTGAAAATGTGTAGTTATGGAAATTATAAGCTCTATGAGAAATTATTGAATTTAAATAATTTGCCGTCCGGAGAAGACGGTCCCTCTAAAAAATCTAAAAACATGAATACTGAACCCTCTTCAAATATACTGAGTCTAAACCGGTACTACATGATTACTCGCGTGCCCCTAAAATCTACGAAGAATTTTAAAATATTCGAACTACCAATTGTGTGCAACACGTGCACATGCAGCAATCAAATGTCATCACACAACACAATAAACAACGGTAAATTGAGAGCGACGAAACAAATTTTTTCATTTAAGATGTTCATTTTGAAAAGAAACAAATCCTATGATACACACTAAGTACATCATAACTAGAATCCCATAACGTCCAAGTGAGTATGTATACATATATATTTAATACAATATTTTCTTACACCACCTTTTGGTATTATTATATAATGCAAATAACATAGCACGTACATGGTAAAGTCCGGAAACGGCACTCGTTTTCGTGAATGTTGAACATATATTGACTATGTTGTATATGTATTTTTCTAGGAGATATCACGGACCCAGCTCCCACATAGCTGGCGCTGACCGACATCTCTTATGACGATAGTTGGTGCAAATGAAGTCACGAATGTACAGCAGCGATACTCATTACAAGGAAACACAGTCCTTGGTGTAAGATAATATAACAAATAAATAAATGGTGGCACAGTTTGTAGTGAAACCCGTGGGCCGAGAAGCGAGCAAGAACGTGGCGCTATTCGAAGAGTGCTTCCATCCATGCATTGCACAACATTGCAGGCGTCCTGTAGAACTCTTTTCTCACCTTCTGCTTAAAACGTCAAATTGGCGTAATATCATATGATGCCACTGAGGCGACTCACTCTTAGGTTGAACAGCATTATGGCTTTCTTTACTGACAGTTTCTGTGGCGCCGGAGTTGAGGTCATGGGGACAATGATCCTCGCTGAGATATGCTGCGAATCTTATTAATCGCTTCTTCGAAGTGCGGCCGAACAAGCGTAATAATGTATGTGCCTAAATGCGCGACAAAAACGGATCACATCGATAATAATATGTACGCCTGGCGCGTAGCTAGGAATGTTCACAATAGAGCGACCACGCAGGTCGCTTCTGCGACCAGTCTTTTTTCACCCTTTATTTCCGGATCTAATAAATAAAGGAGCTTCCATTCTTTATGTGGGTGGAATGTACAATTAGCAGTTCGTAAAATGAGCATCAAAGCCAGGGCACAGCTGCTCCATGGTACTTTACGATGATTTTGCCCCTTTTGAAGTCCCGACTGACGCGTTTAGTGTAAAGCGCTATATTAAGATAACTGGCTTATAGCCCTGGCGGAACGCATATCTGAGCAGCGATCTTGTTAGCAGTGGCATTTCTTCAAAACGGCGCTTCCTTCATTCCTAATTTTATTTTTCAAATTATGCAAGTAATAAATTGTAAGACTTATTTAATTTATCCGTCGGGAGGTATATATACACCCAGACAATTGTATTCAAATGTGGTGCCGTGTGGTGCTTGTTGTTGCTTGGCCAATAGTTATAAACAAAAATTGTTTATATTCATTGCTAAAAGCCTAAGCGTTCTTGCTCTTGAAGACGTTTGTCAAATGAAACACATTTTGTTTCAGTTGCGACGTCCATCAGTACCTGTGTCGTCGCGACTCCATTCAAGTTAAGTTACCGGAAACATGCAAACAGACTCTGACTCAAGTCAAGAAACGAGGTAGTGAATGCATTCCGATATCACAAGAAAGGCCAAGACGGCTACAACCACAACATGCGATCTTTAAATACTAGAAAGAAAGCATTACTGTAGACTCCAAATAGAGCGTGGGCGATTCAGGCGGCTGCTCAAACGAGCAGAATAGTAACTCAGTTCATGCACCACAGGCAGAATAAACACATAATGAGCACCAAATGCAAGCGCGAATAATTTATTGGAAATAAAATGATAAATAAGCTTTCAAAACGAATTTAGAACGGTTTCTTGGTCATATGAAAACAAGGCCGCTTAAGGTACTGTCTTGTCGACACAACTTGAACATCGTTCCCTTGTGTTCATTGCGGTATAGAAGTTCAACTATGAGCGTGAATTTCGCGGATAATGTAGTCACCCCGTGGGTGGCTGAAATGTTATTTTGTTTATGCGGTACCTGTTTATGCAATTTGCATAATAGAAATGCGCCATTCCATTCCCCTACTTTCTTCATTAGGGCTTTATCCATGTATAAATATGTTTGTATGTAAATATATGACTCACAATCATGCGGCTCATTTTGATCTAAATGCTTTCGCCGCTTAGCATGTAAATATGTATATGCTAAGAAAATGTATAACAATGATTCACGGGTATCACTGGTGTTTCGGTTCATGAAACTGAGATTTTCAGTGTTTACTGCGCTTTAAGGAACATATTCGCTTCATGCTAGCGACTTTCTCAAAAATAGTGCTTACGTAACAATATGTGGGAGATCTGCATTTCGAGATCTTTCGAGAGCCGGCAACAATAACAAAGGGACAATAGCAACCTACTGTGCCCATAACAAGTTCTGTCGGCCAACATGGAGATCGTATCACCTCGTCATTACCGATTAGTATAAGTATCCAAACGCTTGACCCAGTATTAGTATTATTATTACGGTAAGTTAATGTCATCCCGCTCAGGCCCTTGCTCGCAGCTTCGCTGCTCATGCGCGATCTTTAGCTAATGTAAGCTTTACACGGTTGGCATTCATGGTCAGGACGACTGGTTCGTGTGCACCACTGCTCTCACTGCCGAGGTTGTTGCGCCTGCGTGAAAAGAACGTGGCTGACCTGACCCCTTCGATGAGTGTCTCGCCCGGTAGCAAACAAGGTTGGAGTATCTTGGCTTTGAGCACTGGCGGTAGGCGCTGGCTTTCGCGGTGAACCGCCCGCATCTCCTCCAGTTGCATGTCGACTCGCTGAGGAATCATCGAATGCAGCTGCCGCATATGTTCGGTAGTTACGCCAGCATCTGTGCACACCTACATCAGTGCCACGCCAACGTAGCACAATCAACAGCAGCAACAACGACGACAACAAAGCAAAAACAATCAGCAGCAATAATAACAACTGCAAGATGTATCAACCCATATTGATAACAACAACAATGACAACAACCAGTGTTAACATAGTAGCAAATATTTGCTAGGGAGTCTCGCTCTAATGGAGGGATCCCAATAGCGTATTATTGTATTGCATGAGGACATCGGAAAGGAGATTATCCTCGGGTTGGAAACATGTGGATATATATATTTGAAAACGGAACTGGCATGTGTCTACTAACACAACGCTTACAATGAACCTAACAAAGGTGATATAAACGTCAAAAAAAATTTGGAGCATACAACAGTAGTTCAATGTGTATTATGCTCGTCTGGTCAATAGCGACAGTGGTTACCCGACTGCCAGCTAGTCAATTCAATGACAATAAAACCGATGATAGTGAGTACAACGAGTCGTTGCCCCTGTCGGAGACTTCCGAACCTTGTCGATGAATCTCGAGATGAACTTGATAACCGTCTGGCGGAGAGCCAGACACGAATCATCCTCGGGCGCAGCAAACGACCCACCATCGCCGTCCACCGAGTCAGCATCGCACATCGAGTTGCTTTCACTACCTGCCCCATTGCCGTTGCTCTTATTGCCGACGCCGCCATGTCCACCTCGTGATGAACGCAGATCGGGCGGGATTCTCAGACAGGTCACCAGGTAGATGTACTCGACCTGTAGATTAGAAGTACTCGTATTAGCTAACTTAGCGCTGATAGCTGCCTTGGATTTCTAGAGCTAGCTAAAATTAAACACAATATTCTAATAATTTAAATTTGTCGTTTAAATATACACGACGGGCCGACGGAGATGAAACGAAACAAACCCTAGATGAAATTGAGTTTGCTCGATGAGGGAACATTTCGAAGAACCCCCTTTGAGACTAGGCGAGAAGAAACTCGAACCACCGCTTAGCTTTGTATTGGAACAATTGCTGTTCGTCTCTGCTGTTCGCTGTTGTTTGTTACTGTTGCTGGCATGATTTGTTTTGCTGACTAAGCGTTGTTTTAGCGCATGGCAGACTATTTGTCAACATCGTCGTGCGCGTCGTGTCCACCAGCCGCGACATAAACGTAAAAGCGCTCATTTACGTTTATGCCCCCCTTTTTTTTAATTAAGGGGGGGGGGGCATAAACGTAAATGAGCGCTTCGCAAAAGCACAACTACTCGTATGTCATAAACCACCCTTGCTCTAATCTGTCCATACACCTATCTATGCAGTTTTTTGATACGGATATTTTGGCATTAGGCCATGTAAGAATAAACCATTGCTATAAAGGGCTATATATATATATATATATATATATATATATATCATTGGCGGCCATTTTCTTTGCTACCCTTACCGCTTGACTGTAAACGGTCTGCTCTTCTCTTTGGGCACAGGTATCGATCTGAAACTTGTCAGTGTTATTGCCCTGAGCAAGCTTCATTCGTGTGGCACAGAGCTCGAGGGGCGTCGCGGGGAACTCGCTGCTCTCCTGGTAAAGCGCCACAATGTTACGTTCCACGTCCTGGTGGAAAGCTGCTTGCCAAAAATCGGCACTGGCCCAAACTGCATGTTCCTGAAGGCATGTATAAGCGAACTGAACTACATTTGTAGCCAGCCGACGGCAGAATGTCTGAAAAATTACACCCACACGCACATCGTTACGCACAACTATAGATAAACAAGCACAACAACAAGCTAGATATCAACATGCATACCCTGCAGAAATAGACAAACGAGCGTGCACTAGAAAATCATTTCTATCTCTGCAAAGCTAAAGGGAATAGTTTTATTGTTGTTGTTGTTATCGACGTTCCTGTTCAATATTGTTACTATCGTTCCCCAAAAAAATCTGAAGACTATCCAGCAATCTGGTGTGGCCAGATCCTGTGACGTCCCAAAAAAAGTCGAAGCATCGCTCGTGGGCGTTACCAACCTGCGTAAGAGGCAGAAGAAGGATAGCAATACCGATCGTATTGTTGACATGAGTGTGGGGTTCATCCTGAAGGGCGGCATTCATAAGACGAACGATGAGATCAAACTGTCCCATATCGAGTTCGACCCGATGCGCGGTCCCGCTGACGTGGCGCCGCAGCTCGTAGGCGAGCGCGGCTCGCGCGGCGGGACTTTCGAACGCCCGAAGCACGCCGGGCAGACATTTGCGAGCCTCGGCAAGGTTCCGCTCGGCAAGGATGCACTTCACGCATTGACGCAGCACGTCGAGCTTGCGTTCCATCGCCGCACCGCTGGCCGAGCGCCCCGCCAGGCCCGAGTTTGGCACGATTCGCAGGCCCTCGCCGCCCTTACTGCTAGTGCCACTGGCGTTCGTCGACGATTTGCCGCTAGCCATGCTCTGCTCGATGATGGCCGTGATCTGCTGATCGACGAGCCTCGGAAACGGCGGCTGGTGGATACGCGTGAAGGCGCCCTGCGTCGGCTGGGGCACACGCTGAAGCAACTGCGACCCGTGGTGCTCGTTCTCGTAGAGCAGCTTAGCGATGTCGAGTATGTGCTGTTCGCGGCTCTTGATCAGCTGCTGCATCTCGACGTAGACCTCGTCGAAGAGGTCGCACGCCCGGTATGGCGGGCCGCGGGCCACGACGAACTGCTGGAAGAACATCGACTCGAGCAGCCGCTCGACAAACTCCGACTTGTTTTTGGCGAACTCGCGCCGACTGAGGAAGGCGGCTCGATCGAACACGACGAACGGCTCGGGATGGACACGCACGACGGTCAGACAGCAACGGTAGCCCTGTAGCATCTGGGCAAACATTCGCAAGAAAATGGCCCGAATCTGCTTATCGAGCGCGGCCGGGTCTTCGCGGACGGCCGAACTGCGATCGCGGCTGCCGGACGTGGGTCCGTTGCCACAGCTGGCTGCGTCCGAGGGGAATGCATCGTCGGCGGTCAACAGTTCGGGTTGCAGGGCGGAGCAGAGATCGGCGTGCAGACGCTGTAATAGGGCGTCGGGCAGAGCGGGGATTCGCACGCACTGAGGAACATCGAGAGATCCACTGCAAGCAGGTTTGCAAGAACATCATCAAGCAAACAAAAACATAACTGACCACTCTCCTCTCAGTATATATATGTATATATATATATATATATATATATATATATATATAATACACGCGCCATACAAAGCGGTACTACACACTTGCGCACGCATGAACAACGCATGAGTGTACTCCGTGTATCTCTACCGAAGACGTTAATTAACAAACCTGTCTAGATCAACCATCATCACGTCGTAGATGTCATGGATCTCGTCGCGCAGCGTTGCGTGGCAGCCCATGATGAACGGTGTAGGCGTATTGAGCACCTCAATCAGCGCCGATGGAAGCAGAGGTATATACACGTGCGTATACTGAAACGGGTACATGAGTGAAATGATCGCGTGGCACGACTGCTGCAGCCGCAAGTGGCTCTGCGAGAATAGCACGATCTTGAATTCCGACATTGCCGCGCACAGCAGCTGCACCTGTAACAAACACATCAAGGCAAATCCGAAACGTTCGTAGTGAGTGTTCGCTTAGCCGGCCAACTGTCACAAGACGACTACAGAACACCTGTCGATTACTCTAGGCAGGCGAGGGACGCTCAACTAACACGGCCACGTGTCCTGCGGCTCCCTCATGAACATTATTTGATACTGGTCACTGTCACAGCCACCGACAAAACACTCTAATGGCCAGTTTGAAATGCTGGACAGACACGAGCGGATGGACGAACGAGCGATAAAATAACGAGTGAGTTTGTTTTTTCCCCCTGGCTGGTACAATACATGTTTAATAGAGTATCTCACAATCGTCACGTATCATCTGCTCGGGTAGGTTATCCTTGTTGGCTAATTGATGGCGTGGTGAGTTATTAATTACGTTGCATGATACAAGTTTGTATGTATCAAACGTATTATTATCATTAAATATTCGTATTATAAAAGCCATTACTGAAAAGCTTGTCAGCAGCGCATTAGCTCCGAGATTCGAAACTGAACCAAATTAACAGCAATCTTGCGACGTGACACCGCCGGACAGTAAGACACGGTACACTCAATCCGCTTAAATCAAAAGATAAAAAAACAAAACAGAAAAAGAAGAGATTACAAACTCCAAGAGGTTGTATCAGTTCATCATAACGTAAAATCAGGGACCTAACGTAAAATGAAAAATCACAACCTATAACGCATTGTATGAATTTGCTCGCACATAATTGAACGTACCACGTTGTGAGCCGATAGCTGTGAAAACAGCGAATAGACGCTGGTTCCCGTTACCGGGACGGCAGCAAACTTTCGGGGTTCGATCACCTGAAATTCGCACGGAATTTACACGGTAGAGAAAATGGAACTCAGCCGTTAGAAAACAAACACTGAAGTTGCAGCCCTCAAGCAATCGACGCACATTGCTTCGAGCAAACGCCTTGATTTCGTGGATTGCATCGTTTCTCGTAGGGCTAAGCGAGGTAGACTAAGAGAACTAGGCTAAAAGCGTACGTAACATTTCTCTGTTACGCATTTTACAGGTGAGTGATGAATCGTTTTGCTGCTGGCCTACAATAAACCTAGAAATTCCACGAAAAAATTATTTTGAATGTAATTTGTATATGGCTCAAACATTATGACACTATGGCATCGCTTTTATGCGCCCGAAGCACAATCAAACTAAGGCACGCTAAATTAATCCAGTACAACAACACCATCATCAAGCATTGTCCACAGCTTCTTCAATTTAGTCAGCAGAACTCGGCGGCTGCAGTGCTTCAGAATGCTCGAGCCCAAAGTAACCAGCTAGCAACGAACCGACCACCCATAGAATAGGAAACTCCGACTGTCCAGGCGCTGTCGCCGAAATGCATATTGCGATGACTGTTACTTCAAGAGCTAACCAGCTTCCAGGGTGCCGTCGAGCCCGGTGGCGTGGTGCATTCGAGTGCGCCTTCCGATCGGGAAAGACAGACGAGTGCACCGATCCCCACTGTTGCACACAATTTGTATTTATTGGGGTCCGTCTTATAAGGCAATGCGAGAACGGTTTCATGGGTACTAAATGTTGGCTGAGAGTCAGCCCGAAAAGCTTTCAGGGAGGAGCTCAGTCATGCGTGCAATAAGCTCGTGCAGAAGACGTAAAATCCTTTATACCGCCAAGCTTCATAGGTCCGCCGAGCCCTCTTTCAGGCTATGTCATCGCAGCCGTCGCTATACATGATTTGCATTGTGCGCAATTGTACCTCATGTGTTCGCTTATCTGCCTGTCTGTCTCTCTGTGGATTCACCTGCAAGTCTCCGGCTCCGAGTGAAAAGCGCAGCGGTGGAGAACCTGGTGGTGGCACATTGACAGCCCCGAGCACGTTGCCGACCAGCGTTTCGAGCGGTGCCTGAAGTCGGTCCACATGGGCCGTATAGATGAGACCTAGACATTGTCTGCTCAGCAACAACAACAACAATTGCACAACAGTAGCCATTGTTTAGAATAGCACAGTTTTAGGAAATGCCGGGTACACAAGCAACAAGCTCTCCGAATTATGAACAAATCTATCTACTAGGTTGCTATCACACACATATATATATATATATATATATATATATATATATATATATATATATATATATAGAAAATATTGTGATGATTTATTAATAATTTACAATACGTTTGCACATTCGGCAGTGCTCGCCTTCTATATATATATATATATATATATATATATATGTATATATATATAATCCCTAATATTTCACCATGTTTGACGCGGGATAAAACCCGCGACTGATAATGTCCTAATCTACTAGTATCGGGTACATTGTTCCTATATATAGTAGAACAGTCGTGTATATACTCCCCCTGAACGAGGTCGTTGATGCAGAAATAATAATAATAATAATAATAATAATAATAATAATAATAATAATAATAATAATAATAATAATAATAATAATAATAATAATAATAATAATAATAATAATCATCATCCAATTGATTATTACCGGAGTATATTAATGTGAGCGTGTCTGGCGACGAGCACAAGACAGCGGGGCGCATACGTGAGCGAGTGCCTCTCGTGCTGTTTTTCCAGCGCTACGGGTTCGGTGAACGCGAAGATGGCGGCGTTGTGCCGAGTGCCCGTAATGTCGGTGAGTACAGCGACGAAGAATGACGGCTTGAGCGGCTGCGTCGCCAGAGACCAGCCCTGCGGCTGGCAGAACGTCTCGATTCCTGATGAGAAGCAAAGATCGTGGCAATCGTGGCACAAGAAAGAAAAAATACAATGAAATCCCACGAATCGTCACAGTTATAGATAGAAAGACAGAGATCAAATACAGTCGTCCAATTCGATACAAATCGAATAGCTCACATGAACAGGCGAGAGAGGCAGGGGTCTAGAATTCGTTCGACTATTTCATAGGACTCAATTTCAACTCATATATATATATATATATATATATATATATATATATATATATATATATATATATATATACCGTATATATTCATGAAGATCATACCGTATGTAATACTAATAATTTTTTTTAATGAAAATACTTGTATGGTTAGATCTCGACAAGTTGTATAGAAAAAAGAAGTCCGTCCCACTATGCATATACATCTAATAGGCGCTGTCTGAGAAAATCACCTGTTTGCTTAAAGGTTACGTTGTAGACTTTCTAACTAAGGCTGCTCTCAACTCTCCAGCAAACTAATAATAATTATAATGACAATATTAACGTTGTATGAGCAAGTCAGTTTCTCCGCCGGTCTAGTATACCGCCAATAATGTATAAGAAGATATAGGGGGTTGCCCAACCCTCTCGACTCCCCACCACAATGGCACGCTTGTATCGAATGCGAAAACCGGATCTGTGTGTGATGTGGTCGATTCTAGAATGAGTAACAATTCATTTCGTGATACTGTTGCCGTTCTCGTTGCCCACGGGACATCAGGACATTCAGGACGAAGTTGTGGACCACCAACCTTGGATGAAGGCCACATCAGGCCAGTCGGTGACAGGGTATCTCTGCTCAACGATACCCTGGCTGCTGCCCGAACGCTCCTTGCAGTGGTCGAATCCGACCACGACGAAGTAGTCTGCCAATCGGAGCGACATCGCCGGGTCTTCTTACATTACGGCTCGTAGTGTGAGAAATGGTCTTCAACGCGATACCAATGACGGCTAGCCGCGGAAGAAGAAGGTCGTCCCGTCCCGTCGCTACGTTGAGAAGGCCACTTCTTCATGAAGAAGACATGACGGGACATTTAGTTCGTCGACGACGATTCGCCGGACAGAGGAGGTTTCATCAGCTCGTTTCGTGTGACTGTTTGACTGACTGACTGCCACCCGCCTCGGATGACATACAATACTGATGGCAATGAATACAACAAGAGTGGAGCGGCGTAACGATGTATGTACTGACAGTGACATGCAAATGTAGCGATAGAAGCAGCAGCAGCAACAACAACAGCAATAGCACTGCAACAGCAAGAGTGTCAGCAACAACAACAGCAGCTATAACAGCAATAAAGACGACGACGACGACGACGAGACAACAACAACAACAATGCTGCTATTGAAGCTGGTCCTGGAATGAGGCACTCACGAACTAACTCTCGATAAGTAACGTCGGGCCGTAAACGCCGCTTGTTTCTCGCCGCCTCGGAGACCCACGCGGCGTGGCGGGAAGCCGACCACCCATGGCAGCCATCTCAGCTCAATCTACAAACGACGACAACACACTGTCTCATTTTTGAGCCTTAGGTTGCCACTAGCTGAGATGTTTTTCTTAACTAAGTTGTGCTGTAGTTGTTGTTATTGTTGCTGCTGTTGCTGTCGTTGATGATGCTTCAAACATCGGTACTAGTAGTATAATCGCTGCTGCTGCTGTTGTTGTTGTTGTTGAAGCCGTTGTTGTTGTTGAAGCCGTTGTTGTTGTTGAAGCCGTTCTTGTTGTCGTTGTTGCTGTTGCCATCATCTTCGTCTTCGTGGCATCACTTGGGGTTAGTTACTTGCTACTCTGGTGGTCTTTTGTCTGGATCCATTTCCGTCGTTCGGAGTGATGTTTCCTCTGCTCACCGGCCTGCAACAACAGTAGTGGATGGTGGTGGCGTTAGGTGGATGTTCGATTCGTACTCAGGTTTCTTCTCTTGTCTCATGTCACGAGTCGTATTCTCAGCGCATCGTCAGAACGCCAGAACTACGCGCACGTAACCGACACCCTGAACGATACACGCGTCAAAAGAAAAATAAAAACAACATGCACACACTCTCATCTCTCGACGATCAAGCCAATTTTGTCAGTTTTTCGTTTTTTTTCATTTCCTACTTTGCTGATGGCGACGTTAAATGATTTAGCCTATCTTTGGCACATACATGGCTGATTCAGAAATGGGACAACGGTGCATTGGCGATTTGATATGATTTGCATGCTACAATTAATAAACAGAGTACACATTCAGACAGTGGTTTATTTGCAGCGAAGCTGCATTACAAATGCTTGAGTTGTGAGGTTCAAGCTTGTGCTTCCCCCCGTTGAAGTATGAATAGGTACATTTGCTATAAGTTAATTGGCCGTCGAGGAACTCAATCTATAAGCTAGCGGCATTTTGTTGAGCTACGGCGACGCCATGCAGGTTTTCAGCAATGGCGCATACCCTGTTACCGCCTTTCGTATGATCATCGCGTTATGTTGCATAGCACGGTTTTTACCGGTGCGACATTTCGACACGAACCGTCTTACTGGTATTACTACGACCATTATCGTACTGCTACTGCAACTATTACTACAATATTTAGTGTTTCTCTTTAATTTCATTTATTTAGTGTTACCTACAAGTAGCCTCGACAGTAGTCACTAATAGAAGCTTCGTACAGGGGAAGTGACTTTTCGTCGGAAGTGACTTTTCGTCAGAGGTTCGATCGAGTGATCGGGTTGTAGCGCCCGCCAGAACTGTGCGCCGAACCTCGGGCTCATTGTTACGACTAAATGTCGCCTACACAAGCAGGTAATGGATCATGGAACGTCAACTGGCCCGACCTTTACTGTTACAGCCCGGTATCATCGAGATACTCATGGCGACTTTTCGCGCGAGTTAATCAACAACGGAGAAGACGTCAACTAGAAATCGTTCATCGGGCGTACTCTCCCTCGATGATCTGCCCCTCGTTGTCTATATGCCCGCTCGCTCTTGTAGGATAGCAGTGTCCGTTAAGCAGCGCGGGCATAGACAGCGTCGGTTGGCGGCAATGCCGAAGCAAGCTAAATACATGGCGCCGCCAAATAGAAGATGTCGCCACCATACTAGCGAAGACGCGGGAAGTCACTAAATGCGCGGCAATCTGTGAGTATATAAGAAGGCATGAAGGAATAAATGAGTCAGTAGTCGTTAGTGCGAGCCAGGCAGAGGACGTGTGTTGTTCGAGCGAGAGCGTATGGCGAACGCGTAACGGTCGCCGGCCAGCCATGGAGGTGGCTAGACACTACAGCTCTCGGAACACGGAAGTTCATCTGGAACGTCTACGGAAAATAAAAACGAGACACATACGGGAAAGCATTGCACTCGTACAAGGCGGGCGGTTATCAAAGGCATATGTTCGATTGTGTCGCCTCGTCGATAAATTGCCGTTTTGCGCAAAATACCGGCCACACTAAGAATCCTAGAGCCACACCGAATTGAGACGCGAAACCAAATCAGACCCTCTATCACCTTAAGCGTGCGCACATGCAGTCACGATAAACTTGTACACAACGTTGACGACAACTGGGCGTCGCATTCTTCATTGGATATACAGAATTAGCCACCGCAAACGCCATCCATTGACGGCGATAACATAGCGAAGTTATATACATAAATACTGGCATGATAAAATAATAAAAATAATAATAATAATAAAAATGCCACCGCGTGCCGGCATGATAGAATCAAATCTAACCTCCGTCCAGGGAGTGAAGATTCCCAGTGTCTCGGCGGATAGCAGCTTTGGTAGTCGTGTCATGGTCTGAAAAAGTCATAATTGGGCGTCGGTCAGCATATAATGGCCACACCTCCGCAGGTCAGTAGCCGATGCATAACAGGTTATTGACTTAAAGCGATATGGAGACACATCAGGGCTATGCAACACATTACAAGCTCCCCCACGGCATGAATGAATTGAGTGCTAGACATTTGGAAAGCTCATTGTTGGAAAAACGCGTTCCGCTAGTGTGAATACCAGGCAAAGATAGGTGGGTTTATCGAAAAAGCAGTCAGAATAATAATAATAATAATAATAATAATTATTATTATTATTATTAATCTAATAACAGTTTTTCTATTCCCATTTTGTGACGAAGCGCTCCACCCTCTAGAAAGGTGTGCGCTCAAGACCTTAGGGGCCTGGCTGCACTTCCGCCTCCCTCCGCTCCTCGTCTCGACCACTCTCTCTCGAGAGAGAGTGGCGCGTGAACCTCTCCCGCCTAGCGGCTGTCCCCCTGGCTGTCTTGAGCGTCCAAATGGCCTCGAGCAGATCCGTCGCCTCCCTCCACGATTCTCGACTCGAGGTCATCATGTGGCTAACCACGTCCCGGATGGGGCGGCCCCTCGCGGCCGTAGAATGCGTATCATCCACAACAGCCACAACATAGCCATCAACATCAGCAATACCGACCGAAAGACCCCTGACTCAGACCGCGTAGCCACGTAACATGCCAACGACGTCGCAGCACGTGGTGCCATAGCCACATCATATCTATCATCAGCATCAGCATCACCATTAGACCTCCACACGCGTCTTACAGCAGCTATGAACGTCGGAACAAATCAATGCTATGATGCAATGGCACTTTCGAACCGATCAATCAGCGAACCCAGGACCGGTGGAACATTCGAGTCGGCCGAATCCACCAATCTTTTATCGATTAACTAGTATTCTCATACGAAAAACAAACTCAAATTGGTATATCTTCGACCAAGTAAGTCTTCGAGTGCTAGCACGCCACCCGTATGTCTCTTGTACAGATGAATAGATCGCAATAGGATAGGGCACAGTCCAGCAGTAGCTTTCTAGTTTGCAGCAGCATATGTGAGTGTGTTCTCGTTCATCCACACCTTCCTAGCATCCTCCTCGCATTGTGGTTGCCACAGTACAGAACCAAGCACTACATCCCCAACAGTTAACTCAGTACAGTGTCGTCGTTACAATATTCAATTCCCTCTAAACGATAAGAGTTCTTAAATCAATAGTGGTGAAATAAATGCCGAATTGAATTAAATCAATAACCATGAACACGGATTGTGGTGATATCATCGGGCCATTGCGAGCAGCATAGTAAATATTAGCACGTTGTAATTTCTGAGTAGCAACCTTTGCGTTACAGAGGAATTGTATCAAGCACGAAGTGCCCAGATACTAGTACACGCAAAGGGCTTACGGTGAGCGGACCTAGTGATCAGCACTTTCTAATATTGTTTCACGGAATCATCTACTTGTATCATTATTACATCATCACTGTGAATATCTGCTGTATCTGCTAGCTTATAGATAAATTAATCACTAAACGCTGGCTAACAGACTCCATATATATATATATATATATATATATATATATATATATATATATATATATATATATATATATATATATATATTGCCTGACCTGTGTTATTGCCCTACACAGGAGCAACATGTCCTGCGATTGTGAGAGAACCAATTCTTCTATAGAGAAACTAAGCGCACTGTCGTGTTCGTAAGACGCTTACTGTGAAGAGCACATGACATCAGCTAGAAGATGCGACATGATTCTTTAGAAGAGAACCGCAAAAATTCGAGCTCGAGTCCTAACGTTTCACGTTCAATGCCTCAAACAGCGCTGCTAAAACAAAAACTGAACATAATAATCATTTTGGTACTAAATCTATAAGGATTCGATCCATGGTTGCAGATTAATTAAGGTTTGTCCGGCAGACATGTCGAGATGAAGTGTACGCATATATGACTTACTCCATCAGATAAATCACTCGTCATAGCCCTAGGAGCACACATAACCATTTATTTTACTACTACATTCGGTAGAATCGGTGGCACCTGCAGAGATTTCGTTGCACGTCTTGAACTATGCCAGACATTGCTAGAGCAGCTCCAGCAGAGGAGGTTGCCCTGGCGACCAGCTCTTCACGTGAGTCGTAAGGTTTTCGGAGTCTTCTTTTCGGAGACGATCGCCTTTAGGTGACCCCATGCCAGCCCACACATTCACGGCGAAACGCCTCCCGAGTCCGTGCTGCCGTCTCATAAGCGGGTTCGCGCTTGCCCAACAATGGATGTTGTGCCTATAAAACAGCACCGCCTTGTGTAAAGCAAGCTTCAAGCTCGGCAAGCCCTTACTTGCCACAAAAACCAGCTACAGTTGCCACCGCGTAGCTGGTAATCTGTATCCTGCAAAGCTTGAACTAATAATTCCACAGCTTCTTGTACCCTGTGGACGGTATTGCGACTCGCACCGCCGTTTTAGGCTACTTTGGTCGTGCCTGAAGGATGAGCACATCGATATCTGATGGTCTTGCTCTTGTCTTTGGTCTTCCAGCGTCGTTATGACGGCCATGGTACGATCTAGCTTCACGTGTATGTGACGATGTATGTTTACAAATATGACTAAATTGATGATGATGTTGATAATAATTATAGTGCAGATGTTGTTGTTAGAGCGCGACATTGAGGCGGTGGCTGAAATGCATCTATGTAGGAGATATAGGTAACATGTGGCTGAGCGAGCCCTGTGCTGTTGACAATGATGGCGACATTGTGGCTGTGAACGATTTGTTGGTCGTTGGAGCGCACGTTCTACATGGAGTGCTCGGTCGGCTATTGTCTGGCGCCATCTTCTATAAACATTATTGTAGTAGGCATTTGCTCTGTTGTTGTTGTTATCGTTAGAAAGCTTCATCACGATACTACCACATCACGACGTAGCGCCTCCGAGAGGGTGGAGCAGAGAGCGGGCGGAGCGAACTTGTCTATAAAATGTAAGCGTTGAAATCTCTACAGGTGCTATCATCGATTGTGCCGAATGGTTCGCGGAAGCACCTTCGAGCAGTTACTGTAACGTAAATCAATTGCTGTGTGTGTGTGTTCTTCGAAAGCTATGACGAGTGCCTTGATGATCTGATGGAGTATGTCATTTATGCATGCACTCAATCTCGACACGCTTGCCGAAAAACCTTAATGTTACTCCGTCTTGACTTTAGCCACGGATCGGATCGCCATAGATGTGGTATCCAAGTAATTATGAAGTGCGCATTTACCTAGTTTTGAGCGTCGTCATTTCTCGTAGGGTTATGCGTTTGAAGTAGTGGACGTGAAAGCTAATAATAAAGCTTCTAGCTTTTGGTATCGTGTGCTTCTTCGTACGCAGCATTTTCTCACGAACACGACGGTGTGCTTGGCTCATATAGAGGAGAATTGGTTGTTTCGCTATCGCACTCTTTGTGCTCCTATGTCGGTCAATAGCACCAGCGTCACAACTTTTAGTAATTTCACTCTCACTCCGAAACGTAACATCTCCATGAGACCATGTTCTTCTGTTAAGTTGCAAATGTGAAATTACTATTTTTATTCGGTGTTATATATATATATATATATATATATATATATATATATATATATGGGATGTTCGAATAAATAGCTAGAGCATCGGTCAAGAGTTCCCGTAATCAGCTCTGCCCTCTCAACCACCTATCTGCTCAACGGAAAAACGCGTAAAGATTGTGAAAATTTTCTATGAAGAGGGGAACTCCGTACGGGCCTTCTGCTGGCGAGCTCGTCGTACAATTTACGGTCGACATAACCGGCCTTGTGAGGACACCATTCGTAAACTTTTGCAAGACTTTCAGCGACGTACCCAACAACCGGGTCTTTTGCGCACATCAACCTGTTGAGCTTTCAGATTAGATTGATGTATCCAAAGAAGATTCATCTGACGCAAGAGAGATCAAGCCTAAGGACCATCAAGAATGGCTAAACTACGCCAATTCCGAGATGTAACGTGATGCCAATTTTGTAAAGAAAATTACATTTTCCGACGAGGTTCATTCCTATCTGAACAGAAGTGTGAATAAACAAAACTGGAAACACATCTGGAAAATGAAGAATTGTCACGTGATTCACGAAGAGCTTTGCCGTTGCATGAGCTACATGTGACAATCTGATGCGGTTTCTGGTCTAAAGGAATATTTGGACCTTACTTTTTTCACTCCACGATAAATAGGCAGCGTAGCGCAGGCAGCATGATCTTGAATTGTGTGTGGCCAAGTTGGGACAGAATCGATACGACTGAACGCTGGCTTTACCAAGATGATGCCACAAAGCCACACACAAGTCGGCGAGACAATTGAGCTTGTGACAAAAATGAAGTGTACCCGAAAAGTAATCTCCTCAAAGATAAAATGTGTATTTTCGTGAAAAAAATATTGAAGTCTCTAAGCCAGCTTTTAGTGATTCAGACATACCGACAACGCTGCGCCTAGCGGTCGCCGTATAAACATAGATTGCATACAAACCAAAATGTACCATAAACCTGTGATGTCAATATAAAACAGAAATGGCCATACAATGGCGTGACAAAAAGCTAAGAGCAGATTATCAGTATATGTGTGTGAATATGAAAAACAATACCACAATTAACACTATTACCACCGCGCCAAACCTTCTACTCGAATGCAGAAATCGTACTACCGCTGTTACGGCGTCAGCGAAGGCAAAAACGCTCAACAACAGGAAATATGCCGGACGGGTAGCACAATGAAAGGACCACGTCTGACGGTATACACAAAATGTTAGACATCCGCTTCATGAGGCGCCGGCTTGTTTTGCTTTTGTGTTGTTTATACGTGTATTAGTGTTTAGACGTTCAATTTGTGTTTATATATATATATATATATCCAGACGAACTCCACGCCGAAAGCAACGGGCGCAGGAATTATATATATATATATATTTCCTCTCCGCCCGTTGCATTCGGCGTATAGTTCGTCCGGAAAAAAACGCTTAATAGAGGCCATCGACACGTAGCCAGCGAGCGGCGTTCCCACCGCTTTTGCTGGAGGGCATCTATTATTATCCCTAATAGTAAAGTTTTCGGACTGACCCTCAGCCAAGATTTAGCGTCCACGGGACTGCTTTTCGCATTGCTTCCGCACCCCCATAAATACAAATGTGCAACGGTGGGGCTTGAACCCCCGCGCACCTATGTGTCTCCTCCGATTCTCTAGTGTAACTTTTGTCACGTGCCTCATTGATCAGGTCAGCTGGTGATTAGAACGCATACTAGAGTATGCTGAAATATGATTTAATATGTACAGGTATTTGTTAAATCAGTCACTGCGCCGGACGAACTGCTCGCCGAAAGTAACAGGTCGGAAAGGCGAAGAAAGTGTAGTGGTCAAAGTAGTGTAATCAATGTCAAAAAAGGCTCCTTTCTCATACGGGTCTCAAATCACAAAATATGGAACCTGTGCGTAAATGAATCTCCTTCTGTATACCATGAATGTTCATGCAAAAGGTGTCACTGTCGCTTGGCGACTAGCCGCGACCTTTTCTTATCTATCCTCCCTCGTATATATATAAATAAATATATATATATATATATATATACGGTGTTCCAGAATTCGCCCAATAAACTTTAAGGTCTAGTACAACCCGCGAAAAACATTTTCGCAATACAACGAGGGGCGAAAATGTCTTCTTTTAGAGTGAGAGCGAAATTACCAAACATTTTTGTATCGAGCCTTTTATCCTGACATTTCTTAACTAAATCTGCGATTACGAGAGTCCCAGTCATCCTATCCATCGATAAGTCAATCATACCAGCGTATTTGGAAGAAAAATTTGCATATGTTGAATTGCATTCTACGTTAGCTCAAAGCTGAAGATAATTCTCAAAAAATGAAACTCTTTTTGCAATTCGTATATTTTCGCTTTCACGTTCAATTACTCTTTTTTTTTTTGAAGACATTGCCGTCCCTTGTTCCATTGACAACAAAATATTTTTTCGCCGAGTTAAAACACCTTGTATATATATATATATATTTATATATATATATATATATATATATATATATATATATATATATATATATATATATATATATTTATATATATATACATATATATATATATATATATATATATATATATAGTCCACCAAACGAGATGCATTTCGCAAATCATAAGCGCACCAATCACTCGATTAAACGGCAAGAATCCACAATCATTGCGACCCAACAAACGTTGTAGCATCTACAACTATTCAATACGCCACAGCAGCAGCAGCAGCAATAATAACAACAACGACAACAATACCAACCACAATGGTATGATGTTGTCTGCCGCCCAACGCGCGGTCACTGACGGCGCGTTGACAGGCGTAACCCGTCGTAATGTAGAGAGAAAAAGTGTCAACTGACAACGAACACAACAACAGCAATAACAACAACAATAGCAACAACAACAACAACAACAACAAAAAAAAAAAGACGGCCACACGCGCATCGCTCGAATGACCGGCCTGCATTGTAGCATAGACATAGGAGGGAGGGGCGGCTGTTGGTTAGACATCCGCATCGACATCACGTGCTGGTTGTGCCGCAACCCAGTCAGTGGTGGTCTCGCCTCTCGTTGAGTCGATCCACTAAACTCCACTGCTGGCGGACTGACTGTCCAGTCTCCAGCAGAATCAATTTGGCGACCACGACCAGTTCAAGCGGCTACCAGCGTCGACCCACAACCAACAACAAACGTGACGGTTGACTCGATTGACTGACTACTCGACGAGTTACTCGAGTTTTTAACGGGAAAAGATAACGGAAACCATTTTGTTATGAACTGTGTCGGAATTAATGAGGGAGCGAGAGAAGTAGGAGGAAAAAACTAAGACAGTACACCTCGTTTCGTCTCACCGTCTGTTTGCCACCATCTGTTGACGTCAACACGATATGATAAACTATTACATGAATAGACGAATTAATAATGATCAATCAATGATGCTCATTGATTAATGTCTGAATGCATAACCACCGACTGATGAATAGAGACGATCGATCACACTACCCAATTCTATATTTTTTTATTATACCATGTACCCACTCAGTCAGACAACCAGCTAGCTGTTGCCGTTGTTGTTTTTTCTTCTTCATCTGTACTTTAAAAATGCTTTAAAAATGTTCCTCATCTGTACTTATAGTTATTGTTGTTGTGGTTGTTGTACTGCTATCGCGTAAGATGCGATACGCAGCCTACTGTATGTACCCTGGAAAATGCCAACATCGTTGCTACGTTAATCATAGCTGCTCTACTCCACCCGTCCTTTCTTTGCGGTAAAGGCCTTTTTTTTCGTGCTATCGAGTACGTGTAGGATTAGGGTTGCTGAACTGGTGAACGAAAATAAGTGAGCTGAGGTGGACATAGAAGTTTAGGAAGCAGCAGCAATGATCAGCACTGAATAGTGGTGGACTAGCAGGGTGAGAAATCGACATCTCTAACTACCTTGGGCCTTGGCAGCCCACGGATTTTATTACGTTCTCTGTAACGTGGACTGGTTTCATGAAACACAGGATGGATGTCGATACAGACAGTGGTGGCGCGAATGTAGCTACCACCAGATAGATACCACGTCACTGCATATCCGGCGGTTCGGTCCATA
The DNA here is from genome assembly GCA_003439945.1 of Dermanyssus gallinae. Lineage (NCBI taxonomy): Eukaryota > Metazoa > Arthropoda > Arachnida > Mesostigmata > Dermanyssidae > Dermanyssus > Dermanyssus gallinae. The sequence goes on from QVRM01001737.1 coordinate 345,827, forward strand.
GCAACTAGCAAAACGCTAGATTGATGGTTGTCTCGAAACCCTTTGTTGTAACACAAACACAATTAGCAAGCCCAGGTGTTACTAATAAATAAATAACTAAATGATCAAATAAAAGCGTTTTCCATACCATTCTACACAACGCAAGCGACGGTAGTAGTATGTACGCAAAATACATATGCCCGGACGCAGCAGTAGACGGTGATAATAGTAGTGATTATCCTAATGACGTAGCCCATCCTTTTTGTGCTCGCATCCGCAAATGCTTGGCATCTAGGTCATAGCTCCACAAAAAAACAACGGGGCGGGTAGCAGAGCACGCTGGACCGGGGAAAAAAAGAAGCGTAAATACGCAGATCTTGAGGACAAGTGCCATGTCGTGCCAATCGCTATGAAGACACTAAAAGGCATATCAGTGGTGGAACGCCAAGGTTTATTATTATTATTATTATCCGGGACCTGAGGCGAGTCGAGTGGATGCAGTCGGGACGGGAAGCCAACGTGAAAGAGAAATTTTGAGAGCACCATTGTCTCATGCGCCTGTAGAGGCAACGCCGCTTTCATCATTGGGGCCATGGAATGAGAGAATAAGCTACTGTTGCTAAAACTGTGGTCCAATACGTTCAAACCTCACTCAACTGTAGACCTGGAACACTGATAACAAATAGTATTTTGGAAAATAACAAATAAACAGTAACAGTGGTGTCTACTATATATATATATATATATATATATATATATATATATAGAAGTTCCTGGCTGTGATTCTATGATTAGTTGCGACAAGGTTATGTTACGAATAGTAGAACGGCGATAGCGCTTTATACTCGGAATTACGTTTCAAAGTCACGGCGCTCGTTGACAGTTGGAATAGGCGACCATGATTTACGTTTTTGAGCTGCTGCTAATGACGGTATTGACTAAGCAATTGCCAAATTTATGGTAGTTTAGTCGGTAGCACGGAAACGGTGCCGCTTAACAACGCTGTTTTTGTTCTATTGAACTCGAAACAGAGACAAGCTTCACAAAGCTTTTGCTGGGATCTGTGTGCACGCGAGTTTAGTAAGATTCGACTGACCTTACTTTGTATGTCAAACTCCTATGTGTACGTAGTGTACGTACTTTAATGCGTGTATGCCACAATGTCTCTATATAGATAACGTATGCACATATATGCTAGAAAAACAGTGGAGTAGCCAGAAGCATCCTCGGAAGTATTACTTGTAGGTTCATAAAAAAAAAGAATATATATATATATATATATATATATATATATATATATATATATATATGAGAGTATTTTTATTTTCCGCCACTAAACTACTGATCATCGCTACTACAGATAAAAGAACTAAATTAATTTTAAATAAATCACTAGATTTTAGTTTAGTATACGCTGCACTACAGCATTATTGGTTATATATATATATATATATATATATATATATATATATATATATATATATATTTTTTTTTTTTTTTTATTAATATAATTTGCAGAATTGCATATGCATATCACACGCCACGCCTTTGCTTTTAAAACCTGTACCCCTCTTGCATAACCGTAAGAGGGCGTTGGGCAAATACACGACACTGCAGAAAAATGAGCAATGACCCAAGGTAATAATAACAATATTAAGATGCAACATACACAGTCCTGCGCAAAGTCAATGGACGTACGAAAACTCTCCGTGAATAGGCGGTCACCAAGCAATCCGACGAATTCCCAACTGATTTAAAGAGAGTTTCAGGACTAGCACTATACTTGTGATGTACGGTTATTATTTCTTTGTCTTATGTCTCGGAATGTCATCTCCAAGTCCTGCGCCCGTCTACTGTTGCGACAGACGAGAGGGGATTATATATTTGAGCCGCCTCCCACTAAAGAGCGTGTCTAAGTAGGCAATTAAGCGCGTTCTGTTGTTTTCATAGCATTTCAAACACACATGCACCCACATATATATATATATATATATATATATATATATATGTATATATATATATATATATATATATATACATGTATATATATATAGAGAGAGAGAGAGAGAAACAGAGAGAGGGAGGGCTATATCCACATATTTGGCTATCATGCATCTAATCGTCCCATGGAATCGTACTGCAGAATATGTGGTATATACAGGCAAGGAGCAAAAGAAGCCCCGATTGACATACACCCACGGCAAAAAGGGCTTTCTCAATATGTCCGAATTAAGGTCAATGTTATAGTATGCCATGCATCTATCTTGAGTTTTGCGTTATTGAACCCTCACCCAGTCGGCAGGACGTCATCCTAATTGAATGGAACGGGGTTGTGGTATTGTCCCAGGTCGTTAGGACCTTTTTTGTTTTCCAAATCTAATCATGATTATTGCCCTGGGTAACGCCTTGATTTTGTCCGTCAATCCCAGTAGAGAAGTTCTGCATTTGAGAATTGTCCGTTGTCCGGGTTCTGTGCCACATTTCACACAGCGGCTATGAGTCCTCGGGACTATATGTCCTCTCTCGGAAAAGCAGTATTCGCCAGTGTATATATATATATATATATATATATATATATAAGGAAAATGCATTTAAACACTTTATCGGAGAGAACAATTGTTCCCCACGAATGTGCGCACCGGATCAGAAAAAGTTGGAACTAAACACAAATCACGTATTGTGCAGGCTTTTGGCCTTGCCCAATTCCTGCAGGGTTCCACGCACATAAGCGGCGCTGCCCAGCTGAATGCGTCAAGTCTCTGGCGCAGGTGGTATTCAGCGGTTCCAGTGTCCAGTGTAGGGCAGCTGTTGAGCGCGTTGCCGGCTTGTTTGCAGCAACAGTTTGTAAGCCATCGGGGCAGGTTATCCCACTGTTGTCAAATGCCAGCGCGCAAAAACAATCGCTTGCAAACTTGCATACTTTCTACACGTTTTATCTCAGCTAACCTGGTCGCATGGCCGGCGTACTGCTCTGTCGCCGCACCGAACATCGAGTGGGCTAATGAGTTAATCAGTTAAGGTTGCCCTCTAATCTATATATATATATATATATATATATATATGTCTGTGTTTAGCGTTACAGCTAGGCGGAAAAGTGCTTCTCGAGCATTCGCCAACGTTGTACTGGTTAGGATTCAAGAATTCATAAACAGATGATACCGCGGCCGCGACAGCGGCAATATCACCAGCAATACGAGTGCGACGGCAAGGAATAGCTATAGTAATAAAAAGCACCACAAAATTTTCAGCTAGACCTGAAGCTCCCTACTACAGCTGCTTCTAAAGCTACAGTCGCTGGCTGACAGCGGTCCAGTACTCAGTAAACACTAACAAAATGAACTGCCCCGACATTATGTATATGTATGTGTGTATATATATATATATATATATACACACATCAAGAGAAGCCGAAGGTATCGCGCGAACCCTTTCTCGCCGGCACATAGTCAACTCATATATATATATATATATTATATACCAATCAAGTGTAAAGTGGTGGTAACGGGATATATATATATATATATATATATATATATATGCATTTATTAATATATGCATTATATATTATTATTATGGTGATTTCAAAGCACGACCATATTCGTAATAAATCCAACCACACAATTTAGCTCAATCTATATATTTAACGTTCATCATTGCCTGTTTAAATATGCTCATTAATGGGCAGCGGCTCAAATACGTAAGTCAGTCTCTCGTCTGTGTCCCAACCGCCAACGAGCGTCGAATTTAGAGACGACATTCCGAGACATAAAACGCTACTGCGTTACTACGATTCGTAACATACTCTTCTCGCAGCTTATCACCCAATGATACAGAATCATAGCGAGGAGCCACTATATATATATATATATATATATATGCTCTACTGATTTACCATACTTGACAAGCATCTATATATATATATATATATATACCTTGTAACGTACAGTTGTAAACAATTAATGGTTGCATGAGCAGTAATGGCTAAAATAAATCTCGACTTTATTGTGAGACTTAATACTTGACGTTGCAGCGGAAACTATGTTAGGTCATCCATCGGAAACGGCTGGAAATTAGATATTGTTAATTACACCTCCGCGCGGCGCACAACCCGTCCCATTCGACTAAGTGATAATTTAGCCTGAGTTTGCACAAAGCCTCCTTCAAATAAACGTGAATTATGTAGTGTCTATGAGACAACAATATATATATATATATATATATATATATATATATATATATATATAGTGTAATAAATGCAGCGGGAGGCGATGCACGCTGCCGCTGTTCTAATCTAGGCAGAAAGGCGATAAACGCGAAAGGCAAGAACTCAGCAAAGGACGTAACGCACAGTGAACAAGTCACAAACTTTCCACCAAAGACACGCGCCGTACAGGAGGGCGTTGTTAATTTGTATATGAATGGACCAGTTTACCACCGACCGGCGGCGCTTCAACAATGACAACGGCAACCATTGCAGTGTCTGTTGTCAACTAGATTCCATTCCACCAACCAACATTCTAACGAACCACGACGCATACGGGTCACGCTTACTTTCGTACATGCAAAGATACGGTCGAAAAATACGGCCCGCCTAAACAGATACGCTGAAACAATATGACGGGAATGCGACTACCTACAACAACAGGGTTATAGGCAGCGAACGCTTGAAGTGAGCTTGAGAAGGGCCCTTTTTCCGAGCGGAGAGTGCGCGTGTGTCATTTTTTCCTTTGTTGTTCGTGTACTGACCGCTGTGGAGGAAGCGTTTCTATGGAAGAATAGACGCTGAAGCTCTAACGCGTCACCGAGCGGAGCCAACTGGACTGAACTGAGCAACAGTTACTCTGGGAGCGCCTCGGGAAGTGAAGGCAAAACTCAGCCCGATCAATCACAACAGCTAGGGTGTCGTCGCCGGTGCTCCGGCGGCCGGCGGGAATTTAGCCAAATTGTATTGGGAACTATAGATGAGTTGAGACAGTGCTACAAACAACGAGTTCAGAAAGAACAACATTCCCATACCCTCAGCATTCCTACAAGGAATGAGAGACACCAGGCGCAAACGATAGGCAACAACTTGAAACAAAAAAAGTATAGGCATAAAGAAGACACATCCAAATATGTGTTTGATGATGTTTGTTTTGCTTAACATGGGCAACTGTTGAAAGAACGCATTTGATGGGTTGGCTGTACTTATATAACTATCCACCTGCTTTCCTTCGTAGTTCTTACTACTGCATAATTGACTACTTAAATGTTCTCAGTGCTATACGTGTTATGATCTCTTTGTATTCTTTTGCTATCCGTTCGACAAAAGTTCTGTCAGCCACCTGCTGACGCGCATACACATGAGACTGACAAGTTCGTACACAGTTATACAGGCAGATTCGGAAACACCTGAGGGGGTCGTGTTGTCAACCAGAGAAAATCAGATAACAGAGAAACAAAAAGAAAACGAACAGATGGAGCTAACAAGGTGAATTACGATGATGACGATGATGAAATAATCCTAAACAACTATACAACACCTATAAACCGCCATCACAACTTTAACAACCGACCCTCTAAAACAATAATTGCAACAACAACAACAACAATCCTATATATAAACTACCACTATTCACATTCACACGAATCCATCACATTTACACGAACGGAAAAGCGCCTGAAAAGCAAAACCGCTGTTGTTGCTGCTGCTGCCGACAGAAATGAATGCAAAGCAAGTCTGGTACAGGTGCCACTTCAGCCGGACACAGCAGCAGCAAGAGATTCTGCTCATCTTCTGAACATGACGATGTTGTTCGACCAGAATAATTTGTTTCAGGTTTGTTTACCACTATGCGTTGTTCACCACCCTATTCACCATGAAACACCATAGTACAATAATGATTTGGAGGCAAGAAAAACCCACCAGAATAATTTGGAGGCAGAAGAAAGAAGCACTCGCACGCAAGCATGCGCTCACCCAGCACGAAATTCAACAAGCAAACATTTGTCGCTGCTCGCTTACTCACCTCCTCCTTAATTCACCATGCTGATCCAATACGACGACAGCAACAACCACAATCACGACAACAACGACGACAAAAACAACTATAGCAACAACCACTACAGCCACTGTTGACAATTCCAACGACAACGACCGGAGATAGGATAGCACACAAATTTACAACAGCAGCAGCAGCAGCAGCACTGCATGTACCCACAACACCCACAACAACGGAACTCCAACTTGTTGACTCGCGAAGACAACTCGCGGAAGGGGAGAACTGCAATCTGTCTGTACGAATGGTTCGACGTTGATAATGATGCGGTTCATGCGGACGACGACCACGACAACAACAATAGCAACAACAACAACAATAGTAATAATAATAATAATAATGGAAAACGGGGAAAAATAGAGAGAAAAACAAGGGAACTCTAGCTGCCGGCCGGTGCTTCTTTGTCTGCCTACCTGTTACCATCACACTACAGTGGCAAGTGCGCCATTCGTCGGCTTTCGTCTCTATGATTATGACAACTAAGATATCATTACTGTTCTCAGCAACAGCAGCAGCAGATCCTCGAAAGAATTAATTCGCCCGAGGCAGCTTATCAAGCAGTTAGTTGTCATCGGCACCAGCCGCTCCCTCGGCTGCCTGAATCTCTGACTGAAGGGCCGGCATTCGTGGCCCGGCAGCCTTTCTCTGCATCGCTTTTCATTGCAATTGTTGTTGCTTTTGTTGTTGTAGATGTTGCTGTTGTTGTTGTTGTTGTTGGTGGTGCTGCAGTAGCTGATGCTGACATTCACCACCACCTATCCAGCTAAATTACCGCAATAACGAAACTAATGAACTTACCATCACTGACATGGGTGGTCATCACCACAGGTTATCATCACCGTCGTCATCATCATCATCACAACAACAACCACAACAACAACAGAAACTTTAAATAATATATATATATATATATATATATATATATATATATATATATATATATGTATATATATATGCTTGTGTCATACACTTGCCGCATAGAAGAGAAAGAACATACGATAGCGGGAGGAAGGGAGGGAAGAGACCTATTGATTCATTGACCGGCAGGCCACCGCGCCCACAGCACGGCCGACGATAATGATGATGATGATGATTTTTATTATTGTTATGATTGTTATAAATATCATTATTATTACTATTATATAGCATCCCTTATCGTTCACTTCTCTGCCAAATTAACAAACAACACAATCTTCAGACACCGACCGGGCAGACTCAGCCAGAAGCATCAGAAGTACGCGCACAGAGATAGGAACCAGCAAAACTGACAATAACACAACATCAAGAACAGCAACAATAACAACAGCAACAATAACAGCAGCAACAACAACAGCAGCCACAGCAACAAAAGCAGCCACAACAACAACAACAGCAGCATCAACAACAACACCAACTTGAGCACTGCCGGCGGCACCGGGCTTCTGGTGTCGATGACCGTGTGAACTATCCTTCCTAACTGTTAACGCTGGTTGACAAACAATCGAACTAGTCACCAACAAACGAACTAGTCAAACTAACCTACCTGGTGCAGTATGTCTCTCCATGTCGAGCCAAGCTGGCTTTTTGTTTAAGTTCTTCTAGTTCTTCTTCTTAGTTAGCCAGGAGGAGGACGAGGAGGAGGAGAAGGAGTAGACGACAAAAGAAGAAGAATAATAAGAACCCAAGAACAACAACCACAACCACCACCACCACCACCGAACACTCTACTATTCAGCACTACTCATCACTCCGGATACGGAGACGATCCGATTTCGAACTATCACCGCACATCATCATCATCAACCAACTGTCTATCCTGTCTTGTCCTGTCTGTTTGTGATAGCCAATCCGTCTAGAGACAGCTACCAATTACCACCACTGCTATGTCATCATACTCTGTATACCACTATACTCTCTTTCTCTCTCTCTCTCTCCCTTACCACTATAGTCGCGATCTTCGATGAGGGATCTTTCCTTCTTACCACTATACTCTCTTTCTCTCGCTCTCTCTCTCTCTCTCTCTCGCTTGTTCTTCAACCAACGCCCAACTGCCATCAACTACTAGGCGAACTCTTTTACCACCACCATCACCACCCTCCAACGACAGCGGCCTCAGGGCCCGCCAATATTGCCAGCCAGCCAGCCAGCCAGTCGACAGACCAACCAACCTGCTTTCAAATGCCAGAACAAGGCGGACGGGTAGACGGATGGGCGGCCGGTCGGCCGGCCGGGCGGTCGGTCGGGCGAAGCGCGGGCAAATTTGAAAACGTCGTCTGCTAGCGGGCAAATTTAAACACGTCATCTGCTTTAAATGAACGCTATAGCGCTAGCTAGAATTGATTTTTTTTTCGAAAGAGGCTGTATTTAATTCTACGCCATCTCCTCCGCCCCCGGTTTTGTGTTTTTTTTTTTTATGTGAGAGGTTTAGGAAAAATGCATTACGCACACCCAGTGGATGGCACGCCTGGGTGGAATGGGTGGAAATACTGGGTAATGTGCGATTCCCCGGTGGGCTGGGTTTTAGCCACTAAACAACGTTACGTCCTCTCATATATTCGCCTCAAGGTTCGAAACTGATTAGGCAGTATTTCGAGGTCCTCCGTACCCTACACAGGCTTGGAACTCAACCTGAGGGATATTATATCCATGTTTAGCGCTATATCAATGTATAGCGCTAGCTGAGCTCTTTTATTAGACGACTACTTAACCTGCTAGAAGTGGACAGCAAAAAATAGATCGTATTCGATATAAACTTTTACGCTGGGCTGACTCTCAGCCAACATTCAACGTCCACGGATCTGCTTTAGCATTGCCTCGTAAAACAAACACATCATAAATACAAATGCGCAACGGCGGGCATCGAGCAAACCCGTAACGTGAAATTGCCACAACTGTATTTATGGGGCCGTATATGTCTCCTCCGGCCGAAAGGCGCACGCAAATAATGCGCAATACGCCACCGGGCTCGACTGTGTTCGATATAAGCGTAACTCTGTACAGCAAGCACGTTCACCTCGAATAAATTGTCTCTCAGGCGATTTCGAGGCAGCGTCATGCCGTGCATCCGAGCCTGAAGGGATGGGAAGAAAAACACCGGTTAAATGGGGTTCGGTTGGACGTTACATACGAATTGGCGGCGAGATGCCGACGACGATGCATGTTCATCAAGTATTCTCGTAACGTCCAAATTTAAAAATGACAAAAAAGAACAGAAATAACTCTCAGAAGAAAATGAAATCTCGAAGCTCGATGATTCCTCAGATTATGATAAAGTGAGGCGCGTCACATTATGGACACAGGTGACGACGGAACTAAAAACCTTTAACGTAGAACGACATGAACAAATGTTCGCTACAAACAGGACACAAAGGTCGCAGACAACACCATACGTAGGATTTGGTGATGTCGAATTATTAGACACAGCTGGTAACCATTGGCAACTTGGTAAAACACGTATACACACAAAAGCTAGCCTAAAAGATGTCGCGTTTTTGGGTATTGTGATCTTGTTCTAGCTTAGCTTGCTTTCACTTATACTAAGTGGGCAATCATGGTAGCAGTAACACGAAATTAAATTAACTTGTGTTTTGACGTGTCCACAAGTAGCGAACTAATAAATGACTACAATTAAGACGATTCGTATAATTTGTAGGTTTCAATAATAGCTAAATGTAACGATTGTGTGCCAGTTTGTCCACGATTTACAACGGGTTTGTATAAAACGAACAGATACGATTTGACAATCAGTTTTCTATTGCTGCGGGTGGGTTGGTTGGGTCTGCTAGCCATCACCCAGCAACACATGTAAACGTGTACAACTGACGGAGGTGCTTAGAGTTCCGACTCGATCCATCTACGATCAACGGTCATCACTTGGAAGTCCGAAAAGAAAGGAAAGTTTAAAAAAATTAATATTTTTTCAATTTCGAGCTCTGACATTTTTTGAGCTCTGACAACCACATTTTAGACGCTCGTAAAGGGCTAATATGCCTGTGGCACAATTCACACCTAAATGCCCACCTATCGCCATAGCGTTGTTCTCTCTTACTGAATTTGTGCAAACTTTCTCCAGCAGATGTATTTAGCAGCAGAACAATGAACGACTGACCGCGGCTGACTCGAACTTGCCATCGACGACCTTCGCTATTTCGGACGAAGTAAAGTTTTCGGGTTGCTGTCCCTCAGCCAAGATTTAACGTCCACGGGACTGTTTTTCGCCTTATTGCTTCATCGTAGGCGGGCCCCCATAAATACAAATCGGTACAATGATGGGGCTCGGACCCGCGCGCACCTGTGTCTCCTCCGGTCAGGCGAGGCGCAGACGATTGCACCCACCACGCCATCGAGCTTGACATTTCGGACAAAGTGGACGTTTGAATTTTCGCGCGCTGCGTAAACGCCGACGCCTGTTGTTGTCGTGGTCGTTGTCTACCCAGCCGTATGTTGTTGTTACACGTCGACCACCCACCCGCCCGCCCGGCCCGACATCCGGCACATACAAACAGCCAAACAAACAAACAAACAAACAAGCAGACGAACATACAGACAGACCGACCGACCGGGCAACCAGACGGCCAGACAGAAAAGCAGACGATTTTATGGTTTCGGAATCCTTTTCGTGTGGCGTTCTTCCACGTGTGTGGTGTTCAGGTAATGCTAGTGGTGAATTTCGGCGAAAATCGCTTTTGTCGCTCACGGCGCACCGCTTACGCTAAACCGGTGTGGTGGCTGCGATCTCTGTGCTCGTGCTCGTGCTCGTGACCGGGTGGAGCTGGGTCACGTTTCGTGCGACGGTGTCTTCTGCCTCGACATCTCTGAGCGTCGTTAGTGTCGTGTGTTGGCTGTTTCTGTCTGGTCTTCGGGGCCTGCTGCACACCCCTGCTGCACCCAATGAATGATTGCTTCAGCTCTGTTCAGCAATCTGTTTCTAAAGGCCCACTCCGTTGTTCATAGCGCCGGTGTAGATTCCGGTCGATGATTTGCCACCTGCCGGATTAATTCGAACTTTCTAGATCTGTGGCGTAAGCGTGCTGCAATCCGCATTAGCAACTACTACAACACCACTACTACTACCACCACTACCACCACCACTACCACCACCACCACCACCGACTAGTGCAACAGCTTCTAGATAGACAGACATAATCAGTTTGCTGCAGCATTTCCCTAACGCATATCGGTTCTGTACCACCCTGGTGGAGGGGGAGGAGGTTGTCGTGAACGCTCGTCTACGTTTTATACGCAATATATTTACACAGCCCCACTCATATATATATATATATATATATTGATATATATATATATATATATATATATATATATATATATATATATATATATATATATTGATATATATATATAGATATATATATATATATTTATTTATTTATGTGTATGTGTGCAATGTAGCATATACAGCTAGATGTTATTCGGCTTATTTATTATTAGCATAGCATACTCCTTGTTGAGTTGCTCCTTAACGCTGTCGTTCGTCAAACATTCGTTGCTCTTCTAACGGCTAATCTGATTGATGTCGCTTGTTCTCGATTTGTGTCGTGTGTTTACGTTCGCCGGTAAACGTGCCGCGCATGGTTGCTATCCACTGTCGGTCTGTATCGGCTCAGTCGCCAGTTCATCACATATAGCCGAAGATGGGTCGTATGCACGCGCCCGGAAAGGGTATCTCCCAGAGTGCCATTCCGTACTGTCGGTCGGTGCCAAACTGGCTGAAATTGTCACCCGACGACGTCAAAGAGCAGATCTACAAGTTGGCGAAGAAGGGCGTCACTCCATCGCAGATCGGCGTCATCCTCAGGGATTCGCACGGTGTCGCACAGGTCAAATGGATCACCGGTAACAAGATCCTGCGTATCCTCAAGGTAATTCCGTCAATTTGCGGTGTATACTTGTATATATCATGAAATAAACTTATCGTTGCGCTTGTATATACTTGATAATGCATCGGCCGATTTGCATATTTATATATATATATATACATGCATACATCTATGCATATACAGGTACTCCTGAATAAAGCTACGTGTATCATTCATTCATTCATACATAAATATATCTCTTATAGGACAGAGTGCAGCAACGAGACTAATACGAAATTTATGTGGCAGACTTTGCTCTATGTCGTGTGAGTGGTGTTCCCTTCGTTCTTGAAAATGAATTGAGAATTGTTCGCTAACAATTGTATCTATCGTTGCTGTCATTTGACGATTTACGACGACGACGACGATGACGATGATGATGGTAAACACAGAGCAAAGGTCTCGCCCCAGACCTGCCGGAGGATCTCTACCACCTCATCAAGAAGGCTGTGGCCATCCGCAAGCATCTGGAGCGATACAGGAAGGACAAGGACTCGAAGTTCCGGCTCATTCTTGTCGAGTCCCGCATTCACCGTCTGGCACGCTACTACAAGACCAAGCGTGTTCTGCCGCCCACCTGGAGGTACCAGAGTTCGACAGCGTCGGCGCTTGTCGCCTAGACCCGTCGTCTATGAGTAAATAAACCGCACTCACCTAGAAGCTGACAACAAGCGTACGCCTCCAGGGTGTGTGTGAGGTTGAAAAAAGACGACGCTATGTTTTCTTTATGAATACGTTTTTATTTTACTGTGGCTGCTAGCTGCTCGTTTTTTTGCTGCACTCACGCGGAGACTGGTATTAAACCGCATACACATAAGAGGTAACAGGCTCGAGTGTGCGCGACGACTGAATATTCTTTTCCTACTTAATGTAGTGTGTGATGGCTTGAATCTCTTAGTATAGCTTTAATACCATAAGTATGATGTTTGTGAAGCCGAGTTTTGCATGATTACAAGATAACTCCCTCGATAAACAAGAGCTAGCTAGAATTGGATTAAGCTCTTCGGTCAGTCTTAGTAAAAGAGAGGTCGGCAGAGAGGTGCAATTAAATGCGATATATCATCATTATGGCCGATTTTATTCCACTCCGGTATTCACCTTGTCTAAATTGAAAACCAATTTAAGAGAGGCCGGTTCAGGTCTTCAACCCACGACCTCCCGAATGCAAGGTAATGGCTTTGCCACTAAGCCACCTTGCTCGGTAAATATGGTATGAACTAGCAGGCAAGATGCCGGTGAGTCTGACAGTTGAGTTTACGAGTTCAGATCAGGGCGCACATTTCTCCAAGTTGGGTCGTGTCCAGTCAAGCAGAGTTCCGCGCACAGAGGCGGCGTTACCCCGCTGAATGTCCAGCGATAGTCTCTGGTGCAGGTACTCTACAGCTCTAGTGTTTCCTTTAGAACGATTGAGTGCCTTGCCAATACGTTGAATAATTTTGTGCGTCTTCGGGCCAGGTTTCCCCAGTGTCTCGAATGCCAGCGGGCAAAAGTCATGGGGGATTGTATGATTGCAAATGCAGACGTGCCTGCAAAGGTTAAAAAGACTGGCCATTGCCTCTGCTGTTGTGTAGCCTTATCCCGACTTTCGCTCTCTCAAGCATTGCTATTACTTAATTGATAAGTCGTGTTTTATTTTCTTCACATCAGAATCAGGCGTCAGAATCCTATTCGCTTTCTGTAGCCTGCTTCAACACGGGATGGATATTAAGCATAATTTAATTCAATAAAATTTAAACAATCTACACGTATAACAATACTGATTATATTTAGAACTTTATCAGCCAAAGGCTTGGTTTAAAATTAAGCCTTTCAAACCATTAAAGTAAGTCACGAGGGTCGTATAGTTCACCGTGACCGTAGAATCGTCACTCACGGTCGGCGGCCACATGTCAATTTGTGTCCATCTTGGAAATGTCAATCTGAAAGTGTTTTCGCGAAGGTCGTCGTTTTTTGAAGGTTGTATGTTTTCTGAAGTTTTCTTGACTTTGTTGCGATTTCGGAGAATGGTTGCACTTTAGGTGCTGCACGTATTTACAATAGAGCTGGGTATAATTTAAATCAATCTTGAAAACAAAATATTTGAGGCGTAGGAGTTATCTTATATAAAAATTAAAGCTGCCACTTAATAAAATAACTAAATATACAAATGTATGTTAAACCACATAAGCTTGCCAAACTGAAATGCAAGCGCGTAGTCTTGTCGTGATAACAGTTTATAATAACGTCGGCAATTTAGCCTTAGATGCAATACTTCTGGAATTATCTCAGACAATTTAATCAATCAATTATGTTTATTTCACTCAAATTGAGAATATAATATAAAGTTCAAAAATGTTTCCTAATAAAGCCCTATATTCTTCACGCTTCCGGCAAGAGAAGTAGTGCAACGATTTTTGATCAGCGCTGTGCATTTCACTGCATTGTACTTGGCCATGCACTATGTACCTGGCGTATACGTGACGACTGTCACATGCAGGCAATTTAATGATCATCTTAAGGGAATAAAATATCGACATTCTGAACTCAAATTACACAACATCGGTACTCCTTCTTTAGATCGAGTCGCATGGGTTCTGCCTACTCCTAAAAACCAAACCTCGACCTGCTGATAACGATAGCTGTCTGAACAACATTTTTCTCCACAATGACGAACCCATTTTGGACAAATTATATAGCGCAGTGGACGTCCTCACGCCCGATCATCACGCAGAAAGTTCGAGAAAAAGTTCTACTTAGTATTTCAGCAGGCGTTAGCAACAACGCCGCAGTCGGACAAAAAATCAGTGGCTCCGCACAGAAAAATTTGTCTACGCTTAGTTGCAAACGAAATACTCTGTATGAGGAACATTTCTTTATTTAGCTCCAACGAACGAAACTAAAAGCACTTGAATTACCTTGACCAGTGGTTGATTCGCAACAAAACAGACGAGAGCGGCGAAGGACAGGCAAGCTAGATAACGCTAAAAAGTACAATAATAGTCCTGTTAAGTTGCAACTAAACATTTTTCAAAAACACATAGAATAATCTACCTCGAAAACTAAAATAATCCTATACGGACAATTTGACATCACTGACAAGACGTGTCAAGTAAACCTAAAGCAAAATATTTTGGCAGTCATATTCAGCCAATGCCTTACAGAAGGAGTATGCCCGACAGAATAAAAATATGCTGGCGTTGACCGACATGTTCCATGCTGGTATTTGGTGCAGATGAGGCCGCAAAATGTGCAACGACACTCATCGGGAGGGTTCCCGAAGTGCCTACGGAACTCTCGCAGTGGCGCGTTAGTCGGAAGTTGAAAGCGGTTTACCAGATCCTCGATGAAGGCGTCGTTCTCAATAGAATATAAGTTAGCCTGTTTTGTGCGTTTCTAAGGAGGTCTAAAACTCTCTGAAAGAACGTTGCCTTCACCGTGTCGAGAGCATTAAGCTGCTGAGCGAATATGATGCCACCGAGGTTACTTTCAGGTTGTTCAGTAGTGTCTGTCTTTACTGAGAGATTCTGTGGAGCCGCGATTGAGGTCATGGCTACGATACTGCTAACTGATTCTTTTCGTCCTTCCAAAAGTTGCCGCAGGCGATTTGGCGGCAGCGTCAATCATGTGCCGGGTGAGGCCATTCCACTGCGCGGACCTGCTCAGCCATCACTACACCAGCCTTGACGGACTGCCAGAAACCTACGAGTTGGCTTTCTAACTCACTTATCTGACCAATGGCCTGAGTACTTTCAAGCATTAGAGAGCGCAAGTGGCGATCTCATGAACTACATCATGGGCAAAGCGGAAAGCTTCGTGAACAACTTACATGGACATGCCGCGGCGCTCAACGTGGCTCCCGCGTATCGGCGGCTTGGTTTAGCGAACAAGTTGATGGATATTCTCGCGGAGATCTTTGAGAATAAGGCGTGTTACTTGGTCGATTTGTTTGTTCGGCAGTCGAACACGAAAGTGATCGACGAATGTATAAACGACTCGGCTGCGTTATATATCGTCGAGTTATCGGCCACTATGCATAATCGAACGAAGACGCATTCAATATGCGCAAGGCACTTGGTACAGCAGTTAGGAAATCGTCTCGGTTGTATTGCTCTCGAAGCCGACGATCTTGAGTGTCGACGAAAGCGACGGAAGTTGAGGAAATGGCGCTGGTAAGCCTTGGGTCAGGGCAATCATTCTAGCGGTGGTTCATGCTTGTTTGTTCCCAATGTCGGCGTTCGGCATACTGTCTAAGCTATGGCTCGTTGATTAAAAAAATCTGCGTGCATACGTTCGTCGCAACGAATATTCTTGTTCAGCTTCACTCATTCCTAGCTTTGGTTGGATATCCAATTGAAAATTAGCATGCGTCTAATGCGTTGGGAAAATAGTACTGAAACTAATGTCAATGAAGGGCAACTATAGCTGGATTTTTCATTGATTTTTGTTGTTGTTCGTCGACTATATGATGAGAGAATAAACGAAGCCAAGCATGTATCAATTTCCTAAAAACTGACTACTAATTAGTATAGATAACTGGGATGACAACTAAAATTGACAATTTAAAACAAGACATATTAAGCTGAATTTAAATCGAAGCCTTCAACAAAAAAATGAAAATGATGCTAATGGACAAATCGCTTGGCTTATTGCTTATTTGGTCTCGAAACTAAATCTAATTCAATAAGTTCTCTCTATAAATATAATAAAGTCAAATCAAATTATAGCTTGTGCTTACCTCTGCAGACGGAGTTCTGGAGTTAGCTATTTCGTTTGGATATAATACGTTGAAATGACGTTGGCAAACATAGCCAATGAGCTAAAAATAGCAATGTTAGCATGAAAAAACATTATCTGTAAAGCGTGGCAGGTGTTTTAGTCTAGCTATCTGAAAGTAAGTTAGCGCAGGTTGCGCTTTGATTTGGAATTGCTTGATGGTTGGCACTTTGAATACATAGTCTTACCAAAATTGCTTTGGAAGGTAATCTTCTCTTTAGCGCCACTGTGCTTTATAGTTTATGTAAGCGCTTACCAGGTACGTTACAAGCAACTTACTCAAATGTTCTGATATCTTCTAGCAAGGTGATCTAATTCGAGTCTTAGCAAAATGCAGCATCGTTGCATCTACGTATGAATGGCCGACTACTAAATTTTGACACTGAAAATATTTTCTTACCTTATCTGCATATAAGTATTTCATAAAACGTCATGTCAATAATCGCTAGCTTAGTAATTTTGTTTTTATTTAGTGGTTTGGTTTTATCTAGTATCCTAATAGAAGCGCTTTTTGTACTAGTTTTGGAAGACCTAAGCTAGAAAGTTAGCAAACGGAATAAGCAGAGCATTCAGTACAATACCACGTAAGTAAAATAGTACAACCGTCATTGGCTTTATTGCTTCCTGTTTTCGTTTCTTCTTGCCGTTACAGTAAATACTATATGTCGTTTAAATACAAATCAATGTACATCCGTTGGCGTTTGATCGTCGATAAAAATCACTTCTTATTCTTCTCGCGACTGGCGGATGAGCTCACGTACTTGAGGTACTTGGACGAGTCGAATTTTACGGTGACAGCATCGGCTTTTTGGTAGACCTCCTTTGGTCGTCGCTTGGCCAGTACAATTTGTTTCTCGGTCGCACTCAGCTCTTCAAAGCGTAACGGTAGCTGTATAATCTGACGAGGTTCATGATATCTGAAACACCCACAAAATAAACAGCAGCAAGGTGCCCCCACACAAAAGTCAAGTTGTGTCCGTTAAAACTTGGTCATCGTCCAGGATCGGGCCGACTAATATATATACATACATGCATATACAATTCGGTTTGCAGTTAAAGTTGTCCATATCATTGGTTATTCATTTATTGACCCTCCTTTGGAACAGACGTCGGGATGCTCGCTGTATTGCTTGACACTGCTTGGCAACAGAAGGCAAATCGTTTTGCTCGTTCCAAACCGCATGAGAAACTTGTTGTTATATGCAAGCCAAACGACTGAGTCTGTAAACCTAAACCTTGCGTGTGTATATAAAACAAAAAAAATATATATATATGTATATGGCTCCGGTTGATGAAACGATATTTTATTAACGAAGCGGCTAGCCAAATCAAATATATCACGCTGAACAGTAGTACAACATACTACCTACGCTTCTGTTGCTAGCAATTCGTACATGCAACAATAGAAGTACAAACAGATACGCATTATTCGACATTGGTCATATACACTCAGACATCCCAACTGTGATCGAGAGTGTTATAATAATAATAAACGAATGTGTAGCATATACGCATTGCCGTAACTCTACCTCTGACAAGACCTTAAATAATGTTTTCAAATATTCGACACATTTCGGATAATGTGTGAAGACCTACTCTTCCACGCATGAATTTTCTGTTCTTGTAGGAAACATGTAGGACTAGTTTCTTGTAGGACCGCCTCACTATAATGACTATCCTTAGGGGGGGGGGGCATGGACAAAACATAGAAACACGAAAATAGAATGAACATGATGTTAAAAACTACACGGGCAGCCTACACAGCAAACGGTTGGGCAAAACCGCGTCCGCCTTGTTACCGGAGTAATCTGACGCCCATTACACATATATAACTACAGAGCGACTAAAGACAAGTCTGAAGATGTAGAGCGAGTAAAGTGGTGTAGTAAACTCGGGATATTGCCCCGGGATTCACGTGAGGGTTATCCATCCATTAAGCCTATTAACCCAAGGCAGCCCACCTATGTGGTATCCGACTGATACCACAGAGGTGGGCATTAATGAGTCGAACCGGAGGTCAGTGGCAGTCATCTATCCGAATTATGTTTTGCCAACAGCCCTTGAATGGATAGTTCACCAATAAGACAGTATGACAATAGGAAATCGCCATATGTATATATATATTCGATAACGTACGCCCTGACCCCCTATGAGCCGAAGGTCATTACAACCGAGAGAGTGCTACTATTGAGAGGTTACACATCTGGGCAACGTTCTATTTTTTGCGAGGAAGGTACCCGCAGCACGCATAATTTTCGCGCACATCACGGGTATGCACGCTGAAAAGAAAGTCATAGTTCTTCCTGCTTCATCGTCGATAGACACAAACCGCCAGTAATATGACGACATTTTTTGTATCATTAGGCCAGCTCCTGTCTTACCCATATATCATTTAACATGTCGCTTTTATTTAACTGTAACTCGCTAGATAGGCACATCTCAGTAAACGTCGTGTAAATAATCGTTAGCTTAGTAATTTTGTGTCTATGTAGTGGATTGGTTGTATCTTCCGAGCAGGGTCTTGGTGGCAAAAGCTTATTGAAGCGAGGTACACTCTAACGATATTTCTAGTTCTGGGAAGCTTTCGCCGAAATAAAATACAGAGTCGGAAATTGCCAAAGGTGACAATGATGGCCACTAAGAAGCCATCATATCATCACTGACTGAGTATTGAGCAAACATAGTCAACCTACATAAGCAAAATATGCTTTGCAAATTGCAATTCAGGAAGCAAGTTCAATACGAGTCGGTACGAAATCATCAGAAATCAACTAGACCATAACTACCTCACTTAGGGACAGGCCATGTCTCTCCCTAAGTGAGGAAGTTATCTCCTGTGCAAATCTACTTATTAGAAGTGCTGAAGAAATGGAGCTCGTGCGCAGAGAAAGAATGGTCAGCAAAAGGACAATCGCTGTTCGATATATAGGATAACGAAAATCTCTCGTATCGAGGTGTCGTTCGCGCAGCAGCAGCAGCAGCATCAGTAGCCAGCTGATCTGATCTAATCTCGTCTGGTCTGAACGAACTTAAACAAGATGAGACAACCAGGCGAGGTCAGCAAGGCCAATGCACTCGCTTGGCCGATTCCCCGAACACCGGCGAGCCACCGGCGGAAGAAGGAACGCCACTGGAACGTTCATCTGGCTCTGGCAGAGCAGGACAACAAGAAGTCACTGGAAGCGTCCGCCGCGCAGGACATCGAACACATATGAATGAATGGAGTCGTCACGTTAATACGTCGTTTGTTTTTTGACTTTTGTGTCTGCCTGCATGCCTGCCTGGGTGTCCGTCTACCTTATGGTGAATGTTGAGCCGTCCGGCTGGACCACAGTCGTCGGATACGTTCGAACGTACACCGAGCGTTTCGCTTTCGTGATGAACGCGTCGTTCGTGTTGTAGAGTTGGCGAGAAGTGTGCAGGAAGCGTCTCGACATGCCGCCGAACGCGGAGGCGGCTGCCGCCATCTTTTCTTTACAGGGTGGGTTGGTTGGTTGGTTTTGGCGATTTGGTTCGAAAAATGTTGAGACTTTTGTCTGTTTCGAAGCCTTGCCTCCTTCGCGCAGGCCAGACAGGTCGACCGGCGAACAGGAGAGCAAAGGGCGAGAGAAGGAGAGCGACGTTCTCTAGTGGCGCCGCCTGGCCGCCGCCATTCGAGTCGCAGCGACTACGGCGCCGCCGCGGTGGGCACTGCCGGTAGCCGGCACCGTAATGTACCAACCACTCGATGTACCGCCTCGCTAGGCCTTTTCGACGTGCCGGCCATCGAAACGTCGACAATGTGGCCACATTTCTCACCATAGATCTGGCTGCCCGGTGCAAACCACGGGGCAGAAATCCAGGCGTATGCCTGACTTGCGGGGCCAGTTTGAGGCTGGTCGACGTCGGAAAGGCTTAGCCCGGCGCGATGGTAGGGAGGAGAGGGAGGAGAGACTGTCTTTAGGGTCTCGTTGCCCGTTACCTCTTGGTCACTGCAGTTGTTGTTGTTCTAGGCTAGGAAGAGCTGCTGTGGGTGATTATTGTAATCATCACCACCATTGTAATCATCATCACCGTGTGTTCCTTTCTCTCCCCCTCCACCGTCATCGCGCTGCTTCGCACGCCCTTGCTCTATACGAAGGGGTCGAATTCTCCCGTTCCCTCTCGCGCGCGGAAGCGGGCGTTCTTTCCCACTTGCGGACGGATGAATGTTGTCTGCTCTGCGGGTCGCCCCTTTCTCACAGCAAACGGGCGGGTGCCTTTGACTAGCGACGGCAGCGGCGGCGGCGGCGACTGCATCTCGATCGGTCGATCTGGACGTCCTTCTGGTGTCACACAGGACACAGAGCTCTTGCAGCAGAGTCTACTGTCTTTGTAGTAGTGGTGGTGGTTGTTGGTGATCATCGTCGTCGTCGTGGTGATCTTGTGTCCGCTGGACTTCTTCACCACTGCAAAGTCAGTCAGTCACCAGTCCGCCTGTGTGCTGTCGAGTCGATCGTGCATCGTTGTAGATCCATTTGTCGTGTTTACCATCGTCTCGTTGTTGACCACCACCACTAATCAACACCACCACCACGATGTATGCTGCCAAGCTCGCAACCGCCGCTCCGGCCCTGCTGACGAGGAGCATCGCTAGCCGTGCAATGCGGCCCGCCACCCAGATTCTGGCCCAGAGCTCAGCGATCCAGCAACAGCAACCGGCAGCCACGACAACCCTCGTTGCCGCGCCCGCATCGTCGGTATTCGGTCAGATGGCCAGCCTGCGGTCGCTGCACACGTCGACTCCGGCGCGAGATATCGACTCGGCGGCCAAGTTCATCGGGGCCGGTGCGGCCACGGTTGGCGTGGCCGGGTCGGGCGCCGGTATCGGGTCGGTGTTCGGCTCGTTGATCATCGGCTACGCGAGGAATCCGTCGCTGAAACAGCAGCTCTTCTCGTACGCCATCCTCGGCTTCGCCCTGTCCGAGGCTATGGGTCTGTTCTGTCTTATGATGGCGTTCTTGCTTTTGTTCGCGTTTTAGAGAGTTTTTACAACAACAACAACAACATTAATAGATGAAGAAAGAGTCCCGAAGCAAACGAGGACGAGAGCGAGAGCGACTGGGAGCGAGAGAAAGACGGATAGCGCAACAACAACAACAATAGCAACAAGAAACAAAAATGGTCGAAAACGAGGGAACAAGGAAGATTGTTTCCTTGGGCTCTTCGCGCCCATCATCATCATCGCCATCCATACTAGTAACTAAGTAGTGTGAAAACAGTTTAACAACAACAACAACAGCAGCAACAACATCAACAACAACAGTTACAGCTACAGTTACGGCACAACAGTGAATGGAGTGACATCGACAGAAGACCTAGCCGATGATGTAACGCAAACGCCAATGCTAGAAACAGCTACAACGCCATTTCCCGTTTCTCGACACCAAATTGCGACGAGCGAATTGAGGCTAAAACAGACAACAGAAGAAGAAGACGACGACGAAGAAAATGAAAGACGACCGAAAATAGCGCATCTAGGAAAAGAGGTCGTTGTTTGCCTTCATTCATTGCTGACCCGTGGATGGTGATCATCATTATTAGAACTTAATGAAGAGGAAGAACGAAAGATTTAAACATTACAGTTGATATATATGTACACCAATCTCTATACATATAGAATAACTACTCTATCCGCATACACAAGTACGAAATAAGAATTAAAGAAAGAAAGCAAGGCTGTGTGCATGGACTGTGTGTGCCATCTAGCACCGCTGGTAGGAACAACCAACCAACCAAGCAACTACCACCCACACCGAGGGAGGTTAGGATGTATGTAAACGTTTTATGAGAGAGAATAAACTCATCCGAGAAAGTCATCAAAAATGCTGATCTGTTTTCATTCGGATTTGTCATTGTCTAGCACAGTTTTGTGGATGTATCATCATATCTCGTCAGTAGTAGTACAGTTTTGTGGATATATCATCATATCTCGTCGGTACTAGTAGTAGTAGTCATAGTAATAGTGGTCTTGTCGTCTTAGTAATAGTGGTCTTGGGTAGTTTTACTGGTACCCTGCTGGTTTCCAGCAGGGCGGTTTGTTTTGCTTATCAATCGACAAGAAGGGCAAGATAGACTAGAACAGACACAGGACACAGCTTGGGAGGCGTGTGAGGAGGCGGCACGGCATTGTCAACTAGAGGTTGTTCCAACTAGATTGTATAGAGCTCTAGTTAAGACTGCTGTATCGCTGTATCGACTGGCGGCCGCGAGCCATCGGCATGGATGGAGTAAGTATAACCTTTTAACCTTGGGCATGCCCTGCCGCCCGGGCCGAGGGGAGGTCGTGTGTTTGATGGTCGCCGGTTGGGCCGTCCTCCCAACAGGCGGCTTTGTTTACGATCGGCTTGCAATTTGTGCAGCATGTTACGATAAAGTTGAAGTTGCATACGCGCGGCCGCTTTTGAGTTCGCGCTGAGAACGCCGGAAACGCCGGTGGCCTCCTCGTGCATCTGCCAGCATTATATCAGTACCACTATTACTACTGCTACTACTATAACAAGAGCGGCCATGTCGGCGCATCGTCTGCTAGTGTGTGGACGTGTTGTGGTCGTCAAAACGCGACACAAGACTTGTTTTTGGGTCGGCTGTCGTATGAGAATATGACGAACAACAACGACAACAACAACAACAACAACCAGCACGGCAGGTACATTCGAAAGGACGCACCGGTCGGCGAGAGAGTGCCTTTCCTACAATGATGTGTGGCCGACATTGTCTACGCGCGAAGAAGCCGTAAAACAGACCTTCTAGAGTTATTATTATTTAATATTGCATTACATGTTAAACAATGTTACAGTTTTGAGGTCTGAACGTATTATTGCAAATTCTTTAAATAATTATTTCACTCCATGAATTATTATTATTATTATTGTATAGTAGTATGGAATGTGTATCTCTTGTCTCATCCTAAGTCCAACGCTTCGACTAGCGCTATGGTGTTGGAGTACACGTGGCCTCTTCCATATAGCTTCCATTGCTCGTGACTTTTCTTCTTATTTAACCTGGTGGTTTATTGGTCTTAATTTAGATTTCTATTTTTTTTAACTTGATTAACTTGATTAATATATATATATATATATATATATATATATATATATATATATATATATATATATATATATATTTAGATATAGATTAATTCACCCGCCCACTTGACCTCGGCAAAAATCTTTGAGATCTGAGAGATGCCTCTCACCGCAGATCATCATTAGACAATATTAGTTAATTAATTGCTCGCGGCTAATGTTAGGAGCGTATAGAAATAATAAGCATTATTATCACCGTCAATCTTGGGGTGATCATTTCTGGCAGATTTGGCAGGTTTCGTTATTTTTATTTTTGTTTACCATATATTTTTTTTATTAACCGGTTTCGTTGCGCCTGAACAAAAAAGCAACCCTACTGTATCCTGTACTGTAATAATTTTGGCAATACGTGATGGACGTTTTCTTTGCAGTGCCCGCTTCAGTCTCCTGTCGGCGGCGGGAACGTTCAGTAAAAGTCTCTTAGCCTATGTCGGTTGATTTTAGACAATTCACCATCACACGAGCTTCATTAGCTCAGGTATTCTTTATATATATATATATATATATATATATATATATTTTTCATAATTTTTACGCGAGTTCCAATGGTGACATTTTTTTGATTTGGGAGGTTTTGGAAATGGCTGGACTGACTGAAGGGCAACATATACACGTAAGGCACAGGGAAAACAATTGTCTCCGAAATGAGCGTGTATATGCGCAAGTTTATATATATATATATATATATATATATATATATATATATATATATATACATATTTATATTATAATCTCAGTAAATATATGGTTTTTATTATAACATATTTATGTGCATATCATCTACAGCACAGGCCAGAACGTACGTATGACCAAGGGCCAAACTTCTAGAGGGCATGTTGGCCAGGACAAATGGGAGGACAAGTGAGAAGGTGAGGCAACGATTAGAACAGGCTTGTTCGTCGGCGCAGGTTCGCCACGCCGCGCCACTTGACTAAGATGCAGCAGTTCCGGGCGGGATGAAGGAGGGGGGGAGACGGACGCGGTCACGCAGACTAACATTCACCCGGGGCCACCGGAGACTCGCCGGCGAGGGTCCGAACGTGGTTGGAAAGGATTTGCATTCGGTTCGACACTCTCGAAGCTCACTCTCGAAGCTACATCTGTAAGCGTTTGTGCCGCGAACGCGCGAACACAGAGCAGAGCACAGAGCGATGCGAAAATCTCCTATTTCGTTGTTCGCCGTTGCTGCCTTTGTTGTTGTTGCGGCTGTTGATGCCTCAGCTAGTGCTCTGGTGTGGCTGCGTCCCTGCGGCCTGTTCAGGCCACATCGCCGGTGTCGTGCGGATGACACAATGAACAGCGGCCGAACCAGGGGCCGGCCCTCTTCTCTAGACGAACGAACAGTGAAGTCGCCGCGCGAATACACGACCTTTATCTCGCTCTTTCTCTCAATCTGGCGCGCGCATGAAACTAGACGGGCGATGCCGCTGGCGACAACTCCGATGACGACACTTCATCTACGGCTTCACTTCTACGGCCATTGAGAAATAGCAACTCTCAACCGGAAACGAGTGGAAACGCCGACACCGGCCACTCCAACACTGGCGCCGGCGAGATCGTCATTAGAACAAAGAGCATTAGTTTATTTTTTATTTGTTACATCAATAAGAGTAATAGATTATTTTTTATTCATACTAGATATATTTAATTCGTTGTAGTAGCAGCAGTAGTAGTAGTATTGAAAGTAATTATGAAATATGTGGCTGAACTCGAGTTCAAAGCAACTGAACTCACATTGACTATTGCACTGCTGTTACATATCTATGCTAGAGAAGGCCCAAATAAGTCCAGTTTGAGTAAAGGTAGGCTGAGCAAAGGTGGCTAAACGGTCAAAATGGAATGAATGCATATGGTAGGCCCCCACAAACCGACACTTCTAAGAAGTGAATTTAATTATACCTAGGACCCTTACGAATCTGAGCGAATTAACGTACCGAGGACAGCTATATATGGGAGGCTTGCGCTGAGAAGATTCACTCCAGTGTAAATCTTAAAACAAATTCGCTTTGTGTCGAACGTGCTCCATTTCTATAACGTAAGCGGGCGCTTGCTTTCTGACTGCGTAAAAGGGTTTTCTCGCATTGTTCGACCTTATAAGGTCACCAAATCGACATGTCCTAGTAGCGGGTTTTGACCCAGTATTATCGTACTAATAGAGTTGACGCAAAACGCTGGTACACCTAAGTGTGATCCGTATAGCTGTCGTTCTCCTTTACTTGAATGCTAGACGATCTTGTTGCCTCTCTCTTGCGATCCCCTCTTTGACAAAATAAAGGTGCATTTGAATTGAATTGAATCTCAGTTGGGAGGCCATGATAATACAGGCCAACGAAGAAATTGGAAATCTAGATATTTTAAGGCACGTCTCCTTTGGGATGGGGTCGCTTGCGATCGTCGTCATTGCACGGCTATCACCATCACCTCGAATGCTTAAATACTGAGTTCTATGAAGACAATACGAGTAGTGCGTGTATCTATACGTCGGTATCGTTCATAGCAGTGCGTTAATACACGTATGTGGCCTGCCCTGTACGTAAGAAGGGATCAAGAAGAATCAGGGCGTCAATGAGCCCCAATGTCATTACTGTGCTTAGAGATTATACAAAATCCTTCCTTAGTCATAGGCGTCTATATCGGCGACACATCGACCACATTGAGACTGAGAACTACTTGACATTGCGACTGTTGTTTATATATCACAGGAATGTCAGAAGGGCATCTGAATGAAATTTCAGAAGGATAATTATGGCGTAAAACATACGAAATTCAAAGGGCGTAACGGGTTCTTCTGGTGTACTTCGAAAATGGAGGTTATTATTTTAGTTGAGTAAGAGGTCATCCCTTTAGCTAGCAGCAAATGTTGCTTCTTTGGCGGAATGGCCCATGCGTTTGCTGCGTCTACATAAAATCCGCTTAGTATCAATATAAACAATTAAGAAGAGTTACAGAAATCAGGCTTGACCATAAAATGTGACGGGAAAGCATATACATCTATGGCGTTTCTGTATGGAGCTTTTGATAATAAACTTTACGCGTGAGAAAGGCTCGCATTCTTTACTTGCATAGGGGCGACGCAGATAATGCTGTTTCAGCTACATGAATCTTAAAATTCAAGTTGGAATCGAATGTGGTACCCAACTCTCTATAATGGGCGACCTGGGCAATGACTTAACTCCTTTATGTTTCGCGCTGTCATGTTTCGATTACAAATTCACACATTTAGTAGCAGAAATCATCGTCATCTTATTTACGGCGCACCAATCAGATATGTATAACTTTTGGATCTCGTCGGTCCTTCGCTAACTTACCTTGATTGTTCCGCACACTTAGTTTGTGACTACAAAGGTAAGCTTTCAGACGATTCTGTTTTTGGGCAATATCCATCCTAGTGGCCGCATAACTAATGTACAGATGCCTGCAACTTGATGTATTTGCTCGGATTAATATCGTTGAAGCATGACCATCATCTAGTTCGATCGGCAGAACTCCTATAACACCAATATGGGCATTAAGGAAACCATGTGGCCTAATCGATCAATGTTACAGGCACGATTCAAAGACGATAATGGAGGACTGCCGAGGCCTGGGAAGTCAGTAACGGTGTTGACGCATCAATACAGATGCCACCAATTTTATTAAACGAATGCATGCTGTGTGGTCACAGATGAATTTAATAATCTGAAACTCGAGGCTACCAACTGATGGCGTTGTATTTCTGCGAATCATGCACACAAACTCTAAGGTATCTTTATATGTGTTCAGTCTAGAAAAACCCAAGCAAGCGATCCTAGAATTAAGATCGCGTTGTTCCGCTGGACGTCAACGGAAAGTCTCTGACGTAAGAATTGTGCGGCTTTCTTGTCGCCAATATCTTCTTATTATGCTTCACGTCTTTCAGTGGCAAACCCGCTTTAAACATACACATGCATATATATATATATATATATATATGCTAGTCACCTCAGTTCACAGACAATTAAGACACAATCTTGTACAATTATTTTCTTTACAGTACAGCATGAACAGTTTACTCCACGATACGTTTCATCGATTCGCTTGCGTTTAGCTTCATTCGCTTAATGGTATGTTAAATACGCTACAGTGTTATGCCGTTCCTGCATACGTAGTCGAACATTTCTATTTTTAACTTTAAACTAGTATACTTTATTTAATCATTGTTAATATAATCGCCATGATGGTGGTACAAAGGGCTGTGCATAATAACAATCTAAATAATACTTATAATAGATACAGATTAACCGTAACGGGATGAAATGAATCAGCGGGCATAGCTGCTGAAGACCTTTCATATACGCAAATAGAAACGCTGCTTGGGCGCATGTGCGGATCGACGAAATGTGGACTTGCGTTTCTCAGGCCTGGCCTGTTGTTGATTTGGTTCGGATTGGCTGTCCTGCATTATACGGCATCCAGTAAGCCTACGCGACAATTCAGTACTGTACAAAGTGCTCTCGAATTGATCCATTATGCCAGTTTTAGTTACGAAGCGCCAAAAATTGCTCGTATAGGGCCAAAATGTGAGGATCGACGTCCGACGAGAACAGAAGGCTCTGCAGCGTGGAGATGTAGTTTGATACGAATTCATGATGCTGAAATAAAAGTTTTGAAAAATGACACTGTTAGATGTGCTCTAATGGATAGTCGACAGGAAACTCAGTTCGTTCCGTGCATCACAACTGGCAGAGCGTGTATCGTTACATTGCAAATCAATGTCATTCATGAGATTTTTGATATCCAAAACAGACAAACTCTTTACAGTAGGCTAAAGCTCATACAACGTAATGCAAAGTTTGGGAGGGCTAAGGAGAAGAGCCACAAAGCACACGCAGAAAAATTGCTACCGAAATTAACGTTGACACGTGAGTGGAGACACAACACTATATATATATATATATATATAGGTGCTAAAACACGTCAGTGTGGTGAACGAAGAAAGTTAGGAATGATAATATTTTAACCCTATATATGCATTGGTACGTAGGAGTGTATTAAACTTCCCGAAAAAGTGTATTAAGTTCCCGTGAAACAAATCTTGCCTTCAGTATCTAGGGACACAGGCTCTACATATATAATCACGCCTTTGGAGAATATATGTACAGGAAGTCTAAGGCCTTTGAAGCATATACGGCAATAAAGGACAGATCACGTACCCGAAATAGAACCTCGAGCAGCCTGTCTTGGCAAAGCTTGAACCACGGGGTCTTCACATCCGTACCCTCTGCTTCACTGGCAGAGATGTGCTCCGTTAGCAGCATTATAAACCTGTAGATTATACCACCATTAATAATATATATATATATATATATACATGGGCTGTGAGCATGTTCTTACATCATTCATGTATATATATATATGAAACTTAATTTACTTCGCAGAAAAAACGTCTCGGACTCAGAAAGCAAAGCGTCTAATTACTTATTTAAGAAAATTGCTTTAGGCCAACTTATGTACTACGATTCGATTGACGATTCTTGACATTGGGCTTTTTAATCGAACAATGTATCTGCTGTTATTGTGGAAAGTGTAATATATCTATATATATATATATATATATATATATATATATGTAAAGCATATCGCTTATTGTGCACCAATAAAAGGAGTATAACTAACATTAAAGAGAGATCTTAACTTGGAAATCAACTGTCGTATGAGACTATTTGTGTATTAGAACATTGTAAAGTACCACTTTACGGCGAATAAATACTGATTCATGGAGAAATGCAGGCTAAACTGCAGTTGTTTACAGAAAGGTTTTTGCTCAGTAGTAACTCCGGAAAATGCTGTAATTCATGCACTTCGTCAATGCCTTCAAAATGGCTTGGAAAACTACACCAACTCGCTTAAAGTATACACCGAAAAAACTAGTGCCAAACGGATTTGTTTCTAATATAACCTTACGCATTACTAATAACTAAATTAAAAGCGTACGACATTTTAATTACCTCTGCAAAATGATAAGAAAGAGGTTCTTAAGTTCGCTTTGGGCTGCTTCAAGTCGCTCTTCGGCGCGTTCAAGATCTTCGGCTAACGGCGGGTCATCGTCTTCAGCGTCATCGCGACGAGCACGGGCCTGCTTCAGCTCTGCCTGGAGGCGTCGCACCTGTTTCCCCTTGATCCTTATGGTCGAATGAAGAATCTCCCACAAGTAGGATCTAAAAAACAATAACGAAATACTCAACTCATTGATTTTGTTACCATGTATATATTTGTCAAACATTAGTAAAGTATATATCTGATAGCCACTGATCGTGATAACGAAGTAAACACGTTAAATAACTAATACTTACTGCCAATCATTTGATTCGGGCGCTACCCCTCACGGCAGCCCATTTCTGATCAGTAGAAATAGTCTCGTTGCTCTAGTGCGCTGCATAAGGCGTTTAAATGATACTGGAAATAAAGACATATCTAGTATACTTGCGACCAGCAAACACTTACTTGGTAAAGTCCGGCTTAAGCTCCTCGGAGAAAACCCAGTTGGCGACGGCGGCCGCATCGATGACCTGCGTCTTGAGAAGTTTATCGATGATTCCCTGCATCATCTGTGGATGATCCCGCCATATCGCATACAGCGAGAGCAGGATCTGCAACTGGCACTCGGGACCTTCCTGGCCGCCCAGCTTCTTCAGCACAAAGTGAAACTTGGCGATCCCGGCGAACGAATGCGACATTGTCTTACACGCAAGCGCCAACAGCGTATGTACAAACACGTCGATCTTGAGCAGTTCGGGCTTCAGCGCGTCCGACGACTGTTGCTGCTGCTGTTGCGCCGGCTGCTGCTGCTGCTGCGGGGGGTTCTCCGCCATAACGACTGCAGTCAACAACAATAATAATAATAATATTAGTGATCATTCCGACAAACAGCCCGAGCAAACAAGACGATTCAGGTGATGTAATTTCATCGTAAAGACAGATACCACGTTATTTGAACTGCAATGAGTGCCGAGTTTAAAGTGAAATACCTCTATGTGAGGACACCGCAAAAGCAGAAGGCGTCGTTACATCTAGTATATCTCTAGTTTAGTCTAGTTATAGCCTTCGAGACAGAGCAAATTGCACACAACAAGTGCGTCTACCCTATCCTCCGTCGCGCACTCATTTTCACCTACCATCCTCGTCGGCGGCATCTGACTGTTGTTGCGTCTTGTTATTGTTGCTGGTGGCTGTGGCATCAGCATCTGTAGTAGCCGTCGCCGATGCTGTTGTTGTTGTTGTTGCTGCTGCCGCTGCCGGCGCCGCGGTCCCCGCTGCGGCATTATCGATTTCCTTCAATATCTCCAAAGCTTCATCCTCGGTACAGCGAGCCCGAATGGCGTCGGCCAGCTTCCGCGACACGGCAAGTCCCGGCATGTCTTCGGGTGCATTGTCGCCGTACTTGATAATGGGCAGCGGTGGGTTAGGCAAAAACGGCTGAAGGTCGGGCGGCATCAGCTCGACCAACCGTTGGTGGTACGACAATCGAAGGCACTTCATTAGAGCACCCTGCACGAATAGAGGCTTCCGATGGAGCGGCGGCTGGGCCGCCGCATCCAGCCAATCCTCCCAGGTCCAGCGGAACTGGAAATTTGAGAGATGGTACGCAAACCAGCTGCAGAATCTACAGCCACAACAAAAAAAAAAACGTTATTTCCTGCACAAATGGTTTAGTGACGAAGGTACTGTCTTGTATTCAGAAGATAATAAGATAAGTCAAATCAGGTCGGCAAAAGGTCGTCTCAAAATGATCGTTTTTAAGGCTGGCTGCATTTGTCCCACAAATGCTAAATATGGACTAGTATGGCTGCGAGCGGTGTAACGATATTATACAAAGTAGTAGTAGCAGTTAAACAGGACGAACCGTTCTTAGGGAACGCAAAAAGCCAACAAGATCAAAGAAGCATGCTAATATACAAAAAAAAAATACTGATTTAACTAAAAATGAGTTGGCCACCTGTCGATGCAGCTGATGTTCATTGTTTCGAGACGCTCGTAGAGTAGTTCAACGGTCTGTGCCAGTACGAGCGGCATCGTACTCGGTTGAAGTTTGCACAGCTCCAGCAACAGGCTACCGTAGCAAATCTCGAGGTGCGGCGAGTTTGGCAAGTGAAACAACTCGGCAAAAATGACCTCCGTGATCATATACTCGAATGGCACCTACAAGCGAAAACAAGAAGGAACAGGCGATGAGCTAGAACGATGATATTCAACACCACCAATTGTACTTTCTAGCAATCACGCCGACAAATAGATGTTTCGTCAATTGCCTAAACGCTTAACCTAGGATACCAAACGTGGTCGTGTTGACAACCTATTCAACTAAATTCAAATTTGATTTCAAAGTGAAATACTTCTAAAAATAAAAAATGAATGTATTAAAACGGTGCACGGCTCGACAAAGTTATCATGGATTTTCTTTGTTTTTCAAAATCGCCGATGTTGAAAGCAATGTCCAGTTGATCGAACTTAAAACTTGGGCATAAGCCATTGTGGTATGCGCGCACAAAGAGAACACACGTCATCTGTAATGCAAAACGTTTGAGGATTGCCAGAAGCCACACTGCAATGTGTAAATAAGTATACATGCCCACTTTATCTCAGCACTATAGAAGTAGCTTTGAAATGCGTATAATCATATGAACAACTAGTGGTAAAATCGCTGGCCAATTCCCCCATTTCGTCCGCTAACACACACACACACACATATATATATATATATATATATATATATATAGCACACACACCGACAAAAACATATATCAGTAGAACACGACGTTAACCAGATAGATATTTCCATGATGGCAAGGTGCTCAATGCTCTTAACTCAATAAAAAATATATTCGGATTATTACAACGACAAACCTTAAGTACAGCACACATAATTCTGAAAAAGCTACACGCTGTTCAATGAGCGTTAACTGGTAGCTCCCTAGGATAAGCTACTTGAAAATACTCATATTTGGATTTTTATCACACGTTGTATATATATATATATATATATATATATATATAAATATTAGTCTGCAAACGTTACCTTTGATTTGCCAGGAAACGAAAGGAGGGCGGCACCACAAATCTTGCGATCTCGGTGATGCACTTGAATTATTCGATGCAAGTGCTCCTCGATTAGGAATCGCTCAATTGAATGTGCACCCGGAAGTGGAGGTCCCTGTTCAGTAACCACTCAAAGACGTTAGCCATACAATTTAAATATCAACATTTTCCGCCAAATAAAGCTACAAAGGTATTATTCAGGCGGCATCTTCTCTCTTGCATACCATCCCTGACACGCATCTACTGAAATTAGTAGTACTGGAATAGTTAATCCCAACTGTAGTGCAACGTCTTACAACAGAAGATTAAATTCATACACATTAATATATTTTAATTCCCGAGAATGTGCAGATGTGAGCATCATTTCGAATTGTTGCTATTGCTTTGCCACCGTGACTAATAACACAATTTTAAAATTAAATGAAACATTTAGTACATTGTAGTACACCCGCCCTTCTATCGTCACACTCCACTCAATCGGCAGGTATGCGGTCATCAGAATGTAACTCCCCTTGGCCGGGGTAGGGCCCCGTCAAATATGGCGCTCAAACTTTGTCGGGTCCTGATTATTCACTAGGTGTGCTCCCTAAACGCGAAATCAAAGGGACAAATACTATCGAAGAGTCTCGTCACGTCTTGATGACCAGTCAGAAAACAGAACGTAGCGGTAATGGCACATCCGATGAGGCAGAGCTACTATAATGCATACGCTCGAATGGCAAGTTCAAGATTCACACAAGGGGTCTAAATCTAGAACTGGATTTTGGTGACCCATAATTACGAAACATACATATATAGTCAGCCGTGTTGCAGGGCCCACCATCGGCTCGTCAACAATTCAGTGATAAATGCTGTACGCATCGTAGACTATCGGAGTGTTAGTCGAATAATGTTTGATCTTGACGCGTTGGTGCGTGTACTTAGCATTTAAAACATGTTACATGCACGCTGTTCCTATCTGTACTTGACGTTTTGCATTATTCGATAAAGAAAATTAGTTGTAGTACTATTAATAATCATTACAATGTCAGCATAGCGTTCATTTTAGAGTAGGCGTGGATGAAGAGCCCACCTCGGGACAGTCGGTGTAGTCAAACAGACGAAAGACCACCCACGGAAAGGGGTAGGACGTTTCGGGCGAGTGCGAGGGTGGCACAATCGTGGTGAGACTGTGCTGCAGCGCCTCGGAAAGGACGCCGTCGAAGGCAAGGTACGGCCGGGCGAGATGGTTCTCCGTCCACTTGTCACTGCGCATTTTGCAGATAGCCGACCACAGACAATCTAGATACTGTGTGATGCCAGAAACGACAAGGAGTACACATACACTTAATTAAGAGGTACGTACGAATGTGAAGATATATATCTAATGATTAGATCTTAACATTCCGCGAGTAAACAAACATCAAGCTTTGACTCATTTAAGGGTATATATTTACTATTTTATACGAATACCAACATTTGGCAATATGTATATATATATATATATATATATATATATATATATATATATAATTAGTCTCCAGAACGACATGTAAAACCAAATCATGAACTGAAAAACTTGTTGAACGGGGAAAACCAACGATTACAAGGTGGTATGACTACAAACAAACTGTGCAGAATGTTTTTAGAATTGTAAGGAATGCGAACAGACCTCTTCTTGCGCGTGAGGAGTATCTGATCTCCAGACAGTGAGTGCCGGAACGTGCGTTTTGTTTCGGCGGGCCACGTAAGCGTCGATCAGACGCAACAGCCGATCCAAATCTGTCTCACGCTTTTCGTGCAGTTCACGTCCAACCAGAGGTAGACATGACAACACACAGAAAACATACCAGTCCGAGCGGACCTGTAGGACGACAAACCACAACAACAGCAACAACATTAGTAATGGACGCATTCTATATAGCGACAACAACCCCAGTTACCAGGCGATAAGAGGCGCAACGGCAATTTTAATAAAGCCGCCGATTAGAATGTACCTCCTGTGACGTACATGTTAAGGACGCATAATGCTTGATTATTCTGCAGGCAGGTGTATTAAAAATAGAGATGGCGCTGTAAGCACGCGAGCCGGAACGAGCCAGCGTTATTTGGGACGCGAATCAAGATGGACGATATTGACGGTTTTCCACCATTTCCAACCGTACTTAAGCGCGGCTGTCACTTGTGTATGTTATGTGTGAATTCCACATAAGAGAAAAGTTTGGCTGAGTAAGACTAGCTCAGTGCCTTCTGATTAAGAAGACAGTCGCAGCAGCTAGGTCGGTAGCATATCATTTATATGTCTTTCATGAGGAGCTGACCGCGTGGTGGCTAGCTCACCTGTGGAGTGCTCTCCTCGGCGGTAACGGCAATAAAGTTCTCGAGAAGAGTGACCAGGGAGGCGATGTCGACGACTTTGCAGTTGACGAGATCGGCCAGAAACCGGGTGCAGTTACGAGCCGTGTCCCATTCAGCAGAGCGAAGGGCCTCTTTAAGGGCACGAGCTAACGCCTCGACGAACTCACCGCCAAATGGGTAGTTCTTCGCGTTCAGCAAGCCCACAAGCGTTGAATAGATTGAGGTCTTCTCTGGCATCTTCTGTGCGCTATCGTGGCAATGGTAGCAAAACAAAAGGTAGTAAGGAAAACGTTTCTCCAGCGGCCATAGCCAAAACAGCAATAGAAGCAGCACTAGCAGGACCTAACTACGGCGCTAAGAACACCGTCACCAAGAAAAGAACACTGGGTGACGGGATGGCGCGCTGTCAAAAAAATGCGAAGAAAAATAACTCCATTGCTCCAGCATTTATCCTGTTTCACTACATAAATGTGAAAGCATTTCGTTTTCTCCTCCCAACTAAATTTGAGGTGAGCGTAACAGATTATAATGTGAAGGATCAAAATCAGTACTATGAGGTGGTGGCTACGGTATGTGCCATGAAAAAATTCAGCAACAGCGGGCGGGAATACTTGTCATTCTTAATAGGTTTCTTGTTTTCAGATATTATTATCCATGGTTAGTTATATGTGAATGAATTCACCCATGCAATGTTTTCACTATATATATATATATATTTTAACACACATTTAATATTGTATATAGTTTTATTATAATTTAGAAGAATATATATAATGCTTCACTATGCTTATATATATATATATATATATATATATATATATATATATATATATATATATATATAGCAGAATATTTAAGTCATCCTTACCAATCAACGAGGATTTTCAGGACGTTAGATTTGAAGCTAGATAGGTCCGAGAATAACACTCCAGACAGTTGTTCCAAGTTTGACTCCAACGACGAGGTGCTCTGTAACATCGTATAATTGCTAATTAGTTCTGATCCCAAATAAGATCTAACAGTGTACGCGATTACACAGCTAGTATGTGTAGATGATGACAGTACCTTTTCGCCAACCCGGAGAATGAGGGATTCGAGTTTGTCTTCGATGTCACCCGGCTCCGAGACCATCCGTCTTCGCTTGCGGTAGCGAACATCTGCCGTGTTAGCGCGCCCAAAAGGTTTCGACCGTGACCAGCATCCGCACCAACACCGAGAAAAAGGTCAAAAGGTTCGACATTTCATAACTACCATCTATAGTGGCAATGTACAGTAGAATACTATAACAGTCAACACACACAAACTTTCCTTCGGAGCATTTTAAATTGCACATAAATATGCTTAAAAGAAAGAAGCACAAGTTGTGTCTGGTGCACATGTTGTAATGTACACAACGTGAGTGTAATATTAATGATGATGATATTATTATTATTATTATTATTTTGTTGTTGTTGTTATTATATTGTAATTTAATAAACCATAATAAATATATACACTTGACTCGATATATCTTATAAAAATAACAACTATTTCCTACATGTTATTATTAATGTGCATGTATATATTAACACAAAAAAAACATTTTATATTATAAATATATACACTTCATTTTTTTGTTTTAAGATTTCCCGTAAGGCAATTGCCCGTGTACGTTTTTTTTTCATGTCATGGCTAATTTTAATCCACTCCGGCATTTACCTTGTCTAAATTGGAAACCATGCAAACCAATTTAAGAGTGGCCCGACTGGGTCTCGAACCCAGTCCCCTCGAATGCAAGGCAAAGGCTTTGCTACTAAGCCGTTTTGCTCGGTAAATCCGCCCTATTTTATTATAAACGTGGCATTAGTGTCACCGGTGTACGGGGTAATGTCGTGTACGGCCGAGATTGTCGGCCCTCCGTAGGTGCTGCGTTTTTGCTCTTACCGTTATCGTCGTCATCGTCGTATGCTCTGCGACGACTCATGTTGAACGGCTACGAACTTCGACGACGTCAACAGGCCGAGACAGGACGTCGATCGAACAACTGAAACACGGGTCGACAGCAAACCCAAGGCCCCAAGGTACGCACCAAGTAAGCAGGATACAACATACACTCACAAAACACACAACGGGCGACACCAAGCGAACAGTGCTGCGTACGGCGTATGGTGGAAGAGAAACAATCAGATACGTATACGGGGACCAGACTGACTGACTGACGAATCGCGAATCGAATAACAACTAGCAAACGAATCAACACTGGGATCAGATCATATAATTCTACGAACCAAAGTGATTGCAGGCAAGCCTGCTCCGCCGTTCCTCGTTGTCGGCTTGATTGGCGGCTGTCGAAGATGAGGATCTTTCTATCTGTCGATAATCTGTTAGTCGATCGAAATATTTCTTTATCCGATCGACTAGACAGGACTCAACTTAGCGGCGAAACGGGATGCCGACACAGTGCATACATACATACACACGCCAACGTTCAGGGCGCTGTGTAACCAACCTATCTATGTTGTGTCTGTTTTGCTTTGGTCGAACAGCGAAACGTAAACAAACATCACAGCAGCGGAGGCGGCGTAAAAAATAAACAGTTCCGCGGCAGACGACGCGCGCACGTCGCCCGCCATAGAAGCTTCGCTCCTACGAACTATATACTTGACGACTAACAGCCAAACCCGGCCTGTTGCAGGTATTCGGGCTGCAGGTAAACCAATTGATGTCTTACTATTCATTACTCCAAATACGAAAAGTCTACCGTACGTGCTTTAGTAAGTGGTAGCCGTTGTAGTAAAACGTCGACTCACAGTGAAGCTTCTAGCTGGTCCGCGAATCCGTCCGTCCAATATCGGAAGGTCGGATCGGACAACTGGCTACTGACAAACGTCACGTCGTTATATTGGGTCTACAAAATTTTGTTTCGGATTTTTTAATGATTCTTTACGGACAAAACCGAAAAAAAACGTTTTTAATTTTTTTTCAGATTTTTTTATGATTCTTTACGGACAAAACCGAAAAAACTTTTTTGTAGCCCCAATAGCATAACGTCGACTTATGCTCGAAATCGGGGAAAGGGCAGCCGCTGCACCCGAAACACGCACGAATGCAGAGTAATGTAATGAACGCATAGAGTTCTCGGTCGGATTTTTCGAACGCGGGATCGGCAAGCTGGTTGTTCCGTTGGCCGGTCGCCAGGCAAGAGTGAGAGAGAAGTCCTTTTTGGCCGCTCCGAACTGCCAATATTGCGTCGGCAGAACCTGTGGTTGGTTGGTCGCGGATTGTTGCTGCTGTCGGGGTTCTAGCTAGGTAATAATAGTACAGTAAGTACCATACGGTGGCTTTTTTTCCGGAAGGTGAGGATGCTGTTGCTGGTTGACGGTTCAGCACCGCTGCAGAACCTGGCAATGCACAATGCTTCACGCTCATAAGTGTGACCGTGTGGCCTGAACGGAACGAACTGAGTTGCCGTCTGTGTCATGCAACTTATTGGCATTTGTGTTCGATAGTCTGCCAACGAGGCACCGTGTGGGGGAAGGGACACATCATTGCTCTCCGACAGCGAGACATCGGCTGCGCGCTCTTTGTTCCGGCCAAGAAAGTCATGGCGGGCGATTTTGGTGAACAGCTCGTCGACCGATGCCAACAGAACCCCGATCAGGCGCCAATCGTACCAGCTGTCGAAATCCTGCTTGACTTCGTTCGCGATTCGAATTTCGGCAGTGTGCAGGAACTTCAGGTACACAGCCAGCAGCCGTGTGTTCGAACATCTCCGGAGCGTATAACTCACACATTAGATACACGATGACACGCCGCGGTTCGATTCCACGCTGTATTCCACAAGTAGTAGTAGTAGCAGTTGTTGTTGTTAAAAATGCAGCAATTCTGAAAGATATGAAAAAACGGCACTGTTCCTAAAGGGCTAAATAATGGGCGAACCCCATTGCAACCCGGGGTAAATAGAGCCATAGAGAACGTGAAGGGTAATATATATATATATATATATATATATATATATGTGTGTGTGCGCAAATATCAGAAAAAAATGTCTTATGTGTGTTTGTTTCAATGTTTATTACAGTAGCAGCTCATTAACAATTACTGCTTACACGAATAAGGGAGTATATATATATATATATGTATATATATATATATATATATATTATGTACACGGACAAGATAAGAAAAGTCATATTTTTATTAGAAAATGATTAGATACGAGTGTGTAGTGGTGACACAACGACTTGTTGTCCGCAACAATGCGTTTCAGAAATGCGCGCTCTTTGTTATAACGGATCAATTGTTTGGAGACTAAGCTCTATTCGCTCGTCTTGTGATCAGAGTTAAGGTGTTTTGGTATCCACTGCGCACACACGTTATTGTGAACCGTGCCTTTATTTAGACTCACTCAGTCACTACCCATCAGTTATCCCTAATCATTTCATCCACACCAGCAACGGATTCAATGCTGATCACGGTCAATTTTTATTTGAGCATATATATATATATATATATATTTCTTTTTTCTAATGAGGCAAAATGAAAATACCAGCTTTATGGTTTTCGAGTTTTACTAAAACTGGGCGACGATAAGTGGCATACCAACCCTAGTAATATAACCTTTTGAAGCTATGCAGTAAGCAGTAACAATCCTCTCGCAGCCCTCCGTACACCATTGTGGTGTAATTTTATCTGTTCCCAATTCTTATTTTATTTCCATATTCACAACTCGCATTTTACTGTGAGGAATTCTCAAGTTGTTTGGAAGACAAGTATTTTCACTAGCGCCAGCAGGAGACATGATTGATAATCCCCTTCTATATATATATGCTTCTTTAAAATGACTATCTGCTGTTTTAAGATTGCTCAAGCTCAAGTATAGCCTATACCCTCAATGCAAAGGGCAAGCAAGCTAACGCTACGATGGTGTACGTTGGCATGTTGTTTCGTCTGCTTTCAGAGTAGTCTGGATGATTTGACGAAGGCTCTAGTCAGCTCGCCGTGCGCCACGATAGGTGTTGAAAGTGCTTGTCAACTCTTTAAGAGGTAAGAAAAGAAAATAGCTCTAAAGCGAGCGCAGATCTAGGCGGCTTGTCACCAAGTAGCGAAGATCACACAACTGTTGCATAGTTTGATGTGAAGAATTATTTTTTGTTTATTTTATAAGTAACCTAAATCTGGAAATCTTACAAACGCTCGCTTCATAAGGGCATGTTTTGCGCCGATCTCGAACCCGCGACTTCTAGTGCCTGGGCTTCCTACCATCTGCTCCATTCCGTCCCGTGTATATATATTTAAAATACAAAAAAAGTTTTGAAATTATATATATATATATACTTGTAGAAGTAATTAAAATATGCATAACAATCGTCATTCAGTTATGTCATACTTTGATGGCTCCGTAAGCTATGGTCTCACGAAAGTCATAGCGTGATTGCGATCAACTGAACCAGTGAGGACAATAGGTCCTTAACAACTAATTGTCCTTAAATGTTGTGGTATTAAAGGCGATCCCTCGGTTTTCGGTATATATATATATATATATATATATATATATATATATATATATATATACCGATATATACCGATTATATATAATGCTGCTACCGCGAGTGATTTGCTAGTCACAACGAGGGGCAGTTAGCAGGGTATCTACTAATTAGAGGTTAAGTTTAGCTAAATTAGTTGTTTATTATCACATATGTTGTGTAGAAACAGAGAAGTTAAGTTTACATTGTATAGTTGATTCGTTCGTTCTCTTACACAAATGGTGATTTACCAAAAATACAGAAAATCGAGGGATCGCCTTTAATACCGCAATATTTAAGGACAATCAGTTGTTAAGGACCTGCTTTGTCCTCACTGGTTCCGTTGATCGCAATCACGCTATGATTTCCGTGAGACCATAGCTTACGGAGCCATCAAAGTATGACATAACTGAATGACGATTGTTATGCGCATATCAATTACCTCTACAAGTTACTGTTAATTAAATGCAAACATCAATTACTTATTCAAGTTGCTTATAATTAAATGTAAACATACTTATACAAATTAATATAATTGAACGCAAATATCAATTACTTATACACGTTAATATAATTAAATGCAAACATCAATTACTTATACAAGTTTCTTTATTATTAAATGCAAACATCAAAAACCATCACTTGGTTCGTCATTTTTGCAAACACCTGGAATGATGACCGATGGCTAGAAACGGCCGAATAGAGAAACTGACCTATTGACATTCGATTCACGGCCTAAATATGCCACTGCGCGAGCTCTAGGAACTCATGAGTAGCAAATACTGTTATCTCTATAAAAGGGAAGCGCTCCTCGCAGTTGTGTTCTCCTCTGAAATTCTTATTCTTAATTTAAGTTTTCTCTTTTATTTGTTTTCTGTGAAAATGGGTTTAATTAGGTCTTGGAATAGGATATTTTGCTATCTATTTCGGTCAGTGATTCTTTATATATATATATATATATATATATATATATATTGGGCGATTCTCTAATGAAATAATGCATTGCACTGTCTTTTCCTACAATAAAAGTTGGCAGTAGAATTTATTGGAATCTCGTTGATATTATTAGGATTATGTACACAGGAGCGTTTCGAAGAACTTCGATCGATCATCGGGTTTAAAACCCTATGCCTGGGGAGTGTGTATGGATGGTAGAAAAATTAGGGGATTGGATATTTCAATTTGTGCGATAAATCCTTCTGAAATAGACGCTGGAGCGCCTCCACTCAATAAGTGAAATGACAGGTTCCCTCATCATGTCAACTTGCTCACATTGATTGCAATTGCAGGTTTATAACGCTGACCCAGCTCGATGTTGATCTACAGGAACTTAAACCTGCCCTTGTGGCCCGCGGTGAAGCTTTCTTAAAAAAGGTACTTGTCGTTGCTTTTGAGGTGGCCAGCAGTCGCAGTATTGTTGTCATTGATAACGCCTATACATACATACGAGGTGTGTTCAAAAAGTATCGCGACTTTTGAATTTTCGCGGGTTACGTATATTCGAATTTCGATTTTTTGTGGCGTTATGTTGGTACTCATGTCTCTCACTTATGCCGACAAGCTCGGCCATTTTGAATGTTCACTTAATTGTTGACAGCTGCTTTGCGTGCACGTGTTTTGGATCGTCTTCGATTTTTACCTATTCAAAAAAATGGATCAAAGAACCTGTATCAAATTTTGTGTAAAAAACGAAATTAAGTGCGCGGATGCATTCCGAATGTTGACTGTGGCATACGGAGAAGCTACCTTGGACCGAAGCAACGTTTATCGGTGGTACAAAATGTTCTCAGAAGGCCGAGAAGATGTGAACGACGAAGAGCGTGCCGGACGCCCGAGCATTTCAACAACAGACGAAAAAATTAATGAAGTGGAGAAAATGGGATTGGCCAATCGTCGAATCACCGTTAGAGAAGTTGCTGAGGACCTAAACATATCGATTGGCTCGTGCCATTCGATTTTTATCAATGATTTGGGCATGAGACGGGTCGCCGCGAAATTCGTACCAAAATTGCTTAATTGCGACCAAAAACAGCATCGCATGAACATTGCTAATGAGATGTTGGACTCTGTCCGCGACGACCCAAATTTGCTCCAGAGGGTCATAACTGGTGACGAATCGTGGGTTTATGGTTATGACGTGGAAACCAAGGCTCAATCATCTCAATGGAAGCTGCCGCACGAACCAAGACCGAAAAAAGCGCGCCAAGTTCGGTCGAATGTGAAAGTTTTGCTGACAGTTTTCTTCGATTGCAGGGGCGTGGTGCATCATGAGTTCTTGCCACAGGGTAGAACGGTCAATAAGGAATATTACCTGCAAGTTATGCGCAATTTGCGCGAAGCAATCCGCCAGAAACGCCCGGATTTGTGGAAGAACAAAAATTGGCTTTTGCACCACGATAACGCCCCTGCTCACACATCGTTGCTTGTGCGCGAGTTTTTGGCCAAAAGCAACACACTAATGATGCCGCAGCCACCGTATTCCCCAGATCTGGCCCCCTGTGACTTTTTCTTGTTCCCTAAACTGAAGAGGCCCATGAAAGGACGACGTTACGCTACGCTTGACGAGATAAAGACGGCATCGAAGGAGGAGCTGAACAAGATAAAAAAAAATGGTTTTTTGAAGTGCTTCGAAGATTGGAAAAACCGTTGGCACAAGTGTATAATATCTCATGGGGATTACTTTGAATGGGACAAAATAGATATTCATGAATAAATGAATAATTTTTGAAAAAACACAAAGGTCGCGATACTTTTTGAACACACCTCGTACATATTGTTTATTTCGCATTAACTTTGCATTTCAAGATGGTACATAATTAAAATACAGTCGTCATTATATACAATTTGAACACTTCAGCGACCGTCCCACCGGGCGAGAAAGTGCAAAGACCGCCGGTGCGTCTGGCAGCTCGCTGCCTGGTATTTAGCGCATATCGGCGAGCAGAACCGGTAGCGACATTGATCGCCAACTTGGTAAAATCCTTGAGTCGAAGACACCAAGTGATGATAGCCATGCGCAATGTACCTTACCTGATAACGCCTATAGTTTCGGCCAGAAATGTTGACGATATGTAGCATGAGGCCTGCGTGTGTACGTGTGTTTACACGCTTCAATGTAATTTATTATTACATTAAAATAGCTCAAACAGGCTATTTGCGACACTATATGTAATTGCCTAATCTGCTTGTATGTGCTACAAGAGATTAGAGGGCGGGCGCGCAACGAAAAAAAAAAAAATATATATATATATATATATATTTTCGTCTCGGCAAAACCGTTTTTGGGCGTCCAGTACTTTAATTAAAATTTGAGGCGCAATTCTGTTTATTGTAGATCAGTATGGACCGTCAAAAAGTCGCTCGACTTGCCGCTCCATTTATTCTTAACGGACATCGGTTGATGGTGCACTCTCGCTCCCGCGTGGTCAGGGACGCATTGCTAGAAGCAGCCAAGGTACGTAAACCGCCGAAAGCTTAGATTGTGTATTTTATTATTATTATTAGGGTATTATTAGGTATTAGGTTATTATGTACTCCTACTTATTGCCATATACGCGTTTATTTTGGCAGACGCCTTTCATGAGTGCATGCTGAGCTTATATACGTGCACTTCGGAACGTTGTTCTTAGCAATGCGTGTTGCAAAATTCGCTCTATCTTCCAAACAAGCATCTTATAGAACCCGCACGAGCGAGTGTTTTTGTTAACACTGTTCTTTCACTAGGAAGTTATTTTTGTTTACATCAGAGAGATGTTTTGTATTTAAATCATATTCAATCTGTAAGGTTTGCCCGGGATAGGGCTTTCAGATTGCTTTTGACGTAAAGGAGAGTGATGCTAGCTTAAGTCTTATCAGGATTAAGTTAGTTTCTGAAAATAAATGTTTTGCGAATTTATTATGTTTTTTAAGGTTTTGGTTGTTTATATTTGTTAGCAGTAAATAAGCTTAACTA
Source organism: Dermanyssus gallinae (assembly GCA_003439945.1). Lineage (NCBI taxonomy): Eukaryota > Metazoa > Arthropoda > Arachnida > Mesostigmata > Dermanyssidae > Dermanyssus > Dermanyssus gallinae. The sequence continues at coordinate 390,407 of QVRM01001737.1, forward strand.
AGAATGGAGATCTAAATAATTTCATATAAGCGCCAGGATTCTTACCAATAAATCAAATATATATAGTACAATTATGAACTCTGTACAAATGTTGCCAGCTGGTTTTGCGTTCTGGATCTGCGAGCGTACGCGCGCTTCTTACCTAATTATGTTTTTATTTCTGCCATTGCTCCTACTGTCTATTAAAGAAACATGTCAACTTCACCGTATACATCACCTCGCCGGAAGGATCAGAAAAAGGAGCACGGCTAGCGAAGGAACTCCAAGCAGCTAACCAAGGTCGAAGTGGGGCCATAAAGCCAGTCATCATACCCAACTCGTCTATCGGCTATTACATGGAACAGACGGACCTTGTTCTTTTAGGCGCTGAAGGCATCGTTGAATCTGGAGGCATTATCAACCGAGTCGGCACTTTTCCGGTAGCAAACCACTTGCTTTTCTAAGAATTGGCATTATACACATATTACACGGCTATCTCTGGATACTATCCTATTTCGATGTTCGCCACTCTGAGCTTTATAATGAGAGCACTACGTCTCACCTTCGACTTTCGATTATTTGGTTTCAGTCGACTATGCTGTCGACGTGGTTGCAGTTGTGTCAGAATCGTCGAAACCAGATAATTGGTATAGGAATAACATACAGTATCCCTTTGGATTGCTTTTAGATGGCGCTGATGGCCCGAAGACTGAACGTCCCGGTGTTTGTGCTAGCTGAGAGTGTCAAATGCATTCGCTTTTTTCCACTGGCCCAAAAGGATCTCACGGGTCTACCGAACGCTTTGCAGGTGAGTGAGAGAGGGTATCGTATTCCGCCGGCATATCACTGGTGCGTCAGAATGTCTTGGTTGTTTATTAGTCTTGAGACTTCTGTTGGTTCCAGTGCGAATTATAATGATTGTACTAGAAGCAACAATTTCAATTATTTCCAACTCAGACGTATTCTGGTAACGGCAAACATTTCCCCTATATTTGCGGTTTGAGTTCGTCTTCATCAAAATGGCCATTACGTGCTTGCATGATAGGCAGCATTCTCGTTATCACGTGTTCTTAAAGACATAAGCATACTGCAAGAATATCACAAGCTCACCTTCACTTGCTTCACGAAAGCCAATGATGACAATACAGCTGTGTGGATAGTTATGGTGATTTAAGAGAATAGGATACGTTTTTGTCTTGTGTTGCCGATTTTAATTGTTCACACATTTTTTTTTAAATTTATCATCTTGGTAGTCACGTATAATTATTTATATTTATACGTTATACGTTACGGATTGCGTATCACTGTTTCGGGCATCGAATTGTAGATGTTTCTGCAACGCGACCTGTTTTAACTGTATGTCTCTGTGGGAATAGCAAACTATTTTATCCAGCTTTTGTGGTCCACTCTACCCCTCTACTTCGCACGCTGCCTGCTATTATTTCAATTGGTTCTTCTATTAAGAAATTGTCCGGCACGAGAAGCCTAGAGAACATGTCCGACTTGTTATTTTGTGCTCCTGTCCCGTACTCGACTTCAAGTGCATATTGCTCAACTTCTCTAGCAACCGTGCTGCTCTCATGAAACTCGGCATTTTTATTTAGCTTTCAATAGAGTTACTAAGGTCTCGTGCCTGTTCAAAATGCCCTTTTTCACCGCGAGCAAGCACTCTTGGGTTCTGTTAAGTATGTTTACTGCGCTAGATTTAGGAAGTACGGCGCGTAGGTAATCGGTCCCCCTACCCCATTGCTCAATTGTAATACGGTGGAACTAAGCTTATAATTTGATGCGCCACTATTATTTAAATTGCTGGGATTGAAATACACGAGCGGCTTAACGACGTAGATGTTTTTAATTTTTTAAGTGTAACTGTTTAGCCTAGCTTCCACATTTTCTAGCACTTCCTTAGGAATTTGACTATTCTTGAAAGTCCAAGTTGAACTTAACACCTTATCTGATCTGAAGAGTGTTTGTGGGCTCGGGCAACTAGCTTATGGTCTTGCATAGTTTTATTCATAGTTCCGCCATGGGTTTTCTACAAATCGCACCTTTTCAGTTAGTTGTACTTCAGTTAGCCGTTCTTTTGATTCAGGATCTTTGAGATTTGGCCAGCGATTTTTTTTTAAATTACAAATATAATATTCATGAAAATAGGTGAGATGTTGTCAGGCGCAGTTTTAGGGCGGACAATAACTACTTCTATTTGACCATAAATTGATGTGCGAATAATTACGTTAGAGTGCTGCAAGGTTTCTGAATTTTGACAGTATCGCAATTAATAGGTGTTTTAAATATACCCATACAAGTGGTATACGTACATCTTTACTTGTACCATGAACCCATTTGTTCAAAGGTACTTCCTTCTATACGAATAGGGCCGCTTACTGTAAAGCGAAGCACGAGATGCTCATGCGGCAATATATGTTTATATATATATACGAAACCTTATCGGAAGTCTCGAAAAATCTAGAGATTTTGACTTTACGTAAACATTGGACATACGCGGGCCCCATTACATGAAGAGTCGATCAGTTGTTGTACGGCCAACAGCGTCATAACCAAATTCAATAATGGCTCGGTTCTAGGTATCGCAACGCTGCTGACTAGAATTAATGTCTCTATAATGGAAACAAGTTTTTGTCCGAACACCGCTACGTTAGACTTCTACCTGCTACGCTCAAAACTAAGGTGGGGATGAGCGAGAACAGTACTCAATCATAATATTGTTAGAGCTAATCGTCGTTCATTAATCCGTTTATTTGTGTGCCTTGCAGAATGGCCAACCGTCTGTAGACTACACGTCACCTGACCTCATAGGGCTGCTTATCACCGATCTGGGTACTCTGACGCCTTCAGCTATTAGCGACGAACTCATTAAGCTCTACCTTTAGACTTTGCCGACTAGAAGCCCAGTTCGTGCCCACAGTAGTCGAGTACTAATAGGCATACCAGCCTAACTCACGAGTCGTGTGTGTCGGCAACGATGGATTTTGGAGGCGACCCGATGAGCCCTGCCTGCCGTGTTCTGCCCTCCGTGTTCGATAGCAAATCCATCGACAGAAATGCTTCACAGTCGGGCAACTTGCTCGACCTATCGTTGAATTGTGCTGGTCAATTCAATACGACAGTAACGTGTGTACTGTATTGGCTAATAAATGTGAACCGCATAGCAAGTGTACTTGCTAAATATGCGGCGTGTTTGCTTTGCTCACATGGGCTGTTTTTTTTTTCATACGAGCGTGTACGCGATTTGCGCACACTGCGAAGCAATTATGAATAATGAAACTGAAAGTCATTTTTGATTTAGATGCAAACGATTTTCTACCTGCCCAGATGCGCGAGCACCACCTGGCGGGCTTTAGTAGTAGGTGATGGATTGTACCTGTATATATATATATATATATCAGGCGAGCACTGTCGAGTGTGCAAATGTATTGTAAATGATTAATAAATCATCGCAATATCTTCTATATATATATATATATATATATATACATAATAGATATACACGAGAGCTGATCGGCAAGTTTTACTACTTTAAGCTTTGTCGCCAGACAGAGTTAGTTCCGAGTGTATATATATATATAATTATAGATATATACGAGAGCTGATCGGCAAGTTTTAGTACTTTAAACTTTGCCGTCAGACAGAATCCACCAAGGTTCTCCGGTTTGTTTTGCTTAGGAAGCTCCATTCATCAGCTACATATAGGCCAAATTTCGCCAAAGCGCCGATGGCGGCGGGTATTGTTTGAGTTTGGTTCAAAGAAGTACAGAAAACGAGGTTCGACAATTTTTAAGACACCGAAAATTGAGGAGCAACGAATATGCGCCAAGTGTTGTGTTAAAAACTAAACCATATGATCTAAAATGGTAGAAATGTTTCGAAGTGCTTATGCTGATTAAATAGTGTCCCGAAACACTGTGTGTACTTGGTACCGTCGGTTCGAGATATCGTACCACCGTATTTCAATTATATTCGTAATCACCGAATTACTATCAAGAAGATCGTTGAGAAATTGGAGATATCTTATGGATCAGCTGTAACTTGACGGATTTTTATGCGTTAGAGGACTGGCAGCGAAGTTCGTTCCAAAAACGTCGAATTCGCAACAAGTGAACGCCCGTCGGGAAACACCCAAACCGATTTTTTTTAAATACATCTTCCACAAACTTTTTTGGTGTTAGGGTCAATAGAGATACTACCGCGAAATTAAAAAAGATTTCGCAAGAACGCCCGGCGTAAGAGGCTTGAATTCTGGGCAAACAACGCTTAGATCCTCCATCAAGAAAACGCACCGGCGCACACGATCGTACTCATCGGAATATTGAACTTATAAATAGCCTCTCTATGCGCCCGGTTTACCTCCGTGCGACTTTTTACCCTTCCCACGGATAAAATAAAAATAAAAGAACAATGCTTTGAAACTATAATAGAGGCAAAGAAAAAATTCGCATGAGCAATTCAATTCTGTGCTCAAAGCATTTTTAAACGAAAAAACTCCGAACGACTCGTTTAAAAATGTTTCGAAGACTGGAAAAGAAGGTGGCACAAATGTATTGCAACAAGCGGTAGCTATTTTGGAGGAAACAATTGACGAATCTGATAACAACAAATTGACGAATCTGATAAAAGGTGCACTGGTTCCTCGCCAAGAACGAAAAGGAAGGCCCTGGTTCAACGATCGGTGTAGAACAGCGAAAGATGCCAACAGACTAACTAGAGAATATGTGAAGATGTTTCCTGTATTAAGGCCGTTCGCAAGTATGGTAAAGAAGATGACACAAAAAGCATACAAGGAAGAGAAACAAAAATATTGGGAAAGTCAGGAGTGGGCGCTGTTGCAAGAAGCAGAGAAACAACCGCACAAGTGGCTAAAACAAAAAAGAAAACGGCAGTGCCCAGTGGAGACTGGGCGATTAATTAAGCACTTTGCTAGTGTGCTGCAGGGAGCCGATACTACCCCAAAGGAAATAACATTATTCAACGGGCCTTGGGACGAGGAAACAGAACATGCACGGGAATGGGTAATTCGACCAGTCACAATCGAAGACGTTGTCAGGGCAATTGAAAGGGCGCCTAGAGGCAAAGCTGCCGGGAACGATATGATACGAAACGAGCATTTAAAGCAAACGCTGGCACTCGCACCATGCTGGAAAGCTTTATTTGACGAGTGCCTAAAATCCGGGGAAGTACCAAAAGCGTGGAAGGAAGATACCTTGATTGTCATACCAAAAGGAAAAGGCATAGAAACTGAGCCGGAAGCTTGGAGGGGCATAACACTTAAGAGTTGTCCCTATAAAATTTTCTCGGGAATAATATCAGATAGACTAGAGCATTACCTCGAAATCAGAAACGCAATACCAGAAGAACAACATGGGTTCAGAAGGTCGAAGTCGACCCATACGGCCCTGCGCCAGTTGCTGGCAGAAATTTGGGAAACTCTAGCAGAACCTAGAAGACCGTTATACGCAATATTTATAGATCTTAAAGCTGCCTTTGACTTAGCGCCACGAAGTAGGATTATAGAAAAGTTAGCCTTGGAGGGAGTTCCGTATCGCTTACTAAAACTTTTAAGTACCATTCTCGGGGAGACTACAGTACACATCGACAACGGTATAGGGATTGTGGGAAGAGTAAAGCAAACTACAGGCGTGGCCCAAGGAGACGGACTTAGCCCGTTGCTTTTTTCGGTACTATTGGGAGGGCTACCTAATCGGGTGAAGCAGGGGTGGACCCGAGAGTGGGCAAATACATTAATGTATGCAGATGACATTGCGATCTATGGCAGGAGTTTATTTAGGGTTAAGCAGGGACTAGAACGGCTAATCGATTATATGGACGAGATGGGACTTAGTATTAACTGGCAGAAGACAGTAGCAGTTAAATTTCGAAGAGGAGGTCGATTGGCGAAAGACGATGTTCTTCGAGCCAGGGGTAATACAGTGAATTTTGTAAATAAATTTACCTATTTAGGGGTCACTATAACGTCAAATGGTAGCAGTTTTCGAAAACATATTGAAAGCAGAGTAGGAAAAGCCATTAGAGCGGCAGCAGCAATTAAAAACCCGCAAATGTTGTCAATACACACCGCGTCCGCCCTTTTCAAGATTAAAATAGAACCAATAGCAACATTTGGTGTATCACTTATATGGGAGAAATTAGGAGAGGCAGATTTTCAGTTACTAGATAGAGTTCGATTTTTCTTCATGAAGCGGGTTTTGGGGTTAGCTAACTCTTGTAGGAATAGAATAGTTCATATATTAGAAGGGGGGGCTCTAATGACACAAGAATTACAAGTAAAATGGGGTTTACCTAAGACGACGGCCTTCGTGGCCTACACTACGAAGTGGGGGGAAAAATTAAAGGAGATAGACATAGGAATATACACGACGATAGCGATGAGGAATACAACCTGGCGAGCAGCCGGATATAAGAATAGGCATCTAACTACGGCATTTGCAGCCCACGGGTTCCATCACGTGTTATGCAGCACACAAGAATTCCACAATCCTCAGGAGTGTTGTAAGTGCGCGAGATGCTTAGGCCATTGTGATAGATACCACGCCGCAGCATGTCCAGCAGTGCAATCAATAGCTGAACTCGCAAGATGAGGGAAGATCCGGTGACGCAGAAAAACCACTGATTCAGACTGATGTATTTACTTAAAATTTACCCAACCTGGGTGTTAATAAACCATAATAATTTTGGAGGAAACAAAAACACTTTGAAATATTACATAGCTAGGCTTTTTTTTATAAATATGTGTCAGAACTTTTCCATCGGCCCTCGTATGTACGTAATGAAAACGCTTTCTGTACACAATGAGTATATTAAACTCGAAGTATTCAACTTGAGCTATTTACAGTGGCGTTAATAAAACCTAGTGTTAGGAACGTCGGCAGCGCAGGGTAGTCTTTAGGCAGTGGTATCGTCAAGGAAAAGCTCAGTGAGCGGCATCCTTAAGAAACTCCTGGTAGGCTTTCTCCGTCATCAGGTTCTTCACCTCATCCGGCTTTGTCAGCTTTAGCTTAAAAATCCAACCTGCAATAGCACAAACATAATAAATTGCACTGCTTGAGATGACGTCAATTACAGACCGGAGGAGATTACAAGTCATACTATTGAATACATATTAATAATTGTTTGTCAAATTGCAAGTTTTCTGAATTTTTTAGGGAAGTAACATATTGTTCTCGGCTCCATAAAGACGACAAATAAAGGTATATATTAATACCAGTTATCTTTAATACCTGATATGGTGATTTATGTTAACGTTCTTCTAAGGTTGGACGAATATCTTGCTGATTATCGATGCATTTATTGACTATACATGATTTAGTTCCTGCTTAGAAGGTTGTTCAAACAGCCGATTCAAGCATTTTCAGGCTAGCCTGACTGGCCTACACTGCATTGAAATACATGTCAGTAGCTTTTAACTATCACATTCGACAACAATAAAGAATAGATCAAGTCCAATCAGATGTTGAAATGATCAACCCTGTGCAAGTGAGTCTGCTTAGATGGAGGGGGAGTATTTACCATCTTCATAACAGGACGAATTAATGAGAGCGGGTTTGTCTTCCAGAGCCTGATTAATTTCTTCGACGATGCCAGATACAGGTGAATAGAGCTCCGATGCGGCCTTAACAGACTCAACAGCACCGCATTCGGCATCTTGCTCTAATTCCTGGCCCACCTGTTGAAAAGTCGCAAATCAATAACAAAATTAATTTTTCCTTCTCTCTTGACAATATATATATACATTTTCAGAGACATAATAAACATGAAACGTTTACTATATATATATATATATATATACTCGACGAAATAGAACAAAATTGTGAATGACGACGATGAAAATGTAAAACGGCTAAGTAAGCATGTATGAAAATAATTTACCAGAGATAAATTGCAAATCGAAACAGCAAATATTCAGACGTATGTATGACATGATGTCACAAGGAGAAATAATAATGTGCAGTAATAATGCATCTATAGTTTCAGATGTTTTTTTTTTTAATTGTAAGTGAATCCGGCGGAGATTTACCTCAGGCGGCTGCACATAGACGACGTCTCCGAGCGCCTCTTGTGCGTGGTTCGAAATGCCGACAGTTCCAAGCGTTCCATTGACCTCCACCCACTCATGCTTTTCGGTGAAGAATTTCTCAAGACATTGTGACGTCGTTGCGAGGCTTCGACAGCTGGACAATCGTCCACTTCTCACCATGGAACTCAGCCTGTAAGTTCCGACCACAAGCAACAACCAACAATAAATTAGCATCACAATTAGGTTGGCTAGCGTCGTCCCTTTGCCTCTGGTTTGTCTAGATCGAAATTAACATAACCATCCAGCCAGTGATTGCCACCGTTTGATGCAGTGTAAGTCGTCGACTATCGGCCCAGGGGCGATATTTGCTATAGCTCAACTTGTCGTATCCCTAGAGCAAGTTGGATCTTGCGAGTTGTAACTACGACAGCAAAGTCCGACCTGGCTTCGTGCGACTTTTTTCCTGTTCCCATTAAAAAATTGAAGCGACGATGTTTCGAGATGATAGAGGGGATAAAAAAAGTCGCAGAATCAACTAAACTATATTCAGAAAGACGCGTTTGAAAATTGTAGAAGCGTGGGAAAGAAGGTGGCACAAGTAGAATGCATAAATATATATTCCTTATTTTATAAATGTGTATTTGAACTTTTCAATGCTTTCTCTCTCTATATATATCTTTCTATATAAAGTATTTCCGTTTACTAAAAGCGAATATTCGTTAAGTGCTTAATAGGTAGCCTTTATCCAAATCAAGCAAACCGCTACCGTGTGCTATCGAGCTCAAAACAGTCATAAGGAAGAGTACACAAGAATATATATATATATAGCATCGCACTTAATGATAATAAGACATATATTGTAACCAATCGTAAAACAGATCTTCACAGCTTTGATAACACACAGTCGGGTCTGTCGGCGTAACCGCTTCCGTAGTCCACCACAGATCTTAAGGGAGATCCTAACACATTGCTCATCATTCACGTGGCGCAGATTTTCTCTTTCTATAGGGCGCCATCAAGGGCGTCTGTATGCCGGTGCCGCTTGGTACTCACATCGCAGGATTAAACTGCAGACCGTTTTTCCCAGCGCCGACATCGTTGGTATGTGTGGCTACAATGCACTCAAGTGTGTCTGGCCCAGTCTAGCCTGGTCCATCGATAGAAAGGCAGATAACCTTCAATGGTGACACATTCCCGTGTCGCTCGAGCAACGCACACAGCGTTCCGCGCCATTCAGGAAAGAGGTTAGATTTGGAATGTGTGATTCTGAATCGAATCAGTCGGGTCAAGCCTATTGTAGAGTGCGGGAGTGAGCAGCAGGTCTTTTTCGCCAGTACGTTATATACTTCATGTCTCTGACCGTGAAAAGGAGACAGAATAATTAATTATTAAATAATTAAATTACGATTTTAGACATAATAATTAATTATCTAATAATTATAAATAAAATAATAAATAAATAAAATAATAAATAAATTAGCAACAAAACTAGGCGTGCGCTCATGGCGATGCGCCTGACTCTGTCAATGTTACCCGTTCGGTATCGACTTACACGAGGGATGCGGCAGGCCTCAGCCGTCTTATCATGCCTATTCATATATTAAATTACTATTTCGCATTTAGTGTAGCAGAAAACATTCCGTTTGCCATGTCAGGTTCACCTTGCCTGGCGCAAAACAAATACGAATGCCAAGCGATGGTGTTCATAGATGGTGTGCAATAATTATTGCAATAAAACTGTGCTCTAAAACTGAGCGTATCAAACAATGATGTGCTTACATGAAACCGCAATAAAGCTTGTGTTTTGAGGCAACTTGGGGTCTGGGGAATATTTCATCTTCATTTTGCATGCATACCAACGAAACGAAGCAAGGCTCGCTTTCAGTAAGAGCAACAGCGGCGGCCACAGTGGTAGCACCAAAACCAAGAACAACAATAGGCGTCGTCGACCACTCGAGGATGTGTCTAGGCAACCGCGAAAGCGCGACGACTGTCATCCTTATCGGCCTCGTCACGAGGTCCATAGGTCTACCCCGGACCCCCGGCAGGGTCGCGATCACCTCTCGGTCGACCTTCGATCGGGTCAGTGGTCATCTATAGCCGCCATCATCCGTAAATCTAATGCGCGACTCGTCGCAATCCGTTCCGTATGTAAGCGCCATGATAGAGACAACAAGCGCGTACCCGTTGTTTGCGTCTCCGCATTTCGTTATATTAAGTCGGCCAACTACGATTATCGTTTGTTTGCTCAGATTCACTGAGAGTAGTGCCTCATGTGCCGCGTGTAAGGAGATAGCTAGGGACTGACTCCTTCAGCTGCTACAGTCATTTGAGCAACTATTTCACTCCTCCTTTGGAGAATCCAATAGACATCACCATACGAAAAGAAAAAAAAGCAACTACGTAACAGATTAGGAATATGTTGTAACGTCATAAGACATCAACGCAGCCCGTCTTTCCCATTCTTTCGTTCCTCGAAAACAAATCAACAGCCTTTCGCTATAAAGATAGAGCAGTCTGTACCGTGCTTGACTTAATGTTGCTTACGTTTTTTTTAAATGATTCCTGGAAAAAAAAACATTTGCTTATTTGCTTTTACAAATTTCATTGAAATCGCTCACTTGCTCCCAAATTAAATGTTATTCATCCTAACTCGTAATTTCGAGTTTCGCTCAAGGTCGACCACGGTTATCTAGGTCAACGAATAGAGCGTGCAACGGTGCTCTAGCAAACAAAGTGGAAACGTAAAATGTCTATGGGCAATTTGTCATTGCATGTATATATATATAGGGGACTAGCGCGCTAGTCATGATTGTCCCCTACCGGAGTGTCGCCGGTTTGATCCCTGTAGTTGATCGATTTTCTTTGAGCGATGCTCATTGAGAATAGATAATAGACCAAACCGCTGAGAGTCAGCGATCATGCTGACAGTGGGGATACCCCAGATAGCTCATCATGTCCGCTTGAACTACGGCTCTACGCCCCTTAACATGCCAAGCAAATAATTAATCCATATATATATATATATATATATATATATATATAATCAGTAGTGTATATGTAAGCCGAGGGGGTACACTTCTATATCCTGTTTATTATCGTACCATTGACAAACGTTTTTATAATATTTATTTAACGTCCTATTAGTATTATAAAAATATACAAAATAACTTCTTGTAACTTTAATAACCCGCTACATTGTATCCCCAGTAAGACTAGCAGATGGCCTCGAAGAAATCCACGCACTAGTCGATATTTTCTAAGCAGATTGCAAGGAACAACCTGGAGAAAAACGCAGTAGGCATCGCATACGAAGTAGTAGTTTAGAAAAGTCTTCGCAAACGGCTGTCACAATTCTTTTCTAACAGTACAATCTACTACTGCCTAGTAGTGCATTGACCATGTCAACCTCTTTTTTGGCTATACTTCTGCGTATGCCTTTTATTCGGTGCATGTTGTTGCAAAGTCTACAGCCAATAAAAGTAAGCCAATCGGAGATGAAGATCAGAGAGCTGCATCTCTCTACAACAGATGACAGACAGAAGATCCGCAAATTCATATCCGTATCGCACGTGAGTGACATTGGTGCGAATATTTGTGAATCACAGAATGCTCTCGCCACTTGACGCGCCACGCATGTCTGCCTGTCTGTCTATACCGATTGGTAAACCCCCGAAGGGCGCTCGGCCGCGATGAAACCGTTCGAAGCCGAACAACACTATCCAAGATGGTGGGGCAACCGTGAAATTGGTGACATCAAATCGGAACTATCAAACTGACACCGCTAGCTAAATAACATAGAGCTGTACACTGCACTATATATGTGTGTGTGTATGTACGCGGAAAGACGGGCATAAGAATAGACTTCAGAAGTACTCTAGTATGCTCGAATAACGATTTCTAACTTGTGACCGACACACTATGTGTTCAGACACCGCGCACACATACACCTGTAGCGTTTCGACGCGACTTTTTTTCCATGATACATATATGCCTCCGTATCTCGTGTTTGTCGTACTCACCGGAGCACGGAGACAACCCTGCAGAGGGACATGGCTGGACGGCTGTGCCTGTAGGAGCTGCAGTAACCGAGTGGTTAGTTCCTCGCAGGGGTAGTTAGCCCTTAGTTGTATATGCAGTCGTCGTCGTCGTCGTCGTCGGCAAAGCAACCGCAGTAGAACGATGATGGGTCGAACTGATGTGGACGGGTAGCCAACGGCTCGTCGAAACAGACGAACAAATTTAGACAGACAGACCCACACGACCTAGGAGTACGACAGCAGGCACACGCGGCCGTTGGACGAAACGCTCGGTGCGTCGTGGTGGCGATAAAATATTGGCTGTTCGTTCGTTCGCGCGCGCTCGAGCCGCAGCAAAAAGGACAGCCTGCCCCGCCGGTCCTGGGCCTATCGTCAAGTGTGCCGCACGAGATCCTTCACCACGACAACAACAACAACAACAACAACAACGACAACAATAACACTAACAACATGAACAACAAAGGCAACAACAGCAACAAGCCACGATGAAACAACACTCGATAGCAGTGCCGAGCACGGCGGCGGTCGGTCGCAGTGGCAAGTTCAGACGCCGGCAGTCACGTAGCAGAAGCGCTACCAGCACCAGCACCAGTAGAGACAGGGACAAGCGATTATCACCGATTAGATTAGATTCGATTAGATAAGATTCGCTCACATCGGCGGCCCATAGCCCAGCTAGAGATAACGAGGTCGCTTTGCTCTATCACCCATCCAACGACTATCTCGGCGGCTACGCACTATCAGCTGTGCTGTTGACGAGAGACACGCAAGATATAAGCGTACCCCCCCGAGGCGAGGGCAATACGAATGAATGTGTGCGTTATACAATATATATACATATATATATATATATATATATATATATATATATATATATGTATGTGTGTGTGTAGTTGCAAGCGCAGATTTCGCATGCATAGATCTTGCACACAAACGTCAGAGATATAGATAGATTGATTTCGAGTAGGCGGTAGAGAAGGAAAATTGCGTGCGTATTGACTTCAAGTGGCTGAGAAAAGATATGAATATATATATATATATATATATATATATATATATATATATATATATTCATATATATATTTACACATACTTTTGGGCAAAACATTCTGACAATATGTCTATTGCATTGCTTTTGTATACAAATATATATGAAATACAACGAATAATGGTGTCGTTGAGAAGAAGGTGCACATTAGTTGGCGCTCACTAAACCACACTATAATAATAACTGAGCTCATAAACGCAAAACGAGCAAAGCGCTGAACAATTATCTAGACGTGGTGGTATCTCAAGCATAAAGAAGAGCCGGTATCCAAGTGTTCACTGCCGCGCCGCCCTTGTTCCAGGGGTAATCGATCTATAGACCTGTGTGTTATTGTCGTGGTGTCATTTGAACAACAGCACACAGAAAATCAAAGAACTACAATAAGTACTATTAACACTATAAATAACTGGAATGACTGAAGTAAAACGATGTATCAAACACGGATGTTCTTCTGTAAGAAGAGTGTGTTTGAAGATAATAATAATAATAAACTGAACTAAACGCGCAAGGATAGCGTAGTATTTTCAAGAATACTGACTTCTTGTGAAGTTCCCCCCTCCCGCTCGGAGGTAGTACGTTAGCTTTAGCATTGGCGGTCATTAACTTTAGCATTGGCGGTCATATCGAGCACCCGCGCAGTACTAATCGCCTCCCCCCTTATCACCACCCTTTCATTTAGACGTAACATTTCGCACCACAACAAGATCGGCGTCCCTCAGTGTCTCTTTCATCCACGTGATGGTATCTTATGCTATGTTGCCAGCTGGGCGACTTCCTACTGATTAAAATCCTTTCTTACTTATCAGTGTGCGCGCAGGCGTTCGAAAGGCGTCGTTCTCCGGTCGAGCGGATCGCGTGCTGTACTGTGCGTGGAGAAGCGGTCACACTGGCGTCTGTCGTTCTGGGCTGCTCTGCTCTGCTCAATGCTCAACGGCAGCTCGAATAATTTAATTAACAACACGGAAGAGGCCGCCATCCATCGAGAGAAGCTTCATTCAGACAACAAACAAGACAGGCGGCGTTGAATATTCAGCCGTACGGCTAGATGAATGTGTCTCTGTTAACAGTGGAGAGCGGGCCTGTTTCTAAACGTACATCTAAGACAGACAATGCGAACAGAACCACAAAACTCGTTGCATTACTGCAGACGAGTAGTAATGCGTTTGTTACTACATTCCTGCGGATCGAGCTTTTATCTAGCTAGAACATAGTCCTGCGACCTGTGTACCTGTTACCTGTACACCTATCGGGCCTTAGAGAGTCAGTTGGCGTCGTGCTGTCCTAGATTAGGAGCCGCCCGTCTTGAACGTACAATGATTGTTTTCTTGTTTGTTTACTTGTGGTGGGGAAGAGAAGTTTACACGCTCTGCCAATCAATCAATCAATCGACACAATTGTCAACCTGTGAGCTAACTAAATGACCAGAAATCAACGTGTCGTATTTTCGGGACAGCGCCTGCTGTCTCGGAGTAGCTCCGTGGACTGTCCGCGCAGGTAGGCGATTCGCGGACCGAGCGCAATCCGCTCATTCGAGAGTGTGGTTTGCACACAAGTACTTTATGTCCTGGTCACCGGCTCCTAACACCACTCGTTGAGCATGAACTCTGCTAGATTAGATAAGAGTTATCTTTTTTTTTCAAGTTAAATAAAGCTAAGCGGACGGATATGAAGCTTCTCTCTCGGGCGAAACATTCGAAGTCGGGCGGCTCCGAATTCCGAATGTCTCGAAATCTTGGAGGGTCAGCTGATTATCGAACTGTTTTGGCTGGTTGTTGTGTTGATGTGCGCGTTCTCTGTTCCATAACGAGAGTCTGCCGAGTCGAGAGTTACGACAAGGTAGAGCAGAGAAGACGCTGCAAAAGGGCAGAAATGTCGCTCGGAGGGTAAGTTACATTACAGAATATGACACTGTCGCTGGGTTTGCTCTCATCGAGTTCAAGTCGAACTCGTTTGGCAGATACTCGATATAATGTTTGTGCTTGTCTGTGCTTATATCCCATCGCTTGAAACAGCGTTAACCAAACAGCAAGGGATGATTTAATAAAGGTGCTTGTGTGAGGGTGTCGGGCTAGTCTTCCACAAGAGTTCGAGCACACTTGGTACTCAATTGATTCAATGCTATATTATATCACATCTATATTTGAGCAGAGTTGCAAATTTATTTCTACTCAGCCATTGAGGTGGACGGCTGTTTTCATAGGGACGTCGTAGCGCTCCCACAACGTATGCGGGTAAAGAAGCAAAATAAATATATGTCTCCTTGTAATTTTATACAAGTACGCGGGGAGGCAATCGCAATTATGTCGGACTGCGCCTAATATCCGGTCTACCCGTCCGAGATATGTGAAAACGCTTTCAGTTCGCGACCATCAATACATACATAGCAAAACAACATTCTTAAAAAAATGTTTCAGCTCTAACGTAACATACTAGTGGCTTCTTTTCGTATTAAATCTGTGCAATCGTGAATAACGTTCTTTAATACCTGGGATCCAGGAGCCCTTATCTCAACCCTCCAGTTGGTGACGTCGTGGTCTAGGCGGATAGGGGTGCACTAGTCGTGGTTGTCAGCTACCGGGGTATCGCCCGTGTGATTCCCGTTGTTGATCAAATTTTGTTTTGGGCGATGCTCATCAAGAATTGATGATAAATGATGATAAGCAACACACGAATGAGAGCCAACGGCCATGCTGCCGCCACAAGGACTGCTGGGGAAACTCTACATATCTCAATATGTCCTTGCTGTCTGTTCTCGGTGCACTGGAGAAAGGCCCTATAGCGATGCCAAGTCTGTAGGGGATGAGAGAATGTTGTCAAGTTGGTGACGTCGAAAACAGAGACACTGGCGGAGAAAATACAATGCTTTTTTTGTGTTCACTTCACCAACCATCTGTGAGCTCTACGAGCAAGCTCTTAGGTCTCACGTATCATGCATACGTGGTGACGCATGTTTGAAAGTGTTTCTCAAATATAAAATAAAATACTGTATATATTTTGGCTGTATAATTCGTTTCTTCCTGGACTATATAGTTCGATTTATGTATTATGAATTAACCGTCAAACCACGCTTCGTGGAGCGATTTTCGGCCTTTTTCTAATATTTGCCAGCTTCTTGGCGCGGGGATCGAGTTGTGTACAACCGGCATTTAATTAGCCTTCTGCGTACAAAATCAAAGTGTTAT
The DNA here is from genome assembly GCA_003439945.1 of Dermanyssus gallinae. Lineage (NCBI taxonomy): Eukaryota > Metazoa > Arthropoda > Arachnida > Mesostigmata > Dermanyssidae > Dermanyssus > Dermanyssus gallinae. The sequence continues at coordinate 406,706 of QVRM01001737.1, forward strand.
ATAGAAGAATCTGCGTCCTACAATTTGAGTGTTTACTAATATAATGGCGCGTGATATAATAAAATTGATATACTTCAACGGTCGTATGTAACATCTCGGAGGCGTGTTCCTATAACAGATATATATATATATATATATATATATATACATATATATATGGAGAGAGAGAAGGCGTTTAACGTTGTGCTATATCGCCATACTGGCATGCTGTCCTTCTGACGCGCTTGCAGGTTCTTCCGTGTTGTAGGTCGCCAAATGAATCGGGCGTTCCAGGTGAAGCCCTATGAGGGCCAGGTGTGCAGTCGCACCGGGGCCTACCGGCCCGCTCCGGACCTCATGAGTTTTCCGCTAACCAAGGTTCGATTTGTCGAGTTGCGCCGTGATATACACCAGTTGTATCTGTAGTAGTAGTTGATATACGGCAGCTGTTTCTTGTTTTGCCGTGCGAGATGAAATTGCTTGCTTTGCTGGGGATGTAACAGCACGAAGTGTATTAGATGGCTGGTGACTCATTTTAAATGGGGTCGCTACAGAGCACGACATTCCCCCCCCCCACACACACACCACCACCATTCGAAGCGATCTGTCTCAAAGCTAAATCTACAATCTCTGTAGATTTAGGTAAAATTTATTATAATTATAGTTAATTAAAAACCGATTGTCCCCAGTGTACGTGTGGGGCCATTGTGCTGGTGGTAGCTGTCAGTCGTTCAAAGCGTAAACGAGTAAAAGAGTTAAGTGCGACCAGTGTTTCGAACTATCTGCTTGTAGTTCTATAGTCGTAGTCGTGTATCTACTATAGTCGTTTCTTCTTGGCCTCGTATTATTATTATTATTGTTCAGTATCATAATTAGTTTGTATTTACATCTAGGTTTATCGGGTGCCCCACCACCGTGCACGAGAGCGTAAAAATATTGCGGCAAATAATGGGGTTGTATTCTTCTATTGGTCGTTTTGCTAATTCGCGTGTTTCAACTGTTCGTTGTTAATGACCAACATAGCCTAAAGGGAAAGTCATTGCCTTGCCTTCAGTAGTAGGTCGTGGGTACAAGACATGGACCGGCTACTCTTAAATTTTATTTCATGGTTTCCAATGTACACAAGGCGGACGCCAGAATGGACTGTAATAGGCTAAAGTACGACAAAAAATCGGGGACCAAAAATCCAGCTAGCCCCCCCTACCGTCTAGCCCCCCCCCCTACCTGCATTATAATAATTATTTTTGGCATGTGTTTGGCGTACATTATCCAATGACACATTTGCCAGAAAGTTGTATGTTTCAAAACGAATTTGCACGAAAAATGCAACGATCATGTATGTGTATGACACTGGAAACCATGCTGCTGGAACTATATGTAGTCTAAAAAATATCTAGATAACATTTATACCATACAATAACTATATATATATATATATATATATATATATATATATTGTATTTCTGCGGCAGGTATTTCTCGTAGTGATTCCCGGCGTGACGGTCGGCGCGTCGATCTCAAAGTACGGAGCGGCGTTCCTCGAGGAGCACGACATCTTTGTGCCTTCCGATGATGACGACGATTAGAGATAGGGATCGTGTCCTCAAAAGTTGAAGCCATGACAACAGCATCATCAATAGCAACAGCTGCAGCCGAAGAGAACGACCCAAAGTTGGCGTCTCAATCTGCCTCACTATAGTGTTTCCGGCTCTGCTTCGACTAGCGCCGGTGGTATTGTGTTAGCGCGGTATTGTATTGGACATCTCCTCTCGAAGTACACGGTAGCATAACTGACAGAAGCCGAGAGAAACAGCAAGCGTCTGCCACAGTAGCTTTAATATTGGAGTGCTTTTCATTCTTGTTTATTTACATCACATGTTATCATCCATCCTGGTGACTACGAATTGACCGGGCCACATAGCCTATAGATTGAGACGGGGCGTTATTCTTGTTTTCTACACGGGTTCATTTGAACTCTCCAATGCGGGACAGTTGTCGATGAAAATCCTGTATGTAATTGCAAGTCTACAATAGACAAGTTTACCTCATTTGACTATCATAATCATTATGTCGGTTATCTTGAACTATATCGAGCCATTATTCACTATTCTCACTACGGTCATTATCGAGACTATGCCTCACAACTAGTCTATAAACGGTTTAATGCATTCGCTATGGGAGTATTGCATTGTTAGACGCAGTTTGTCTGTTATTGCGTCCTAGTTCGTTTGTTTGGTTTATCGTTATCACAATCATTGTTGACATTATTATCGTTGTTATTATGACTAAGCTAACAGCAATAGCTTATCCAGTTTGCCGCCGTGGTATTGTGGTGCCACTGAATTGGTGCAACTCTAGTCGATTCTATTTGCTGATAGATAGATAAATAGATGGAATGATGCCAAATATATGTGTGTATTTGCTGATTGATAGCATTTGTGTTAAAATCACGACGACGGTATGATACAAACTGTGCGAAAAGAAAACACACGTTACTCCTAATTGGCATCACACGATTTGTTGCTGTTGCCGCCATGAAAGCGTAGACCGTATATGGGCCCGTCGTTCGCGTCTCATTTGTTATGCTTGTCTGCGAGGGTGCAATCGGACAGTGGTTCTTTGTTGTCTTGGAAGGTTTGTTACTTATCCTCGTTAGTTAGTCAGTTAGTTGAGTGTCTATGTCTGCGTTTGCTTTTGCGGTGGGTACAAAAGCGTGTATTCCAGAAACACTGCGAATCATCGACTAATTATCGAATAAATGTTATTTGAATATTACCTACGTGTATTGGCTGTATGTGGATCCGTACCCCGCTTCGTGACATGTGGCATGGTATCGGAAACGCTAGAGCGCTTTATTTTGGAATGCAGCAACGGCCCTACTGGGCGATGACGAGTATTTTGTTCGACAGACAACTGGGCTTCACGACACCATTCAGGATACGAAAGGCATCTTAACGAGTTGGGCAAATGAAACTCGAATTATATGCTGAGATTGCCTGCTCCGTTTGATGGAGGAACGTTGTGCTGACAGATTGCGGGGATTCCCCGGGAGCGCAAAGCTGAGAATAAACTGATACAATATCTTACCTGGCATGCACTAGCCCATCTATATACGTATGAATAGCTGCGTGTGTATAGCAAGTGCATTTTAAGAGTACTTCCGTGGGCTTTGTCGAAATCATCATTTTTTTTAGTTAGCGTCGATCTTTAAGAAAAGGCCTATTGTTTCTTAATGATGATTCATTTACAATCGATTCGACTGATTTAAAACGATTATCAGCTGTCTAGGTTTCTATTTTTAATTAAGTTAAAATACAGTTAAAAATTATAATAAATCATAATGAGCCAAGCGCTCTGGAAATAGTTTTTGAGCATGCTTTCACGCCCACAATACTTCTGTATACTTGAAAGGTAGATATTATGTTAAAATATCGTAACTTCTTGCTTCAACTCTCTAGTGGAAAAGTATTAGATGAGCGCTATTTTGAGCCTTAAATTGATTGTATTTTTGCTGGTAGTTGACAGACAAGACGACATCTTGTACAGCGAAGGTAAACGCGACGAGATCTAATATTACCACGAGGGAGTCTATAGGCCCAACTTTGCGTTCGCTCGTTTGGACCCAGCAAAAAGATGGTGTTTTAATACACATCGTGCTTAAAACCGACACCTGGAAGACCAAATGTAGTGTAGTCATTGTGCGGCGTAAGACACGTGACTTTCTATTGATTCGAGTGCTTTATGGATAAAACATTCAATTACCTAACTTTAACGCAAAGCCACCGTGTTTTTGTCCATGTTTATTTTTATTGGTATGCTCAGATAAAACGCTTTAAATTGCCTTTGATGATGGTAGCGGGTTCCCTGTTTGGCCGAAAGCTATACAGTCCGTTATGTGGTGAGCAAGGCTTTCTTAACTCGTGTACACCTCATCGGTCCCAGAAGTCGTTCGCCTAGATGTAGATTGTAAGCGGCTCCACAGAGTTCGTGATCTTCATCCTCGTGGTCTTCAGTCGGTTCCAGAAGAATTGAGAACGTATCTGCCACGTTCCCCATCTGAGGAGTTAGGGAAGGTGACAAACAAGGCAAATTTGCCAGTTAATGCAGTGTATTTCATATATATATTCTTTCAGACGAAATAAATGTTTTTGTCCTTTACATGGTGGTGTTTTTGTCCGACATAGGAGCACAAAATGTACAACTGCGAGACAACCAAGCACACCGTCGTGTTTGTGAGAAATTTCTACTTTTTTTTGAAGAACATGTAAAGCCGGTCAGAAGATGCGACATGGTCGTTTAGAACAGAATTCCCAAAAATGAAGTTATTTTATTAGCTTTCACACCAAATACCTCCGAATCATAACCCTACGGCCAATCACAGCGCTCAAAACTAGCACATTCAGGCAAACGCAGAACGCTCAAAAAAACGCTCAGGATAATTTTGGTACCAAATCTATGGCAATGCAAGCTGTGGTTGCGGAGTAATTAAGATTTTTCGGCGGGCATGTCGAGATTAAGTGCATGCATAAATGAGTGCGTAGCGGCGTCGGCGGTAGTAACTTCATTTTTGCGAATTCTGTTCTAAACGACCATGTCGCATCTTCTGACCGGCGTTATATATCCTTCGAAGGAAGCATATTTTTTTCACGAACACGACGGTATGCTTAGTTTCTGTATAGGAGGACTGGTCTCGCAATTGCACATTTTGTGCTCCTATGTCGGGAAAAAACACCAGTGTCACAAATTGTAGTAATTTCATTCTCACTCCAAAGCAAGACTTCTCAGAGACAATGTACCATTGGACAAAAATGTTTGCTTTACCGAGCTTTACAATTCCATATATCGCTATTCACATAGTCCTGGACCACCCTGTAAATCGACTATAAAATTGTAATATAGATGATTTAAACTTAACTATACTATAAGAGAGCCAGCATTAGACCAAAAAGATTCATTTTTCTTAGTCAAGCGGATATTCCACTAAACGAAGAGGAATAACAAAAGATCTTGTATAATGCTAAATTAATAATAAAAATATATTGGTAATATTCTTTTTACGTGATAACCTTGAAGGACTTGAAGATAATTCATCAAAGCTGATTATCAGAACTCGAATACTAAATATGTAATAGATCAGTGCGTTGAGCTATCAATCGACTAGTTTTATGTGTGAACATAATGCAGTATATATATATATATATATATATATATATATAATCACTTGTGGATGTGTTTTGTTCCAGTCATGCAATTCTATAAAATCCCAATTCGAAGTCTGTTTATGTCATACAAATGATTTCGTTCAAAATCAAAACATTATGCAAAGCTATATATATATATATATATATATATATATATATATATATATATATATATATATATATATATATATATATATATATATATATGTTATTACACAGCCACGGGTTATAACACATATAAAACGGAATGAGACTAAGGCCGTGCCTGTTCACTGAAGAGAACGTCCTCTGGGGCACAGTTTGGCTCGGATATGGGGCACCAACGGAGCATCAGACCGTCTAACGGACCATTTGCCACGGTTGGTAATGTTATCGACGTGCTTATCTTGCTCAACGAGATTGTCTGCAATCGAAGAGATTAATAAAAGCATAATTTTAGCATTCAGCCGCAAATTACAATGAACCCAATAAAAAAAAAATTTGAAGGTGTACCTGTATATCGATCTGACTGGCAAGACATCGCTTCTCAAAATGTGCCTTTGCAAGAGGACAAGTTGTTCGATGGAAGAGCTGAACATGCCAACGTGTTTGAACATGTTTTTCGTCTACATCCGACGTTGGCTAGCAAAAGAATAATAGAAAGAGATAATCGAGAACAGCTGCAAAAATCAAGGCCTGTGATGCTTAAGTCTTCATCTTTTACGTTCATTACCTGAAACATTGCCATAACGCTCATAAAGCAAACATATTTAGGAAATAGCGCATTTCAGGAGATCACACCGCCGCATATAGATCGTATTCCAGTCGTTAACGTCCCCTCTCTCTTAAAATGCAACTTTGCGGAATGGTCTTTCGAACACATTAATATGTTCAGTTCGTACACATACGCATGTCTTCTTTTGCACTAGCACATTTTGCGAAGCCGGCCGCCCCAGTGGTATAATTTCGTCCTCACTCCTAAACAAGAGGTATCCACCCCCATTCCATTGAAAAACCTCGTTCAACTTTATAAAGGTTAATCAACGACGAAGACGAAATTCATCTTGCAGCAATTTATACCCCATTTAACCCATAATTTTAAGCAATTTAACCCAAGAACGCCACGACGCGTCACGACATGTTGCGCGACCGAGCAAGGCGCATACGAATCTTCAAGTAAGCTTTCTACTTTCACATACTACCAATACAGAAGTAGGTGATTGCCTATACTTTGCCTTGCGGTGATCTCTCGAGACTTGTTGTCTGAACAACCGATAGGACTTTGCTTGGCAGTCACTGCAACGTCGGCCTAATACCGTTAGTCAAAGTCTATGTAAAACACGTATGCAAACACTTTTTATTTGCTATTCTATAACCCTCATCCGTATCATTTACAATCGTGATATCGCTTGCGAACGTTTTTAGATTGGTGATGTACCTGGGAAATGAAATCGCCCGTTAGATAGGTATACAGGTAGATATGAATGAATGAATGAACAAAAAAGGTTTTCATCCGTACGTCAAACATTTCGATTTGTCCAGGCCTAGACACTCTGCGGCCGGTCCAGCAAGACTTGACGGTTGTGTCCCAGAAGGAGGATTCGCCGGTGGTCTCAACACGAACAAGTACGCGCGTCTTCTTCGGGGTAGTCGGCAGCGCTATGCTAGCAGGCGTGTCAATGCTATGCAGCGGCACAGTGTACGAATATTTACGATTCTGCACCGCTCTGAAAATACAATAAATAAATATATATATGTATGTATGTATATATATATATATATATATATATATATATATATATATATATATATATATATATATATATATATATATATACATATATATATATATATATATATATATATATATATATATATATATATATATACATATATATATATATATATATAGAAAATATTGTGATGATTTATTAATCATTTACAATACGTTTGCACACTCGGCAGTGCTCGCCTTAATAAAAATGGTGGTAAAAAGGTGTCACGTGAAGTTAAGAGTCAGTTGTCCGTGTCCTTGCTGGATGGTAGCCCCCGCTCTTATGGACACGGTGCGAGCGGTATATCCTCAAGGTTCCTTGCAAAGTTAAAACGGTGAGATCCATAAGATTCCTCTTCGTGACGCCGAGCCCCAAGAGCGTCCTCGCAGATTCGGAGTCCCATACACCACTCATAGAGATAGTGATGGATCCGAATCTGCGAGGTATACATATATACATATATATATATATATATATATATATATATATATATATATATATATATATATATATATATGTATATATGTATGTATATATATATATATATATACATATATATATACATATGTATATATATATATATATATATACATATACATACATATAATCATTTATTTATGTGTGACAAAGTATACAATTGTGGTGTAAGAACATGTGCACAACCCGCTCGGGGCAAAACTCAAGGTGTTAGGTCCAGGCTTGGGCTGGTCCACCTAGCCAGGGTACCTCTCACCGAAGCGGCATTCCCCCTCTGAACGTCTAATGAGAGACGTTGTAGTAGATATTCGCCTGCCCTCTTGTCTCCTGTAGCGAGTGCCAGTTTTCTCCCGACGTCGTTGAGCAGTTTCTTCGTGAGCACTCCAGGCCCGCCCAATGTCTCGAATGCGAGAGGTGAGAACAGGTGTGGGTAGCCGACACTGGAGTACTTTCTGCACTTGGCTGCCTCCGCCAGGGCTACCGCGTGTCCAGGGCGGGCTGCGCCCGTACCGACCATTGAGGGGGCTAAAGAGTCGGTTACGGTCGCGTCCCATACCAGCATTTGGCCCCGCTCGAACGGAGTCAAGGTCATACCATCTGGTCTCCTGGCATCATCTCTGACTAAGCCAGACGGCTCCAAAATGCATGGGTAGCCTGCCGATCGCAGCCCCCTGCTGAATGTCTCATTCAGGGCTGAGTGACGCGCGATTCTACCTGAACTTTGGGGACAGGAAAGTCCGTGGTGGCCTAGGGAATCGACCTCGTCACCGCATCTGCACCGGTGTGGGGAGACTAGCTCTGCTCCCAGCCTCAACCCGACTAGTATGCGAGTGGACTCGTCGTCCAGGAGGGTGCCTAGCTGAGGGCTTGGGAGGGCCTGCAGCCATGCACCTGCACCCGGTGAAGAAACTGCCAGTAGCCTCGCTTTGTTGGCGGCCGTAGTTGTTCGGTCCCATAAGCCATTCCAACGACCGTTGTTTGCCAGCTCTGACCACGCGCGCTGAAATGAGGGGGTCTCCGGTAGAGACCCACAAAATGCAATGGCATCTTCCTGAGTTCGTTCAAGCGTAGCTCGAAAATTTGAAACTGCTTCGGGGTCCAGAATAGCTTCAACGCCACTCGTCGCCGAATGCAAGGATGCGATGTGTGCTGCGATTGCAAGAGAAACTGCTTCAGGCAGGCCCAGTCCACCTCTGGCTACCGGTAAGGCGGCTTGAACTAAGGGGTCGTTTCGCAACCGCAGGTTAAGTATAGATTCCAACGCCAGGCCTAGCTTCAAGTTTATTTCCTCCAACTGGGGCGAGAAGGCTGAACACTTGATTCCCCTGAACAGGTAGTTTAGCCTTGACGCAGAGAAACATGCGCGCAGAAGGTACAACCCCCGGTGAGCGCCCAGCTGGGGAAGGCGATTGAAGCCGATCTCGAGCTTTTCTCTTTCTTGTTCGATTTTCGGTCCAAGGTGGCAAGAAAACAGGGGTACCCCGAGGAGGTCCAAGTCGTCGCCTGTTACGCGGCACCCCGGAAGAAGATCCCGTAAAGCGGAGATATCGGCTGTACCTGAGCCGATAATGTGAACCTCACACTTGGTTGGGTTCAGCTCCAGGCCACTGCATGTAGCGAAACTTAAGATCTTCTTTATGTCCTCACAGACCGTACCAATGTTGCCTGCGATGACCCCGTCATCTAAATACCAAAGGTTGAGTGGACTCTCGAGTGAGTTCACCAAGTCCTTAACGGCAAGACAGAACAGAGGGGGGGCGAGGGGGTCTCCTTGCTGAACCCCTACAGCCGAGGTGAGCAGTGCCGAGGGTAAAACCAAGTGCGACGAATCACCGTAGGCCAATTTCACTTGGTGATAGATGCCAGGGGCCTCATCTCCGACCACTCTCAACAGGTGATCCCTTTTCACAGTGTTAAAAGCGTTCTTAAAATCAAGCTTAACTAGCACGGACGAATCGATTCGAGAATCTATAAAAGCCCTGGTGGCGTGGATCATTATTTCAGCACCCCCCTTGGCGTAAAAACCCAACTGGTGGGGCCCAATTGCTAGGTTGATAAGATCTCTAGAATCCCTCACTGCTAATTTTGCCGCGACCCTACGTAGTACTGAAGAGCAAGCGATAGGTCTGAACGAGCCGTCTTTCTTCTTCAGCGCAAACAGTCTCGCTCCGAAGATGAGGGGACACCACCTTGGATGCGGGGCTCCCCATCGCAGTAGGTCAATTACCTTCGCTAGGGCCTTACTAAGTGTGTCGGATGAGCAGCCGAGAGTCGGTGACAGAAGGTCCTGTAGGAGTCGAGGTCTCATAAAATCCAGGCCCGCGCTCGAACTCTTTGCAAATGATCCGACAGCAAAACGAACATCCTCGGCCGACGTAGATGAAGGTAAGAGCTGTAAGGGTGGGGGAGACGGCCAGCACAAGTCCGGTTGCGCGGGGGGGTATATATATATATATATATATATATATATATATATATATATATATATATTAAAGCTACAAAAAGTCTTTTCGGATTTGGCGCTATAAAGAAAACACATATATAGGAGACACGGGAGGTCTTATTTATTGAATTATATATTCTCCGCCGGAAGACACAACCTCTGCCCAACGATTTACAAGGTTTTCGATTCCTAAATAATCTTCCAAATTTCCAAAAAAATCCAAAATATTCTTCCAGTCCAGAACGCACGTGTTCGATAGAAGTGAATTTTTGACCACGTAAAAATGTTTGCATTGATCTGAATAGGTGGTAATCAGATGGTGCTAAGTCGGGGAATATGGTGGATGTTCCAAAAGTTCCCATTTTGGCTGGGAAATTTTCGAAAGGGTCTCCCTACCCACGTGGGGCCTTGCGTTGTCTTGGTGGAACAGAACACCCTTCCTTGAAATTAGTGCAGGGTACGACTGCTTAAATTTTTCGTGAACCTTTTCGAGTTGTTGACAGTACACGGCCGTATTTATCGTCTGGTTACGCGGTAAAAGTTCATAGTGCACTATTCCGCCCACATTCCACCAAATACACAATACATTTTTTTTTCCTTTTGGAACTTCTCAAACCACTTTTGGCACATTCTGTCTGTTCACTCATTCCATTTTTAAACTCATGGAGTAGAATCGCCCGAATTTGGCATTTTTCTACCTCCATTTTGCAGCACTTCTACGAACAAACGGCTAAACAGATTTCAAAATGGTTGAGACTAGCAGATTCCCCGCTCTTTTTCACATGAAAACAACAAACAGTGAGCCAATGATCTATGTCTAGGCGCCGGGGCGCGCGCTGTGAAAGCCGCGCAAGCGCCAATCCGAAAAGACTTTTTTGTAGACCATATATATATATATATATATATATATATATATATATATATATATACATATTTATATATCCCTCATAGCTACATAAACCGCATAGTAAAAAATAGCGGATTACCTTTCCTGTGTGACCTACAAAAATAAATGCTGCTAATAATTCCCTATTCCCGTTCGGTTTTTAGGCATCCTTATTGCGGAATTAATTTTGCTAACATAGCATCACATGCCAATGAGTCGTGGTACATCTATAGTGGCTCAAAAGAGTATTTCGGACGCGCTGTACTTACTAAATAATAAATTGTTTTGGTTTTCTAACATTTGATATCAACGCAAAAAGGAAAATACATTTAGTTTTTAACACGAGGGAAAATTATCCCGGACGGAAATTATAGGACTCTCTCGGCAATCATTAGACCCTGAAAACCACATTTAAATAACCTGGTTTAAAGTTAAGTAAATCGCACGCTTCTTTTTATAAAGACCAAACTTTTAACTCACGCACTTTTATACTTGGTACATTTGCGTAATCTGAGGAGCTCATTTAGTAAGCCGGGCGTATCGAACAGTCTCGACTGGAGCTCTCCTGGTCTTAGCCAAGATGCTGCCTTGGGACCTCCTAGTGGCGGAACGAAGTAAAATGTATCTAGACGAAGGTCTGGATCTCACCAGGGCCAGGGGTGCCACCATATCGGCCTGACATGAGGAATGGGCGCAGGTAAGACCCAATGTGACCACAGGGAGCTGAACCAAGAGTCTGATACCGGACCTCAGGGTATAGTATGACCGCCGACACGGGGAGTTTTCCTACTGGACGACTCAGGTTCTGACTGGACACGGCTAGTTCCAGAGCTACATGTCAAGGATCAAGAAGGCCATCAGCGATATCTGCGTACTGTGCGACTCTGGAGAGACTGACATTGTGGGTACTGTTCTGCGGTGTGATGCTCATAGGGAGGCACTGCACGCAGCACCAACCGCTGTGAGAGGTCGACCCATCAAGGAGGTGATCGCCCATATGATGATTCCGGCGGAGACATGGAGGGAGGTGACGAACTTGTTCGACGCCGTTTTGACACTTAAGACAGCCAAGGAAACGGCCAGGCGGGAGAGGTTTTAGCGGGTCTCTCGGGAGAGTGGTCGAGACGAAGAGCCGAGGAAGGGGGAGGGGGTGGGGAGCAGCCAGGCCCTCATGGTCTCGACGCACCCTCATAGGACGAATTACAAAATGGCATCCCCCTATCCAACCGCAGGTAGACGTGCGGGATGATAATCAGGGATAGAGCTGATTGAAGGAGAACGGCAGAGACGCCTCTCCCACGGCTTCGAAGTAAGGCCAAAGTAATACCGAGCCTGGGGGGTGGGGAGGAATCCGGGTTTAGTGGGTTTGCGAGTCTCACACTAGTCACGCAGGCTGCTAGTGGCGCATGTGCATCATGCATTCCCGAAACCTCCCAGAAAAAAAGGAGCTCATTTAGTGACTACTGCGTTTCGACGATGGATTAAGGACGACGATGATTAAGGATGATAAGCCATGATTGATGACCAATCCATACAGCTCCATCGCATAGATATCTACCACCGGAAGATTGTATATATTTTCATTCGATGGCAGAATACGATTTTCTGGCAGAATACGTTTATGGTCGTGACTCTCAAGCCGTATATTTCTAAGGCAAGGCAAGTATCGGAACTCTTTAGCAGACCCCACAGACGGCCACCACGATTACCCACTGTCAGGCACTACTAATAGTTCCTTTAAAGTTTTTACATTTAGGTTGAGCCTAATTGCTCCAACCTTCGCCAGGCGTTTGTGACCCCATAAAGTTAAGGATTGCCACCATGAGGCGTCACCTATCTTTGACAAAATTTCGCAGAGGTTCTCAACCGTCCTCGTAATCACAGCCGGGATCCCGTTGAGCACGGTCTGTGATCCTGAGCTGACTACGACTTCTTGGTATTGTACTCGTTTTGCGTGCTGTTGTTAAATAACCGGTCAGAATACTGGCCGGCGACTTTACGCATCTTCTGTCGGCAAATGGCAGGACTGTAGCGTCCTCGGTCCGGCAGCACGGGCCAGACCCAGATAGTAGTCGCATTTGATTCCACCGGCCACCCACGCTCCGTAGTCTATCTACTTCGCACTATCCTACCAGGTAGTCGTCACTGGTGGTAGGAGGACTGCGTTGTAAATCAGCGCGTAGACTAGAATGATAGACACAGCCAGAGATGGGGAAGTATGTACACGTCCAGCAACAAGCTGCCCGCACGTACTTGTATACAGGACGAACAAGCTGCATACACGTGTATATACGGAAGCTTGAATTGAGGCGTTAAGTAGGTTGGTTTGAAGTCTATATACAGATATATATATATACATACACAAGAGCTGTCACTACCGGTACTCACCCGTCGGATTTGTCGCGGGGATCGATTTGCGCGGCCCACGTCGTTGACCACTCGAACACGAGACGCGATGCAGCCGATGACGGCTCGCCCAGCACTGCGTACAGAACCCCGTCGTCCATCACGCAGCGGATTGGAAATCGCCGGCCTCGCTTATACACGCCCCGCGTCGACAGCGGATGAACGAGCGCCGACGGCACGATGTGTTCTTCGTCGTCAACGGCTGCGGCCACCCTATTTCCTTCTCCGATAAGAGACACCACATAGCAACACTTCGCGCGGAAAGCGAGACAGTTTCAAGCGTGCATCGTATTAGCCACAACGATATACGCGCAGGTACACACATATACGCAGTACAAACTAGACAGTGATCGAGATCAGTCTAGTACGTCTCCTACACTCGGGTGTCCCTTTTTGTACTCGAACCTGTCATATAGTCATATAGGCGTGTAGTATGAGGGGTTAGAATAATACTAATCATCATAACAGTAGCAGAAATAGCAGTCGTTGTAACTGTCATATTTAAAGTTCGAAAAAAACACGTTGAAGTTGCATACGCTACTACGTTTTAAAATATTTTGACTTCCTGTGGGAATCTCCCCAGACGACCGGCCTGTACGACCTAACAAGCATACAAAAGACCCTGAGAGTAAGGCAACACGCAGATTCGGAAAATCGAGAAAGAATGTCGAGCTGTCAAGAAGCTACAACTTTGTGCTTATTGCTTTGGAGACGTTGGGTCATATAAGCGTCGGCACCGTAATGCTTTTGAGAGAGATCGCAAAACGTACGGAGGATATGGTGTGCGATTGACGCAGGGCGATGCTTCTGAGCTAGACTATGATAATGATCAATGACACGAAATAATTGATAGCAGTGATAACGTTCATTCTTGTGAAAAATAAACACTAAATATTAAAACTAATCATAAGACATTAGCAGAAGTAGCAGTCGTTGTAACAGTCATAGTACACGATATGATGATAATAAATAAATACATATTTAAAACATAAAATTAATCTATTAAGCGTCTCTATCTAAATATTTTTATTTTATAGCATAATGATTACATTCAATTCAGACCTGAAGAACAAATTTAAATTTAAAATAAAAAAAATATATTTATAGAGAAGTTCTAATTATTTTTTTTCTAATATGGAATGACATGTAATCGTGCAATATTAGCACGAGTAGTCGTTGTGGCTGTAATATTTACTAAAAACGTAAACATTGCGTACGCGGCGTAGGGCGATATTTTAATCATTTGTGGACGTTTTCTTGCGTCCGTCCGCATGTCCAGCGACGGCGGCTGTATGACTCAATGAGCATCCAAAAGACCATGAACTTAAGGCTCAGTCTAATGCAACTATGAAAAACAGATTATATGACCAGAAGCTGAAAAAAAGAAAGAAATCGGCAGGTTGGTCGACGTCATGTCACATTTATACACAGCATAAAGCACTATGTGAATTAACAAGTGTAAATCTGTAATTTGTTCAAGTCTCCCAGGGGATGTTCACATCTCCAACTATTCCAACTACTCCACCAGGCAACAGAACAATAAGCAATAAAAACGAATGAAAGTAAAAATAATAAAAAAACATTAAGAATTATAGATGTAAAGAATTAGACGTTTTGGCAATCAGTACGGTTTGCGACCGAAAAAAATTGACGACTTTCTTTTAAAGTAAAGTTTTTGGGCTGATTCTCAGATAAGATTTAACGCCCACGGAACTGCTTTTCGCATTGATTCATACACGGACCCCCATAAATACAAATGTGCAACGGTGGGGCTCGAACCCGCGCACCTATATGTCTCCTCCGGTTGCAAGGCGCAGACTAATGCACCACGTCACCGGGCCCGACAGATTACTTTCTTCTGCTTCTAAAAACGAAACGATCAGACACCCCTGTACACTACGACGGGCTTAAACACTCTTAAGCGATTGGCAGCAAACTAACAAACTAAGTCAACTGCATATTATACCTGAGTTACCAGTCAAAACTGTTTCTACTCTTCTATATACGATTTTTGTTCTAGGACATAAGCATGCACCTACCGTCAAACGTTAAATATCTTGTATACGCTGATGATCAAAACTTAACTTCCCTGTCTGCTCAAGTGAACCTAATACCGGTTACTGGTGTAGTCAGAATTGTATGCTTCTCTCCGCCACCAACTAACTACTAACTACTACCTAGCACTAATAAAGCACGCGTTTTTGCAGCTTCGAATATAAACTTACTATTACTGGTTTTCCCAGCCGTAGTGGTGATGTATGCAGATGATATCGTGGTCGCTCATCGCGATTTAGGTGCCATCAAGCGCATTGCCTCTATGATAGAGGCGTTCCTTGCCTCGAAGGGACTTCAGATAAACACCAGGAGGACCAAAGCCATGAAATTCAGGCGTGGAGGTCGATTGGCTGCCAAAGTCGTTATACGTTGCTGCGGTCAACCATTGGAGTTTGTTAACTCTTTCCAGTATCTTGGCCTTCGGGTTCAATATACAGGAACGACGTTCACAGCGCATGTAAGCGAAACAGTAGGGAAGGCACTTGTCTCTCTTTACGGGGAAGTAGGCAATGTCCGTAGACTGTCCGTTCTCTCAGCACTGAGGCTATTCATGCTTAAGATTATTCCGGGGCTGATGTACGGTCTTGACAGGGCGTGGAACCACCTCCCGCTGGCAAATTTTAACCAGCTTGAAAGGTGTTTTTCATTACACATGAAGCTTTGCTTGCCTATCCGAGCAAGGAGCCGTTTTGTGTATCTCATGTCAGGCTGCCCACTGGCTGCTGAAACAATCCGGCTAAGGCTGAAGATGCCGCGTACAGTACCTTACGAATGTTTTATTTCGGAGTGGGAAGCTAAAGTCGAACAGGCCAGACGAGAGGTCGGTGGTTTGGACATTTTCAATGCCTTGCACTTTTGGTCTGGTCCTGCATGTGACAATCGCCACGTATACACCAGGTACATAGTGCATGGTTATCACTACCTGGTATGTTCAAACGCAACCTTTCATGTGGAGTACGAGTTGTGCACCTGCCGGTTCTGCCTGCAAAGGTGTGCCAAGTACCATGCAGTGGAATGCACAACGCTGGATCGAAAATCGTTGTACTACTTCCCTCGTCGGAAGCGTGAAGAAGCTAGAGCTTCATGAAGAAACATTTTAAATGTATATTATACTCAATTTGAGTAAAATAAACGTAATTGTAATTACTGGTTTTCCAACTTTGACGTACCAAGCTCTATGTTACAGGTAAGTTAGCAATATTTCTAACTTCCAACGTTATGTCAAATTAACGCACTACCGAAATAGAGAGGTCTTATCGCCTCTTATAGATTGTATTTACCGCTGGTTCATCTCGACAGCGCTGAAGTATGAATTTGCCTTTACGCATTTCTTGTTCTTCCCAAACACGTCTACTAAAAATACTTTCAAAGCTGACTTTCAGCCAAGACTTAACGTCTACGGGACTGCTTTTCGCATTGCTTCATAGACGGACCCCCATAAATACAAAAATGCAACGGTGGGGCTCAAACCCGCGCACCTATGTGTCTCCTCCAGTCGCAAGGCCCAGCCAAATGCACCACGCCACCAGGTTTGACAACCCAAATACGTTGTTCTTCCCAAAGACGTCTACTGCTTCCAAGTATCGGAGCCTCATCCCGCTAAATATAGATGCTGCTGCCTCAGTACTTGAACAATATATTCAAACCGTATTACGTTAACTTAAAAAGTGTGACTTGCTTGGCACTTTTTGATGCACGATCTAACAACTTAAAAAGCCCACGCCCCATTACTCAAGAGGCTGTACCTTCTTGGCTGTCTTGAGCTTCAAAATGCGTCAAACAGGTCCATTGGCTTCTTCCGCGCCTCCGTCGCTTCCAGTGGCTTAGGTTTCATTAAAGGATTTTTAACATATTAGTCGAATTTAAGACCCTCCCATACGACTGTCCAGTCGCCTTCGGGCCATGGGCAACCGTCGTGCTCTTCTCTACTTCTGTTTTCCTATTGTTCACTTCTTTTGTTTTTCGCTCCCGCGGCGGTCTCTCTCCAGTGGGTTTCCGGTCCTTTTAGGGGTTTCCTGTTTCCTCGGCACCTTTCTTACGGGACTTCCTGAGTTCTGCACCTTCCCGCCGTAGGAGGGGCAGGCCATGTTATTTGTGCGATGTCCATCCACTCTACAAACGCGGCATCTCGGTAGCCCCGTTTTACAATCCTTAACCATGTGGCCCGGGCTGTTACATTGAAAGCACACCTTTCTGTGCCAACCTCGTCGAGCCCGGTGGCGTGTGCATTTGCGTGCCCCTGGCGACCGGAGGAGACGCGTAGATGCACGGGTTCGAGCCCCACCGTTGCACATTTGTATTTATGGGGTCCGTCTCACGAAGCAATGCGAAAACAGTCCCGTCGATGTTAAATGTTGGCTGAGGGTCAGCCGAAAAAAGTTTTTTCGTGCAACCCAGGTCGTCTGGCGGTCTAGGGTTTTGTGGCACGGTTTCTGGAATTAAAAGCAGTTAGAAATCTCAGCCACTCTTCAGACCTGCACCACTTCGACCCTAGTTTTAGAGTTTTATGGGTCAGAAGGTCTCCACATCTCCACTTTACAAAGCCATGGTTCAATCGTTGGTTTTCTCGGCAAGTGGACGGCATCCCTATGAGTACGCTCGACTCCCTCTTCATACAACAAGGGGTTGATCCCCGTAGGGCGACCATGCGAGTCGCTATCAAGTCCCGGCGGTAGGCCTGTATTTTTGTGTTTCCTTGTATAGATAACAGCGTCTCTCGGTGCTGCGCCAGACAAAGGATAAGGTTCCCCTTTTTGTTCTAGGTAAAGCTGCGCACGCTTGCCCCGACATCGTGCGGCCTGACGTGGGCTCCCAAGTCCCCGGTGAGTGCCTGTAAATGTTTTACCAGCTTCTCCCGGTTACCTTTATAAGAGAGCCACGTGCACATCTGCAAGTTTCCACTGCCGTTTCCGGCCAACCTGCAGCAGATTTCTAGAGCTTTTAAGAGAGACCTTGTTTGCCCGCCCTCTATGCTGTGCACCCATGGTGCTTCCAAGCTCGATGACCTTCCTGATACCGGCTTGCAGCACCCCTAGGGTTCTAGTTCTAATGGGCCGAAGGTCTAGCACGCCATCAGCAAAGTGGCGTTGAGCTGCCGTCGTTTTGCCTGAACCACCAACAAGCTGTATGGCTGCATTGTTTTTAAGCACTACCGCTTTCCCGGCGCCCAGCCCACCAACCACCGACACTAAGAGAAATTGCGACGCGAGCTTTCTCAGTAGGACTTTGTCCAAAACCGGCCCTTTAGAAACTCTTATCATGACGCAGATACCTTTCGGGGAGACGGGGTTCGTCTGGGTAAACTTGATAGGATTAATCAGCTTGTCCGGCTACTCCCGTTTCGATACCTCTGCCTGCCTTCGAGTGCCACTGCTTCTTCGATTTTCTTCTTGATTTCCGCTACTACTCTGTCCTCTTTCATGGTTTGACATCGGGAGCGCAGCACTCCTCTTTCGATTCTAGATTTCTGTGTCCCATTATCACCTTCATTCTCAGATTGCTCTGTTCCATTCATCTTGAGTTTGTTTAAATTTCTGCTGTAGTTCTGTCTTCTTTGTATTCAGGCGCCCATTTTTTTCTTTGAGGCCTTTCATAGTATCCTCGTCATCTAACTTTGCGTACCGCGTCGCTTTTCCTCTAATTCCTATTGACGCTCTTAGCCTATCCAGTTGCTTAGAGTGCTTCTTGGTTTTCCTTTAAATCTCTTTCTTCGTGAGTAACAAATGACAATTTCAGTAAGCTATTTACTTCTTGCTCCAACGTCAGTCCTGGAAATGTCCGACTGTTATGAAGCTACTGGCGTTCCCACCGGTGGCGCCAGAAGCGGTGACTTCACTACACGGGTTTACAAATCTGAAGTTTAGCGATGCACTGCAAGTCAGGGCACCTACCTGCTAACGCAAAGCTGACTAATTACAGTACTTATTACTACTACAGTAATTACAGGCTAGTACAAGGATCCTAAGATTTTTTTCCACAGACCTAGAAATGCTTGTCCGCACCGTGATACAATTCTTTACATGAACGACGAATTCTTTACATCGAATTCTTTACAACGAATTCTTTACATCAACGACAGTATTGACTCATTATTGCTATACACTCCCAAAATGTCTGAAGCGAATGAATCTAGCTTCGTTGAAACCAAAATGTGGATCCCTAGATGACTAACTCGTAGCATAAGAGTGCATCTCGACGCCATTGGCATGACACCCTAAGCAGCCAATAAAACATAGAAAATTTACAGGGCCTACTAGGCCACACATATATATATATATATATATATATATCATACCCGAATATATATACGATTGATTAATATGAAATAACAAATACTCTTACTGCAATTGGGATAACAGAAAGCGGAAAAGAATGAGAGAGATTAATACAGAAACTGGAAATACGTCGAAAACGACGAAACAACCAGGCAGACCCATATAGAGTACTTGCTTAAATGTCTATCTTAGCACTTACAGCAAACATGTAATAGAACATGAAGGCAGCTTTCTTCTGTAGTGCTGCCATGGTGATCGTTTGGTTAGTCCGTTGTTGGCGCTACTGTCGTAGGTGACAGTTGTGGCCGTACAAAGCGCACAAAAACACCCGCCTTAACTCGACTTTCAAACGCAAAGTCAATCAGCAATCCAAGTTCAATTCGTCGTTATGATGGTAGTTGTAGTAGTATTAGTAGTAGCAGTAGTAGCAAACGCTACCACAGTCCGGCAATCAGTTGTCTAATTGATTGGTTGAATGATTGGCTGGCTGAAGCAGAGAAGGCAAGTGCGCAGCAAGCTCAACAAACTCAGCCCGCTACACAGTCGTCGCATACAGCGTACGTTACACAACACAGACCAGAACGACCCGAATCCAAACCGCCGTCAATCATCGAATCGAATTTGACACTCGCTACGGCAACGAGTTGTTGCCTGGCAAAGACGCACCACCATGCCGCGCAAGCAACAATATCTCTCGGGGGAAGTCCCCAATAACAAACGGGCAGGCGTTCGTCGCCTGCCCGTAAGCGTGAACTGTGTCGAACGTCTACTGAAACTATTCGTCTCTTTTGCTGGTGTCCCTGGACAGTCCGGCCGCTCGCTGATCGACGCAGCTAGCCAGACCGACAGCAAATGAAAAGACACGGCTCTTCTCCACGGCAGCGACATACGCAACTGGCGACGACGCGAATGATGATGACGACGACGAGGGAGACTGAAGCACTCCCGTGACACACCTATACGAGATGCATGCGTGCATACACGCAATGCTGTGAGTGCAGGCTAACATCATCATCGTCCATCACAACGCTGTCACAGCGAAGCCGTTGTTGTCGAAGACGATCCTTCTAGACGACCGAAAGGGTCATCACCCGTCATCACGGGGCGTGTTCTCCTTGTCTCGCTCTGCGTCCAGAGCCAGCATGCATCGGTGTTGTTGTGTCTTGATTTCTTTATGTGTTCCTTGCTCCTTCCCCCAGAAGATATATATGTATATATATATATATATATATATATATATATATATATATATATATATATAGAAAATATTGTGATGATTTATTAAACATTTACACACTCGGCAGTGCTTGCCTTAATAAAAATGGTGGTTATATTTTTGCATATAATATATAAGCATATATGCATATACATATGCATCATGCTACTGCCGACCAGCGGTAAGCGAGCGGTTTCCCCCGTTGTTGCTTTTGCGCCAAGGAGGCGACGAAAAGCTAGAGAAAGACGCAAAGAAGATGAACTAACAGACTAAGCGTGACTCCTCTCCGGGCAGACGGTCGCTGCTGGTAGAGGGTAGTAGATGTGCCGGGCGCTCGTCAATTGGGCTTCACTGATATGCTCACCCAACCAAACATGTTGTGAGAGTGAGATGGCCTGAAACAGCCGCACCTCCTGATGTGTGATGCTTACTGTCTCTCCATAGACAACATGTTCCTCTTATTTCTCGTAGGTTGGCTTCCTCTCGTTCGATTTCTCTCACTACCCCCTTTGCCTGGCCTGTTCTTCTCTCGCAGTTCGGTCGCTTCTGCAGATTTTTACGCTGGAATTCACAAGCTATATGCTCCGAGCAGGTTGTTCACATGTTCTTACATCACAAATGTATATTTTGATACATATAAATAAATTGTGATTATATATATATATATATATACACGGTGAGAAATAACGTCATCGTATAGTCAAATGTGTTGCCCTCAGAGATGAAACAAAATAGGAACTTCCTGACTAAATTTATTTTCAGGGAAGTACACACCAAATTTATTCATATATATATATAGATAGATTTGGCACTTACGTATACATATACAAACAAAAACTCACTTGATTATCCCGCCCGTTACTTTTAGGCTTCCACACATATGTATTTATATATATATATATATATATATATATATTACCGTCATTTTAAAGCTGTTATGAATCATCTGCCACATGGGAGTTGGCTGCAAAGAGCTTGAAAACGATAGAAGGTTTCTTATAAGCATAGAGTTCTATACTTAACTAACTTGGAAATGACGAGTAAATGTTCACTTTAAGTCATCCGTATTGTGAATCCTTCGAAATTTGATCGCAACCCAAAATTCCTACTGTATTTTCATTGTTGTTGTTAATCAAGAAGTTCTGGCACTTTGATATAAGTCGTGTTCTTAGGCGTACAAGCATAAATGACCATGTTATTCAATTTTGAATAAAGGTGTCGTAAAACTGCTGCCTGTCGTTTTAGTAAAACTGCTGTCTTCTCATAAACCGATTCTAGATGGTCTCTACTTACAATTTTCTCATTGCTACAATCGGCGACTTTACTTTACAGAAAACATTCTTTTTTCTTAGGTACACTAATCGATTGAGGCTGATTCGGTAAATGCCCATAACCCGTTTTGAATACATTGTAGGCAGGCGATCCAGTTCGTCAAAGCTTGAGGCTTTAACAGTTTTCCAGACCAGCTCAATCGCATAGCTTGCTGTGGAGGCAATTTTCAGGTCACACAGAAAAGCCGTCTGCACTGAGAGAAGTTGCGGATTTTTAGGACTTAGAGGAGCAACAGACCTAGCGTCTAAGATGCCTATGTTGGTGGACATTGCATTCTTTACGGAGACCTACCGGCGGGAGGAACTGCATGTCAATAACATGCGAGGAATCCACCAGCTGGCACTTCTATCTGTGGGAGGCCGTGGTAGACCAGTAGGGGATTATCAATCTACCTACATAAACGTTTACTGCGGGCGTACTGTGTGAGGAGGAACGATTTCTGCGTGGACCTCTTGTCTATAAGGGTAAGCATTGTCATCTTCTACCTCTCCCCAAGAAAACAGCGTGGCGGCGGTCGAAGCTGACCACTGGGGCCTACCTTACCGGGTGGTTATGGTGCTTCGGGTCACGGTCACAGTGCTACCTCACCGAGAGGTCACGGTGTTTCGGATCACGGTCACGGTGCTACCTAAAAGCGAAATGAACTAATCTTTATTCATCAATTCATATTACAATCTTGTAATATAATCTTGTAATAATAATACCCGGTGCTACCTTACCGGGTGGTCACGGCGCGAAGGTCAAGCTTCGCCGACCGCTTTCCTCTTTGTCGCCTGAGAAAACCCTAAAGCAAGTTCGATTGCTTTTCCTTAGCCAGTCCTTGCGCCCCCTGCAGACCTTCGTTGTGCGCCCAGATGACATTCCACCTGTCACGGTAGATGAAATCTCACGCGCGAGGCTGGCATCAGGAAAGACAACCGGCCCTGATGGCGTGCCGCTCGGGGTTATTCGTTTTCTGGCAATGCAGCACCTGGAGGAGTTGGCGGGCATGGCCGCTCGACTGTTGGAAAACGGAATGTACACCGCGCAGTGGAAGAGGATGCACCTAGCGCTCATTCCAAAGCCAGGTTTTACCTCCGATAGACTAATTTGTATACTGGACACAGTAGGCAAACTTATTGAGAATGTAGTAACAGAAGGAAGAGATCGAGAACCTTCATTCCCTGGCTGATAAAAAGTATGGCTTCTGACGGGGCCGGTTAACAATTAACGCGCTACAACGGATCCTGCGGAGGGCGGGCCAGGAGACTACAAAATCTCTTAAGACCTGATCATTAGTTCATCTCATCCTCCTGTGATGTAAAGACCGGTTTTTTTATCCTGCGAACATCTAGCAAACCGGACCCGGTCGCTTGTACCGGACCTTTGACGTTGGCACGACGGGCCTGGGGGCAATTACGTACTTCCGGTCTATGTCTTTACGGGCCACGGCCCAGGTCCGCAGAAACTCGACGTTCAGCTAGGCAGTATCGGTCGCAAGATGGATGTAGGCGTTTAGTTTTTAGATGATTTTATGTGCGATCTGACATATCGCTTTTCTTTGCTGTTTTCAAGATTTTCAAGATTCAATATTTAAAACATGGTTTGATATAGGAACTGCATAATACAATGCTTTAGTTCTCATTAAAAAATATATAGATAATATAAAATAAACTAAAAATTATTTTCTGTCAGTCATGAACAGCCATAAAATAAGCGATTTTTCTCTTAAGGGGGCTGGAAACAAACGCCTTAAAAAGACCAAGGCTGTGAAATTCGAAAAAGCGGGTTAATTGGCTGCCAAATATGTCATGCATTGCGGCGGTCAATTCTTAAAATTTGTCAGTCTTTCCGGTATCTGGGGCTTCGGCTCCGTTATACTGGAACGACCTTCACTGCTCTCTCTTTATGAAGAGGTAGGCGACGTCCGGCGACTGCCCGTCCCGACGGCAGTGGCATTCTTCCACATCCAGATTGTTCCAAGACTGATGTCCTGTGTTGACAGAGTATGGGAATACCGCACTTTGATTTGCTTGAAAAAATTTTCACAAAGCACACGAAGCGAGTACTTTGCGTGCTACTGCAGGTAAGGAGCCGCTTTTTGTACCTTATATGGAAATGTGCACCGCTTGTTGAGATAATTCGGTTGCATTTAATAATTGAGGTTAAAGACGATACGTGCAGTACACTTCGAAAGCTTCATCTAGGAAGGGGAAAATAAGGTTGAATAAGTCCGACGAAAGGTGGATATTTCAGTGCCCTTCACCTCTGAACTGGTCTTGCATATGACAATCACCACGCCTATACTAGATACACAGTTCATCGTTGTGTGCTCTTAAGCGGTCCAATGTTATGTTCATACTCAATATGAGTAAACGAAATGTAATAATGGTGTTCATTGGGCATAGCGCCATCCAGTTTGAGAAAGTGTTCCAGGTGTCGAGTTGAAAGGCAACGATAATGGTATATAGATGCAACTTTTCTAAAAAAATCCTTTCCACGGATCTCAAACTTTGTCATTAGGAATTATTATGTCCAGGCACCCCCTTTAAATTAAATAAGTAATCGCTGGTTGCAGTAATTCCGACTGCTTGATAATATCGTTTTCAATCATATCTAGACCAGGTCCTTTCCAGTTTTAAGATCGCAAAACCGCAACCGCAACTTAATTTAAACTTAATGGTTCGTCGGTATTGGCCCAGAGGAAGCTTGTCGTTTCGCTGTGTGGGCACTGAAGCACTGGCATTTCGTGAGGAATTGTGTCCACTCACGAGCAGAACATACCTTTGAAGTGCTGAACACGAGCTGTAGACGAAAGGGAGCATGCAAGCCTCCTCTTCGTATGGCACAAATTTATTTGTAAATCTGGATTTCCATTAGATTAATCATTTTTTGGGTTTGAATATATTTGACCGGAACATCGTTAAGGGTATAGCGTACCACTTGCGGACACTGTTGTTACAACCCTGGCAGTAATATACAGGTACAGTTGCGGGCGAGAAAAAATGACTGCTGCAGACACTTGGGACTTGTAGCACTGTCTGTTGAACCACGATTAGTCAGGGTTTCACAGAGACTCCCTATCCCGAGGTAATGTCACTTAAAGTTTAGTGTTTTAGATAAACGGCTGATGAGACGAGCATTTGCTTTTTGCTGGACGACCGTTTGCACGTGCATTGAGTAGCAAAGTTACCGGCAGTTGCGGTCTACTGCCGAAAGTTGTAATATCTTTTGCATTTCTACAATGTTGGCTGTACCTCGAGGTTAGCAACTTGGTTGCCAAATAGTCACTTTTTTATATTTTTTGGTGGCCTATAAATGTTTCGCTGGGTCTGGTGATCACCTACATATCAAATGCGGAGATCAAATAAAATTAACAAACTGGCAAATAAAAGACGTACTAAATGTTTCATCAAACATTGCAGATCGACCTCGCAGCAGACATAATTAACGCACAAAATAAGAGTGAATATTAAATAAACTTAACAAACGAGCAAATAAAAACACATATAAACTATTTCATTAAATATTGTAGATCTACGATGATGCCGGCAAACCGAAGGCAGTTGTTAAAGAAGACATCGATAGAGGACAGGGTCACCACGGGCGTGCGCGCGAGGTTGCTCCGGTATGCACTGTCCACCAGTCGAATCCGATCGATACACACTCGGTTTTCGCGTGTATCGATCGCAAATCTATACACGCAATGAGGCGCACTCGCCAGTACATGTAACACCGCTAAAGTAATATCGCCACACCATTATTTTCTAGAACACTACTTAAGGTGGAAAAAATGTACAAGCCGCGGGCTTTTATGCTTGCATATCAAATTTCGCGAGGTGCTGTACCAGCGGAGATTGCATGCCGTCTGCCCGAAACTTGGATTCCTAAAAATGTTAGATGCCTCACATCGAAGCACCTATTTGCTCGCGAAGTAAAAAAATTGCTTCTAATTTCACAGTCTGAATCAGGTCGGTGATCTAGTTATATCCTAAATCGGGGCTATTAGTGCTTTTTATAAGAGATCACCTTTCCAAAATAAATTTGTTTTTAATTTTTCAGTGTGTTTTTACCTGATGTCGTTGTCTACTATATAGATGCTGTATGAGTGTATTAATTCACTTGCTCGTATATGTGAGCGCGTGTTGCCTCACCTATTGCTGTACATTGTAACAAACGCTGTATAGAAATCCTTGTAATGATGCTTATTGTGATTGTGTATTGTGTTACTGCGCTTATTCAAAGCATTCTTTGAAATATTTTCGAGTGTGACTTTTGTCTCGGTGTTTGATTTATTTTGTAACCATTTTTATTTACCGAGAACTTAAGCATTGCGAAATGCAGTTCCGTTGAATAAACCACGTTTGAAACTTAAATTTGAAAAAAAACACAGAATGCACTGTTATGTGTTGGAGCCAGAGCGCTGGGTGCCAGGGAATGCCGTATCGCACTGTCGTATTACATAAATCCTAAAATCATCTACTATAGATATGTCTAGGTTAAGCGTTTACCACAGACATCAATGCAGATGTGCGGAAGCCTATTCATCTTCAGGTCTAATAAACGAAAAAGAAAAAACGCGTGTCCGTTAAATTGGCATGCATTCCAAATTGCTGTTCAATATTTACAATGCAAGTTTGCTCTATTTCGCTACATAATAATTTAGTGCATTTGCATTAGCACAAAATGTATATTTGCTAGATATTATTGGATTTCCCTTAAGCTCTATGAAAAGGCAAAACAGATTTCCCAGAAAAAATGTATCGTCTTTGGCGAAATGCATGCATCGTAGAGCTTACTTATCGACAGCTAAGAAGACAGCTGCACAATCTGCCAATTTAGATAAACTGTATGGATTCTCAAAAATAGTACTATATCTAGATTTCCCAATACGTTTTAATTGTGCGAAAATAGGAACGTTTTAAAAGCGAAAAAAATTTGGAAGGCCGAGTGGCCTTAAATTGAAATAGCACTAGGCAATCCTGTTATCCGCCAAATACCCTGAGCAAGACTTTGACACTATGATATGTCATGTCTCCCCATTTACAATACGCAGCCACAAAGAGCGCCAAGGCAATGCGAGAAAGGAGATTTCTACCATAGACCAATCTCGGTTGGACCGCAGGTCTTGACAATCGTCTGAGGTCGTACACTAGTCAGCGGAGAACGCACACATAGGAGAATGCAACGACCCGAGAAAATAGCAGTCATCCCCTAACCATGCACGATGTCCCTAGCGACTGGTATCTCTCGCGCAAATAGAAGCGCTGCAACAAGCGGCAAGGGTGCTTGCGAACGAAATCCCTTCGGATCTAGAG
Source organism: Dermanyssus gallinae (assembly GCA_003439945.1). NCBI lineage: Eukaryota > Metazoa > Arthropoda > Arachnida > Mesostigmata > Dermanyssidae > Dermanyssus > Dermanyssus gallinae. Next base: position 434,026 of record QVRM01001737.1, read on the forward strand.
GTAACAAAATCGCGAGTTTCTCTATTGGTCTCTTGTTGTCACGCGTCGATTTGCGAAACCAGGCGTTTCATGTGTGACACAACTAGTAGAATTTTCTAGGAGATTTACCCCGGTTCCCGGTCCGTGCCCATGAACACCGGATATTTCAGCACTTTTTTTTTCACATTTCAAACACTTCAAACACTGACACCAATGAGGATGACGATAAAAGAGGAAAGGACCCCTCCCCGTTAGCTCATCCGCTCAGAGGTCGCAGTACTTTTTAGTAGTATTTTTTTTAGGATAGGGAAGTTATCGCATAGCCTCAACGCGGTTTTGAAGAAGCGATGCTGTCATGCACGCTTTCGAAACACACGTATGGTATGTTATACATTCACAATGTAACAGCAGTAAACGTGCATGTATGTAACCAAAATTTGTTCTAGGTGGCGGTTTCCACACATTTCTAACAATAACGATACAACTGTTATATCTACTGACTTTTCCAATCAAATTTAGACAAGGTGCAAGTTAATTTTTTTAGAGGAGTACCGTTATTCGTTTTCCTCTTTTAAAAAACATATTATTATTATTATTATTATTATTATTATTATTATTATTATTATTATTATTATTATTATTATTATTATTATTATTTATTACATGTTAAATAATGTTACAATTGTGAGGTCTGAACGTATTATTGCAATTTCTTTAAATAATTATTTCACTCCATGGCGCCTAAAATAGATGCCGCGTTTCCTCTGCAAACGGCCAAAGACAACGCTTGCCTCAAGAATTGACCCTCTCTTTGGTCGCTTGTGACCTCCTGAATTCGCTTACTCAAATCTTTGAGAAATGCTTCGGTTCCCTTGCTGATTGGTCCTAGCGTCTCCATGGCAATAGGCACGAAAGTATATCTTGTTTCCAGTTCAGTGTATTTAACGCGTTTTCTGGCTTCCGCATGCTTTGCCACCCACCCCGGCTCAACTGAGCTGTGGTGTAAATAGGAAGCCGCGGTGGTGCACGAAACCGTTGCATCCCAAGCAAGGGACTTCCCATGAGACCATAATGCAATGGTCACCCCATCAGGTCTTTCTTCGCCAGCGGGCACTAAACCTCTCGGTTCAAGTGTAGATGGTATACCGGCTTTCCTAAGAGACCTTATAATGACCTTGTTTAGTTCAGCATGTCTGGAGGATCTACCGGCACTCTTCGGGCAACTCAATGGGTGTAGGCCACTGGAATCTACCGTCTCTCCACACAGTTTGCACTGAAACGGCTCGCAGACGGGGGCGCCGATTCTAAGTGCTGACATCATGCGGAAATGGTTGGGATCCAGCATGGTGCCGAGCTGAGGTGAGGGTAAGGCTTTAAGCCAACCCCCACTGAAGTTATCTTGTGCCGCTAAGAATACGGCGCGGTCTCTCTGGGTAACAAGCCCCTCTAAGATCTCCCTGCTATTTTTTTTGCTTTTGAGCTCATCGAGGTTATATTGGCTGGGATATTCTTCCAAAGGCCCCGGGTCCAGCATGGTTCTAATGGTATCCCGCGCTTTACTAGTTTCATTTTTTATTTGTGGTCGAACTGCCTCCTCCACTAACGAGGCTGCGACCGGACCAAATCGGATCAGTGAAGCAGCGTAGCAGACAGGAGCTAGGTCAATAGCACTTCGTATTCCCAGACCACCTTCACGTATTGGGAGACTTGCTCTCTGCCAGATGTTGTCTTCCAAATTGACGTTTAGGACTTCACTAAGTATATCTCTGCTAACGTCATCATACGCGGTTAATTCTTTAGAGCACACTATAGCAGGGCATGAACGCAGTGTGTAGTTAAACTTTGAAGACCCCAGACTATATCTCCAAATGCACAGCGCGGCCTGAGGATGCAAGCATGTCAGTCGTGGACGAATTTTGGTAAGGGCTTCTTTCTTCCTAGAGAGTGTATGCGAAATTCCATTTTGCTTTACGGGGGCCCCCAGAATTTCTAAGTTGTTTACCTCTACACGCGTGATGTCAGGAAGTATTTCTGTGATCTCCTGGATTGCTTCCTCTCTCTCCTGAAGCGAGCCCCCGACAGCGGTAATCTCACATTTTGAAGCATTCAGTGCCAGTCCCCCGTCTTCTTCAAACTGCAGCACTCTTCTCAGATCTGTCGCAATGATACTCGCGGGGCCGGCAAGCGTGGCGTCATCTAGATACCACACGTTGAAAGGGCTCTGTAGTTGCGATACTAGATCTGATATACCGAGACTAAATAGAGCAGGACCTAGCGGGTCACCCTGTTGAATGCCTGCTTCCGAATGCAATGTTGAAGTTGTGCCCCAGGTTAAGAGTGAAGGATCTCTGTAACTTTGCCAGACCATGGGCAAAAGCTCTGGGCTTTTCTTCATCACTGCATCCAGTATCTTGTCTCTTCTAAGCGTATTAAATGCATTGCAGAAGTCTAGTTTAACCAGAACCTTCACTTGGTCCTCAGTCTTCAAAAGGGCGCGTGTAGCATGCACCAGTGCTTCTGCGCCGCCTCTAACAGCCACTCCAACTTGATGTGGCAGGATCGCTGTCAAAATTGCCTTTTTATTTCTCGCCATTGCTATCTTTGCAGCAATCCTACGCAAAGTCAATCCACAAGCTATGGGCCTTATAGAGTTATCTTTTTTCTTAAGAGCTGTAAGATTTGCACCATAAAATAGTGGTAGACAAAACTTAGGTAATGTGCCATTTAACACTTTGCCAAGGAATATGCTTAGATCATTTAGCAGGCATTCTGACGAGGGAACAGTTTGATCCAACATATCGCGCAGATGACGTGGTCGCAATCCATCCAGTCCGGCTCCGCTTGCAACAGGGAATGAGCGAATTGCCTCTAAGATCGCCGAATTTTCGACGCTCTCGCAGATTCCAACTGTAGGTTGCTCGAAGGTTTCTAAGCGCTCCTGACAGGCGGCCGGTGGTGGCGGGTGTTTGTTTCTTAATTCGCGCTCTGTGCGAGAATTACGTGGTGCAAATGTATCTGATGACAGCAGGACCCTAGCGGCAGAGCGTACATCGCCCTCGGCTAATTTTCTTTCAGCCATAGACACGCTCTCCCGGTCTCCAAATGGGCTGTCTATTCTATTACTTGGGGCCTTTCTAACTGTCTGCAGGAGGCTTTCCAAAGTCTTTTGTTCGAGCATTGACGCGTTGTCTTTGATGATTCTGGTTAGTGTGGCTTCATGATTTTTTCTATGTGGTAAGGCCAGCATCAAAGATGGAGCAGACATTAGGCTATTCCAGCTTTGAACATCCAGCTTTGAGTTGAAATTATTCAACGCCTTTGCGAAAGCTACGGCACAGGCTTCTCTCGCTCCCCGGGGTATGACCCTGGCAATTTTGAGATCTCGGCGTGCCTGCGCTAAAGTTTGAACCAGTGTCGCTGGGTTGACTGATGAGGAATCGATAGAAGAGGTATGAAGAGGAGAAGGCGTATTGGATGAGTCAGTCGGTTGTGGTTGAAAGGGTCTTAGATGTTGATTGCGTAGGGATGCCGCGGGGTGTAGACGTGTTATGTGCGCTCGCAAGCCCTGTGAGGTTCTCAAGGCGCGACCGCAGTGTGTGCAGGTATAAGGGGTCTGGGATAGTGGGGAATTCAGTCTAGAGTCTTCATCTGTTACGATTACGTCGGGATGGGACGGTTGTGAAGTCATTTATGTATGGTTTTTGTCGATACTCGTGTTTTCCGTATGAACCAAAGGCACTTCTTTGGAGCCATCTAAGACGGCTATCATAAAGGCATTTCCTGCCTCCGACTCAAGAAAAGATATAGCTCTATTAAAGTCTTGGTTGTCTTCTAGCCATTTAGACAGCAGGGGCTTAAAGATCTTCCATATCTGGAGAATTCCATTAACGATATTTGAAGATCCTGTAACTGTTTTTTCTTGCGACTTCGGCTGCCGTCCTTCCGGTTGCTTGTTCGATGCTTGTTTCTTTTGGTCGACATTTTTTCTAAATCTTGGTGGGGGGAGGTGGCAAAGCACGGTCTCTCCGTCTTTGTGCATTATTTGTCTAGGACCCGTAATTGTTGTAGATCGTGCGGCATCAGCATAGGACTTCTGTCCTTCTGTCGAGGTATTATTATTCTGCTCTACGACTTGAACCATTGTAGAAAAATCATCTTTGACGGGGAGACGGGTAAATACTTTCTCGTATAGCTTCACTCTTTGTGCTTCGGAATATATTCTTCTTACACCACAGTTGCTATCGTTGGAAGCATGGGTGCCGCCACAGTTAACACAACGGGCCTTATCATGGCATTCCCATATTTGGTGTCCAGGGCGGCCGCACTTTCTGCACGTGGGTTCACCTTGTTTTTGACAATCGGTAGCCTTATGCCCGTATTTATGGCATTTTAAACACTGCAAAGGAGAGCCTGCACATAACGTTACTTTAAATATTTCGTCGACAATTGTAACCTCTGAGACCGGCATGGTTTCGAATCTTAGTCGCACCCTCGCGGAGTTTTTCCAGCCCTTCGTTGTTTTGCCTCCACCGTCCTGTGTGGCCACAGCAAATTTTTCCCTTTTTACTTGGCTAACACCCTGATCTTTTAAACATTCAAGTAAATCTTCTTCGGTGAACTGGGGATTAACACCGAAGATTCGTCCCCAGAACGCTGACGTATCCTCACAATGAGATATTGATACCCCGCAAACTATTTTCAGCGTTTTTGCAATTGCGACCTGTTTTGGTTCTTTAACACGAATTGCTAGCTTTCCTTGCGCTGTGATACGCGCATGCGCTCCCGGCAAAGATTGTCTTATTTCATTATATATCTTTAGTAGGCTGACAGTCTTCAATGCGGCCGGGTCATCCAGACATTGAAAAATAATCTCGGGATCAGCTAGCGCCTCCAAATTAGCGACTCTTTGCCGAACATGTGTATCCGATGCGGCTTTCCCTTTGGCCACTTTCCTGGCCGCAGCCATGACGGCTTTATCCATTCTTGTTGGAATAGTAGACCACTCTCCTCCTCCAACTTCTCCAGCAGAAGCAGCTGTTTCACCAGCCGGCTCTGACGGATCGTCCTCTATATGAGATGCATCTCCACTTTCGAGAGCCCTCTCCATCATACCTGCTAGCCTGGCCTCTCTCCGCTGGCTCTCCTTGGCAGCAGCTGATTCTCTTGAAGATGTTTTGGTTCTAAAGCACTTTGCACCACAAATATGACTTCCGCCGTCGCCGGTCCGTCTGCTAGATGCGCGGCAGGGAAGCGGCGAAGAAGCACGAGATGATAGCGGGGAGTAGTCAGACCTGCCACAGCAGACAGCTGGTGATCCTGGCCGAGACGTGTAGGGTGAACAACTTGCCGTTGACACGGCTAACGGCGATTCGGCGCGCTGTGCCGATTCATCGGCGCCTTGAGAGCAGACAGCTGGTTGTGTTATGGAACCATCTTGCCGTACCTGATCGCCTTCCGACGGCTTATCCAGTATGGACTATGTCGTGTTTAGCTTCGAAAGAAGTCAACTTCGGTGGAAAAATCAGCACCAAGTTATCACGACTGTATCAGGATCCAGCCACTAGCTTCACACTCAACACTAGTACGTAAATCCTTTGTAATTAGCACAATTTTTGTCACTCGAACTACACACGTCTTCACTCGAGGCCGTCTAGCAGGCGAAAAAAGTTATTATTATTATTATTATTATTATTATTATTATTATTATTATTATTATTATTATTATTATTATTTTTCGGTTGTACATTTGTGAGGTATGAACGTTTAAGCCAGGTTCATGATGCTCTGCTTGTTTCCTCAATTCATGGCGCCTATGATAGAAGCCACGTTCCCCCTACAGACGGCCAAAGACATCATCTGTCTTAAAAACATGGCCCCGCGTCGATCACCCGTAATATCTTCTATACGCTTTCCAATATCCTTCAGGATTTTCGCCGTACCTGTGCTAATGGGCCCTAGTAGTCTCGTCGTAATTTGATCGTGATTTCTTCAACGAGATCATGAAGACGGGACAAATGCCACGAGTCTGGCATATATCCAGGCTTTCTCTTTTATTTAAGGGCAAGCATGGCGATGACAGACGAGACCCCAACTTATACCGCGGTATAGCGTCTGAAAGGACGCTGAAGAAGATCTTGTGTAAATTGGTTATAAAACGGATCGAGTACGTTGTCGACCAGACCCTTCCACCGGAGCAATTCGGTTTTCGAAGAGGTCGAGGAACGCGTGATGCAATCCATGTGCTTCAGTCAGAGATAGAGCGAGCTGTGGCAAAACCCGGAGGTCATTTGTATGCAGTCTTTATAGACTGCGTCAAAGCCTTCGACAAAGCACCTCGAGATCTCCTGGTGAAGTCATTCCGATACGCAGGGGTTGGTGGCTCTCTTCTGAGCGTAATTTCGAGCTTCTTTGATGAGGACACCTTACTCGTGCAAGGTGAGCAGGAAGTGTTGCAGGTAAGGCAAAATGTGGGAACCCCGCAAGGCGACCCATTGAGCTGCGTCTCCTTCACTCTACTGCTTGCCGATTTTGTCGATCATATTCGACGGGAGTTCCAGAAGGCCACAGTTGTGATGTACGCAGATGACATAGTGGTCGCCCATCACGACCTGGGTGCCATCAAGCGCATCACTTCTCTGGCGGAGGTGTTCCTTGTCTCAAGGGGGCTCGAGATAAACGCCATGAAGACCAAGGCTATGAAATTCAGAAGAGGAGGTCGATTGGCTGCTAAAGACGTTATACGTTGCGGCGGCCAATCCTTAGAATTCGTCAACTCTTTCCGGTATCTGGGGCTTCGGCTTCATTATACTGGGACGACCTTCACTGCTCACATCGTCGAAACAGTGCGCACAGCTCTAATCTCTCTTTATGGAGAGGTAGGCGACGTCCGGCGACTGTCGGTCCCGACGGCAGTGGCACTTTTCAACCTCAAGATTGTTCCAACGCTGATGTATGGTCTTGAAAGAATATGGGAACACCTCACCCGGGCAAACTTTGGTTTGCTTGAAAGGTGTTTCACAATGTACATGAAGCGGGTACTTTGTCTGTCAATGCGGGCAAGGAGCCGCTTTGTGTACCTTATGTCTGGCTGTGCACCGGTTGTTGGGATAATTCGATTGAGATTGAAGACGCCGCGTACAGTACCATTCAAGAGCTTTATCTCAGAATGGGAAAATAAAGTTGAACAAGCCCGACGAGAGGTTGGAGACCTGGATATTTTCAGTGCCTCTCACCTCTGGTCTGGTCTTGCATGTGACAATCGCCATGTCTATACCAGATATATAGTTCATGGCTATCATCACCTGGTCTGTTCGAATTCGAGCTTCCACGAGGAGTACACGGAGTGCATCTGTCGACTGTGCTCTCAGGCGTGTACGAAGTTTCATGCGTCTGCCTGCCTGGCCCTTGCGAAGAGATCGCTGCACTGCCTCTCTCGAATAACATGCCGCGAGCAGCTGACTATATAATTGTATAATCTATATAATTATCTATGTTATATGCATACTCAATACGAGTGAAATAAATAAGATGATAAAGTAGTCTCGTCGTAAGCAGCGAGGCCTTCGGTATATGTGAAGGTCGGGGATGCGCAACAAATTGTTAAATCTTGGTGACCCAAGACTGTGCCTCCACAGACAAAGGGCCGCCTGTGGGTGCATATTTGTTAACCGTGGGCGGATTTTTACAAGAGCTTCCAATGCAATGGGTACAAAGTGGTACCTCCTTGACAGCTCGAGATACTTTTCTCGTTTTTCAGAAGCCGCGCGTTCTGCAACCCATTCAGATTCAACTGCGCTGTGACGTAGATACGACAAGGCCGCCGTGCATGAAACGGTTACATCCCATGCAAGGCTTTTACCATGTGACCATAGCGGAATGGTGACCCCGTCAGGTCGTAGCTCACTACTTCCATAAAGACCTTTCGGCTTGGGTGTGGATGGTGTCCTTGCCCTTCTAAGGGCTCTTCTTACTATGGCGTTGAGTTCCGCGTGTCTTGTAAGTCTGCCGGGGCTTTTTAGACATGATGTAGACCATCAGAGTCAACAGGTTGGCCGCATGACAGACATGAGAAAGGCTGGCAGACGGGCGCGCCTATCCTAAGGGCTGACACCATGCGGAAGGAGTTGGGGTTCAGCATGGTGCCAAGCTGGCGGGAGGGCAGTCCTTGGAGCCAGCCCCCGCTGAAAGGATGTTGAGCCGCTAAAAAAACGGCACGTTCTCTTAACGATGTAAGGTCATCCATAATATCTCTTGATGATTTCTTACTTTTACAAGTTTCGAGAAAATGTTGGTTCACGTGCTCTTTCAGGGGGCCGGGGTCAAGTTCGCTCCTCATCGTCGCATCTGCCAACATGGTAGTTTTCTTTAACACGGTTGTTGCATCTTCATTTACAAGTGATTCCGCTAGAGAGCCAAATTGATTCAATGATGCAGCATAGCACACTGCGGATGATGATCGTTTGAATAGATTCCTCGTACTCTTGCGAATTGCCTCCTATGGCTGTAACCTCACACTTAGAGGCGTTGAGCGTCAGCCCTCCCGTTTCCTCGAACTGTAGTACGGTCTGTAGATCCTTCGCCACAACGTCCGCGGGACCACCCAGGATTGCATCATCCAGATACCAGACGTTAAAGGGACTCTGTAGGCTTGACACCAGATTAGAAATGCCAAGACAAAACAGCGCTGGCCCTAGTGGGTCTCCCTGTTGGATACCGGTCTTGGACTCTATGGTTACATCTGTAGTCCAAGCAAGCATTGACGGACTTCTGTAGCCCTGCCACACCGCCGGTAGGAGTCTTGGAGCCTTCTTTTTGTACTTCATCAAACATTTTATCTCTTTTTAATGTATTAAACGCATTTTGAAAGTCTAGTTTAACTAGCACTCTTGTCGGGCACTCTGCCTGCAAAGAGGCACGCGTAGCATGCACGGTGGCTTCTGCTTCTCCTCTAATGGCAACCCCAACTTGGTGAAGAGAGACCGCTGTCACAATGATATTTTTATTCACAGCCATGGCAATTTTAGAAGCCATTCTTCGTAAGGCCAGTCCGCATGCAATGGGCCTAATTGAGTTATCTTTTTTTCTAAGGGCGGTTAGACTTGCACCATAGAAAATCGGTAGACAGAATGACGGCAAGGTACCATTAAGTACTGTTCGGCTCCCTTATACTGGAACGACCTTCACTGCCCACATCGTCGAGACAGTGCGCACTGCCCTACTCTTCTCTCTTTATGAAGAGATAGGCGACGTCCGGCGACTGCCCGTCCCGACGGCAGTGGCATTCTTCCACATCCAGATTGTTCCAACACTGATGTCCTGTGTTGACAGAGTATGGGAATACCGCACTTTGATTTGCTTGAAAAATGTTTCACAAAGCACACGAAGGGAGTACTTTGCGTACTACTGCAGGTAAGGAGCCGCTTTTTGTACCTTTTATGGAAATGTGCACCGCTTGTTGAGATAATTCGGTTGCATTTAATAATTGAGGTTAAAGACGATACGTGCAGTACACTTCGAAAGCTTCATCTCGGAAGGGAAAAATAAGGTTGAATAAGTCCGACGAAAGGTGGATATTTCAGTGCCCTTCACCTCTGAACTGGTCTTGCATATGACAATCACCACGCCTATACTAGATACACAGTTCATCGTTGTGTGCTCTTAAGCGGTCCAATGTTATGTTCATACTCAATATGAGTAAACTAAATGTAATAATGGTGTTCATTGGGCATAAAGCCATTCAGTTTGAGAAAGTGTTCCAGGTGTCGAGTTAAAAGGCAACGATAATGGTATATAGATGCAACTTTTCTAAAAAAAATCCTTTCCACGGATCTCAAACTTTGTCATTAGGAATTATTGTGTCCAGGCACCCCCTTTAAATTAAATATGTAATCGCTGCTTGCAGTAATTCCGACTGCTTGATAATATCGTTTTCAATCATATCTAGACCAGGTTCTTTCCAGTTTTAAGATCGCAAAACCGCAACCGCAACTTAATTTAAAGTTAATGGTTCGTCGGTATTGACCCAGAGGAAGCTTGTCGTTTCGCTGTGTGGGCACTGAAGCACTGGCATTTCGTGAGGAATTGTGTCCACTCACGAGCAGAACATACCTTTGAAGTGCTGAACACGAGCTGTAGACGAAACGGAGCATGCAAGCCTCCTCTTCGTATGGCACAAATTTATTTGTAAATCTGGAATTCCATTAGATTAATCATTTTTTGGGTTTGAATATATTTGACCGGAACATCGTTAAGGGTATTAACGTACCACTTGCGGACACTTTTGTTACAACCCTGGCAGTAATATCCAGGTACAGTAGCGGGCGAGAAAAAATGACTGCTGCAGACACTTGAGACTTGTAGCACTGTCTGTTGAACCACAATTAGTCAGTGTTTCACAGAGACTCTCTATCCCGAGGTAATGTCACTCAAAGTTTAGTGCTTTAGATAAACGGTTGATGAGACGAGCATTTGCTTTTTGCCGGACGACCGTTTGCACGTGCATTGAGTAGCAAGGTTACCGGCAGTTGCGGTCTACTGCCGAAAGTTGTAATATCTTTTGCATATCTACAATGTTGGCTGTACCTCGAGGCTAGCAACTTGGTTGCAAAATAGACAATTGTTTATATTTCTTGGTGGCCTAGAAATGTATTGCTGGGTCTGGTGATCACCTACATACCAAAAGCGGAGAAAAAAAATAACAAACTGGCAAATAAAAAGACGTACTCAATATTTCATTAAACATTGTAGATCGACCTCGCAGCAGACATGCTAAACGCACTAAATAAGAGTGAATATTAAATAATCTTAACCAACTAGCAAATAAAAAGACATATTAACTATTTCATTAAATATTGTAGATCTACGATGATGCCGGAAAATCGAAGGCAGTTGTTGAAGAAGACATCGATAGAGGACAGGGTCACCACGGGCGTGCACGCGCCGTTAAGGTTGCTCCGGTATGCACTGTCCACAAGGCGAATCCTATCGAGACACGCGCACTCGCCAGTACAAGTAACACCGCTAAAGTAATACCGCCACACCATTGTTTTTTTAGAACGCAGAATGCACTGTTATGTGTCGGAGTCAGAGCACCGGGTGCCAGGGAATGCCGTATTGCACGATCGTATAACATAAGTCCCACAATCATCAATATAGGTCGAAGCTAAGCGTTCACCGTAGACATCGATGCAGATGTGCGGACGCCTATTAATCTTTACGTCTAATAAACGAGAAAAGAAAAAGCGCGTTTCCGTTAAATTGGCATGCATTCCAAATTGCTGTTCAATATCTACTGTGCAAGTTTGCTCTATTTCGCTAGATAATGATTTAGTGCATTTGCATTAGCACGAAATGTATATCTACTAGATATTACTGCATTTCCCTTAAGTTCTATGAAAAGGAAAAACAACAGATTTGCCAGAAAAATTGTATCGTCTTTGGCGAAATGCATGCATCGCAGAGCTTACTTATCGACAGCTAAGAATACAGCTGCACAATCGGGCCAATTTAGATAAACTGTACGGATTCTCAAAAATAGTACTATATCTAGATTTCCCAATACGTTTTAATTGTGCGAAAATAGTACTAGTTGAAAATTTTGGAAGGCCGAGTGGCCTTAAATTGAAATAGCACTAGGCAATCCTGTTATCCGCCAAATACCCTGAGCAAGACTTTGACACTATGCTATGTCATGTCTCCCCATTTACAATACGCAGCCATAAAGAGCGCCAAGGCAATGCGAGAAAGGAGATTTCTACCACAGACCAATCTCGGTTGGACCGCAGGTGCAGGCTGCGGAAAGTTCTTGACAATCGTCTTAGGTCGTAAACTAGTTAGCGGAGAACGCCCACATAGGAGAATGCAACGACCCGAGAAAATAGCAGTCATCCCCTAACCATGCACGATGTTCCTAGCGACTGGTATCTCTCGCGCTAATAGAACCACTGCAACAAGCGGTTAAGGTGCTTGCGAACTAAATCCCTTCGGATCTAGAGGTAACAAAATCGCGAGTTTCTCTATTGGCCTCTTGTTGTCATGCGTCGATTTGCGAAACCAGGCGTTTCATGTGTGGCACAACTAGTAGGATTTTCTAGCAGATTTATCCTGGTTCCCGGTCCGTGCCCATTAACACTGGATATTTCAGCACTTTTTTCACATTTCAGACACTGCAAACACTGACACCAACGAGGATGACGATAAAAGAGGGACGGAAACCTCCCCGTTAGCTCAACCGCTCAGAGGTTGCAGTACTTTTTAGTAGTATTTTTTTAGGATAGGGAAGTTATCGCATAGCCTCAACGCGGTTTTGAAGAAGCGATGCTGTCATGCACGCTTTCGAAACACACGTATGGTATGTTATACATTCACAATGGTAGCTTTATCTAAACTAAGCAGTAAACGTGCATGTATGTAACCAAAATTTGTTCTAGGTGGCGGTTTCCACACATTTCTAACAATAACGATATAACTGTTATATATACTGACTTTTCCAATCAAATTTAGACAAGGTGCAAGTTAATTTTTTTTTAGAGGAGTACCGTTATTCGTTTTCCTCGTTTAAAAAACCTGGATTATTATTATTATTATTATTATTATTATTATTATTATTATTATTATTATTATTATTATTATTATTATTATTATTATTATTTAGTTAATACAATTGTGAGGTATGAACGTTTAAATCATGTTTATCCTGCTCTGTTCGCTTTCTGTCAGTTCATGGCGCCTATAATGGAAGCCACGTTCCCTCTACACACGGCCAAAGACATCATCTGTCTCAAAAACATGGCCTCGCGCTGATCGCCCGTAACGTCTTCGATTCGTTTTCCGATGTCTTGCAGGAGTTTTGCTGTATCTGTGCTGATGGGGCCGAGTGTCTCTAGTGTAATGGGTGCAAAGTGGTAGCTTCTAGATAGTTCTAGATACTTCCTCCGTTTTTCAGAATCCGCACGTTCTGCTACCCATCCCGATTCGACTGCGCTGTGGTGTAAATATGATAACGCCGCCGTGCATGAAACCGTTACATCCCATACAAGGCTTTTACCATGTGACCATAGCGGAATGGTGACCTCGTCAGGTCGTAACTCACTACTTCCATAAAGACCTTTCGACTCGGGTGTGGATGGTATCCCTGCCCTTCTAAGGGCCCTGCTTACTATGGCGTTGAGTTCCGCGTGTCTTGTAAGTTTGCCGGGGCTTTTTAGACAGCTTAGAGGATGTAGACCATCAGAGTCAACAGGTTGGCCGCATGACAGACATGAGAAAGGCTGGCAGATGGGCGCGCCTATCCTAAGGACTGACACCATGCGGAAGGAGTTGGGGTCCAGCATGGTGCTAAGCTGGCGGGAGGGCAGTGCTTGGAGCCAGCCCCGCTGAAAGGATGTTAAGCCGCTAAAAAAGCCTTGATGATTTCTTACTTCTACAAGCGTCGAGAAAATGTTGGTTCACGTGCTCTTTCAGGGGGCCGGGGTCAAGTTGGCTCCTCATCGTCGCATCTGCCAACATGGTAGTTTTCTTTAACACGGTTGTTGCATCTTCATTTACAAGTGATTCCGTTAGAGAGCCAAATTGATTCAATGATGCAGTATAGCACACTGCGGCGAGGTCGATGGACTTTCTAATACCAAGTCCTCCGAAGGCTATTGGAAGGCTTGCTCTTTTCCATAATTTCTCCTCTAAACTAATGTTCAATACCTCACCCAGAATAACCCTAGTAGTCTCGTCGTAAGCAGCGAGGTCTTCGGTATATGTGAAGGTCGGGGATGCTCGCAACAAATAGTTAAATCTTGGTGACTCAAGACTGTGCCTCCACAGACAAAGGGCCGCCTGTGGGTGCATATTTGTCAACCGTGGGCGGATTTTTACAAGAGCTTCTCGTTTTGCGCGAAGAACCCGTGGGATTCCTTCACACATGACGGGAGCACCCAGAATATCTAAGTCATCTTGTGTCGTGCAAATTATTCCGGGAAGCGCTTGCATGATCGTTTGAATAGATTTTTCTTGCTCTTGCGAATTGCCTCCTATCGCTGTAACCTCACACTTAGAGGCGTTGGATACCGGTCCTGGACTCTATGGTTACATTTGTAGTCCAAGCAAGCATTGACGGACTTCTGCCACACCATCGGTAGGAGTCTTGGAGCCTTCTTTTGTACTTTATCAAACATTTTATCTCTTCTTAATGTATTAAACGCATTTTGAAAGTCTAGTTTAACTAGTACTCTTGTCGGGCCCTCTGCCTGCAAATAGGCACGCGTAGCATGCACGGTGGCTTCTGCTTCTCCTCTAATGGCAACCCCAACTTGGTAAAGAGAGACCGCTGTCAAAATGGTATTTTTATTCACAGCCATGGCAATTTTAGAAGCCATTCTTCGTAAGGCCAGTTCGCATGCAATGGGCCTAATTGAGTTATCTTTTTTCTAAGGGCGGTTAGACTTGCACCATAGAAAATCGGTAGACAGAATGACGGCAAGGTACCATTAAGTACTGTAGTCACACAGGTACTCAGTTCGTTTAGTAGACGTTCAAAAGAGGGAATCGTCTGTTCGAGCATGTCACGTAGATGTCGCGGACGCAGACCATCCAAACCGGCTCCACTTGTAAATGGAAAAGATCTAACGGCCTCATGGAGCTGAAGTACCTCAATCTTACCAAGGTTTAAGGCGACCGGTCGTTGGAGCAGCTCTATGCGCTCTTGGCAACTAGGTGGGGAACGTGGATGTTTGGCCCGCAGTTCGGCCTCTGTGTGCGCGTCGTATGCTGCGATTATGTCTGAGGACAGCAGGGCTTGAGCGGCAGAACGGATATCACCCTCTGCTAATTTCATCTCTACTTGGCGTATACTATTTTCATCTTCAGTTACGTGGCGTATCTTGTCGATAGTGCTGAGTGCAGTCGCGTCGGCCACATCTTGAAGAGTCCTAAGATCTATTTCGGCTACATTCTTCTAAATTAGTTTGGTCAGCGTCACTTCTTGATCTTTCTGACGCGGAATGGCAAACATTAGCGATAGAAGCATCATGAGATGGTTCGAGCTCTTGAGGTCAAGCCTCGAGTTAAACTTGCTCAATGCTTTGGTGTATGCTGCGGCGCAGCATTCTCTGGCTCCGCGGGGTATGACTTTAGCAAGTTTTAAATTCTTGCGGGCACCTGTTAGAATCCGTACTAATGAGCTCGAATCAGATTGAAGGTCAGAGTCTGTGGTAGAAGGTATGAGATTATCCGGTCCCGGACTACTACCGATAGGTAGACTTCGAGGGGGAATCGGGGAGTGGAGGCGTGTATTATGGGCTTTGGAGGTTCTTACACAGCGACCGCACTGCGTGCAAACATATGGGGTCTGAGAGAGAGAAGCCGTTGTTTGGTCGTTATCGTTGAATTCACTGGTGTTGTGTGATTGTTGGCTGGTCATTTGAAACTATTGTTCAGGTGGAATGATCAGCAGCTCCGGGAAGTGCTAGGAGCTCTGTGTCTTTAGTACCGTCTACAACAGCCTTCATAAAAGCGATACTAATCTCAGTAGTAAGTTAGAGCGAGACAGCGAGCGAGCGAGTTAAAGCGAGACAGCGAGCGAGCGAGTTAAAGCGAGACAGCGAGCGAGCGAGTTAGAGCGAGACAGCGAGCAAGCGATTTAGATAGAGACAGCGAGTGAGCGAGTTAGAGCGAGACAGCGAGCAAGCGAGTTAGATAGAGACAGCGAGTGAGCGAGTTAGAACGAGACAGCGAGCGAGTTAGAGCGAGACAGCGAGCGAGCAAGTTAGAGCGAGACAGCGAGCGAGCGGGTTAGATAGAGACAGCGAGTGAGCGAGTTAGAGCGAGACAGCGAGCAAGCGAGTTAGATAGAGACAGCGAGTCAGCGAGTTAGAACGAGCGAGTTAAAGCGAGACAGCGAGCAAGCGAGTTAGATAGAGACAGCGAGTGAGCGAGTTAGAGCGAGACAGCGAGCAAGCGAGTTAGAGCGAGACAGCGAGTGAGCGAGTTAGAACGAGACAGCGAGCGAGCGAGTTAGAGCGAGACAGCGAGCAAGCGCGTTAGATAGAGACAGCGAGTGAGCGAGTTAGAGCGAGACATCGAGCAAGCGAGTTAGAGCGAGACAGTGAGCGAGCGAGTTAGAGCGAGACAGCGAGCGAGCGAGTTAGAGTGAGCCAGTGAGCGAGTTAGAACGAGACAGCGAGTGAGCGAGTTAGAGCGAGACATCGAGCAAGCGAATTAGAGCGAGACAGTGAGCGAGCGAGTTAGAGCGAGACAGCGAGCAAGCGAGTTAGATAGAGACAGCGAGTGAGCGAGTTAGGGCGAGACAGCGAGCAAGCGAGTTAGAGCGAGACAGCGAGTGAGCGAGTTAGAACGAGACAGCGAGCGAGCGAGTTAGAGCGAGACAGCGAGCAAGCGAGTTAGATAGAGACAGCGAGTGAGCGAGTTAGAGCGAGACATCGAGCAAGCGAGTTAGAGCGAGACAGTGAGCGAGCGAGTTAGAGCGAGACAGCGAGCGAGCGAGTTAGAGTGAGACAGTGAGCGAGTTAGAACGAGACATCGAGCAAGCGAGTTAGAGCGAGACAGTGAGCGAGCGAGTTAGAGCGAGACAGCGAGCAAGCGAGTTAGATAGAGACAGCGAGTGAGCGAGTTAGAGCGAGACAGCGAGCAAGCGTGTTAGATAGAGACAGCGAGTGAGCGAGTTAGAACGAGACAGCGAGTGAGCGAGTTAGAGCGAGACAGCGAGCGAGCAAGTTAGAGTGAGACAGTGGAGTTAGAACGAGACAGTGAGCAAGCGAGTTAGATAGAGACAGCGAGTGAGCGAGTTAGAACGAGCGAGTTAGAGCGAGACAGCGAGCAAGCGAGTTAGATAGAGACAGCGAGTGAGCGAGTTAGAGCGAGACAGCGAGCAAGCGAGTTAGAGCGAGACAGCGAGTGAGCGAGTTAGAACGAGACAGCGAGCGAGTTAGAGCGAGACAGCGAGCGAGCGAGTTAGAGTGAGACAGTGAGCGAGTTAGAACGAGACAGCGAGCAAGCGAGTTAGAACGAGACAGCGAGCAAGCGAGTTAGAACGAGACAGCGAGCAAGCGAGTTAGATAGAGACATCGATTGAGCGAGTTAGAGCGAGGCAGCGAGCGAGCGAGTTAGAGCGAGACAGCGAGCGAGCGAGTTAGAGCGAGACAGCGAGTGAGCGAGTTAGAGCGAGACAGCGAGCAAGCGAGTTAGATAGAGACAGCGAGTGAGCGAGTTAGAGCGAGACATCGAGCAAGCGAGTTAGAGCGAGACAGTGAGCGAGCGAGTTAGAGCGAGACAGCGAGCGAGCGAGTTAGAGTGAGACAGTGAGCGAGTTAGAACGAGACAGCGAGTGAGCGAGTTAGATAGAGACAGCGAGTGAGCGAGTTAGAGCGAGACATCGAGCAAGCGAGTTAGAGCGAGACAGTGAGCGAGCGAGTTAGAGCGAGACAGCGAGCAAGCGAGTTAGATAAAGACAGCGAGTGAGCGAGTTAGAGCGAGACAGCGAGTGAGCGAGTTAGAGCGAGACAGCGAGCAAGCGAGTTAGATAGAGACAGCGAGTGAGCGAGTTAGAGCGAGACATCGAGCAAGCGAGTTAGAGCGAGACAGTGAGCGAGCGAGTTAGAGCGAGACAGCGAGCGAGCGAGTTAGAGTGAGACAGTGAGCGAGTTAGAACGAGACAGCGAGTGAGCGAGTTAGAGCGAGACAGCGAGTGAGCGAGTTAGAACAAGACAGCGAGCGAGCGAGTTAGAGCGAGACAGCGAGCAAGCGAGTTAGATAGAGACAGCGAGTGAGCGAGTTAGAGCGAGACATCGAGCAAGCGAGTTAGAGCGAGCGAGTTAGAGCGAGACAGCGAGCGAGCGAGTTAGAGTGAGACAGTGAGCGAGTTAGAACGAGACAGCGAGTGAGCGAGTTAGAGCGAGACAGCGAGTGAGCGAGTTAGAACGAGACAGCGAGCGAGCGAGTTAGAGCGAAACAGCGAGCGAGTTAGAGCGAGACAGCGAGCGAGTTAGAGCGAGACAGCGAGCGAGTTAGAGCGAGACAGCGAGCGAGTTAGAGCGAGACAATGAGCGAGCGAGTAAGAGCGAGTCAGAGCGAGACAGCGAGCAAGCGAGTTAGATAGAGACAGCGAGTGAGCGAGTTAGAACGAGATAGCGAGCGAGCGAGTTAGAGCGAGACAGCGAGCGAGTTAGAGCGAGACAGCGAGCGAGCGAGTTAGAGCAAGACAGCGAGCGAGTTAGATAGAGACAGCGAGTGAGCGAGTTAGAACGAGACAGCGAGCGAGCGAGTTAGAGCAAGACAGCGAGCGAGTTAGATAGAGACAGCGAGTGAGCGAGTTAGAACAAGACAGCGAGCGAGCGAGTTAGAGCGAGACAGCGAGCGAGTTAGAGCGAGACAGCGAGCGAGTTAGAGCGAGACAGCGAGCAAGCGAGTTAGATAGAGACAGCGAGTGAGCGAGTTAGAACGAGACAGCGAGCGAGCGAGTTAGAGCAAGACAGCGAGCGAGTTAGATAGAGACAGCGAGTGAGCGAGTTAGAACGAGACAGCGAGCGAGCGAGTTAGAGCGAGACAGCGAGCGAGTTAGAGCGAGACAGCGAGCGAGTTAGAGCGAGACAGCGAGCGAGTTAGAGCGAGACAGCGAGCGAGACAGCGAGTGAGCGAGTTAGAACGAGACAGCGAGCGAGCGAGTTAGAGCAAGACAGCGAGCGAGTTAGATAGAGACAGCGAGTGAGCGAGTTAGAACGAGACAGCGAGCGAGCGAGTTAGAGCGAGACAGCGAGCGAGTTAGAGCGAGACAGCGAGCGAGTTAGAGCGAGACAGCGAGCGAGTTAGAGCGAGACAGCGAGCGAGACAGCGAGCGAGCGAGTTTGAGCGAGACAGCGAGCAAGCGAGTTAGAGCGAGACAGCGAGCGAGTTAGAACGAGACAGCGAGCGAGCGAGTTAGAGCGAGACAGCGAGTGAGCGAGTTAGAACGAGACAGCGAGCGAGCGAGTTAGAGCGAGACAGCGAGCGAGTTAGAGCGAGACAGCGAGCGAGTTAGAGCGAGACAGCTAGCGAGTTAGAGCGAGACAATGAGCGAGCGAGTAAGGGCGAGTTAGAGCGAGCCAGCGAGCGAGCGAGTCAGAGCGAGACAGCGAGCAAGCGAGTTAGATAGAGACAGCGAGTGAATGAGTTAGAACGAGACAGCGAGCGAGCGAGTTAGAGCGATACAGCGAGCGAGTTAGATAGAGACAGCGAGTGAGCGAGTTAGAACGAGACAGCGAGCGAGCGAGTTAGAGCGAGACAGCGAGTGAGCGAGTTAGAACGAGACAGCGAGCGAGCGAGTTAGAGCGAGACAGCGAGCGAGTTAGAGCGAGACAGCGAGCGAGTTAGAGCGAGACAGCTAGCGAGTTAGAGCGAGACAATGAGCGAGCGAGTAAGAGCGAGTTAGAGCGAGCCAGCGAGCGAGCGAGTCAGAGCGAGACAGCGAGCAAGCGAGTTAGATAGAGACAGCGAGTGAATGAGTTAGAACGAGACAGCGAGCGAGCGAGTTAGAGCGATACAGCGAGCGAGTTAGATAGAGACAGCGAGTGAGCGAGTTAGAACGAGACAGCGAGCGAGCGAGTTAGAGCGAGACAGCGAGTGAGCGAGTTAGAACGAGACAGCGAGCGAGCGAGTTAGAGCGAGACAGCGAGCGAGTTAGAGCGAGACAGCGAGCGAGTTAGAGCGAGACAGCGAGCGAGTTAGAGCGAGACAGCGAGCAAGCGAGTTAGATAGAGACAGCGAGTGAGCGAGTTAGAACGAGACAGCGAGCGAGCGAGTTAGAGCGAGACAGCGAGCGAGTTAGAGCGAGACAGCGAGCGAGTTAGAGCGAGACAGCGAGCGAGTTAGAGCGAGACAGCGAGCAAGCGAGTTAGATAGAGACAGCGAGTGAGCGAGTTAGAACGAGACAGCGAGCGAGCGAGTTAGAGCAAGACAGCGAGCGAGTTAGATAGAGACAGCGAGTGAGCGAGTTAGAACGAGACAGCGAGCGAGCGACTTAGAGCGAGACAGCGAGCGAGTTAGAGCGAGACAGCGAGCGAGTTAGAGCGAGACAGCGAGCGAGTTAGAGCGAGACAGCGAGCGAGTTAGAGCGAGTTAGAGCGAGACAGCAAGCGAGTTTGAGCGAGACAGCGAGCAAGCGAGTTAGAGCGAGACAGCGAGCGAGTTAGAGCGAGACAGCGAGCGAGTTAGAGCGAGACAGCGAGCGAGTTTGAGCGAGACAGCGAGCAAGCGAGTTAGAGCGAGACAGCGAGCGAGTTAGATAGAGACAGCGAGTAAGCGAGTTAGAACGAGACAGCGAGCGAGCGAGTTAGAGCGAGACAGCGAGTGAGCGAGTTAGAACGAGACAGCGAGCGAGCGAGTTAGAACGAGACAGCGAGCGAGCGAGTTAGAGCGAGACAGCGAGTGAGCGAGTTAGAACGAGACAGCGAGCGAGCGAGTTAGAGCGAGACAGCGAGCGAGTTAGAGCGAGACAGCGAGCGAGTTAGAGCGAGACAATGAGCGAGCGAGTAAGAGCGAGTTAGAGCGAGCCAGCGAGCGAGCGAGTCAGAGCGAGACAGCGAGCAAGCGAGTTAGATAGAGACAGCGAGTGAATGAGTTAGAACGAGACAGCGAGCGAGTTAGAGCGAGACAGTGAGCGAGTTAGATAGAGACAGCGAGTGAGCGAGTTAGAACGAGACAGCGAGCGAGCGAGTTAGAGCGAGACAGCGAGTGAGCGAGTTAGAACGAGACAGCGAGCGAGCGAGTTAGAGCGAGACAGCGAGCGAGTTAGAGCGAGACAATGAGCGAGCGAGTAAGAGCGAGTTAGAGCGAGCCAGCGAGCGAGCGAGTCAGAGCGAGACAGCGAGCAAGCGAGTCAGAGCGAGACAGCGAGCAAGCGAGTTAGATAGAGACAGCGAGTGAATGAGTTAGAACGAGACAGCGAGCGTGCGAGTTAGAGCGAGACAGCGAGCGAGTTAGATAGAGACAGCGAGTGAGCGAGTTAGAGCGAGACAGCGAGCGAGTTAGATAGAGACAGCGAGTGAGCAAGTTAGAACGAGACAGCGAGCGAGTTAGAGCGAGACAGCGAGTGAGCGAGTTAGAACGAGACAGCGAGTGAGCGAGTTAGAGCGAGACAGCGAGCGAGTTAGAGCGAGACAGCGAGCGAGTTAGAGCGAGACAATGAGCGAGCGAGTAAGAGCGAGTAAGAGCGAGTTAGAGCGAGCCAGCGAGCGAGCGAGTCAGAGCGAGACAGCGAGGCAAGCGAGTTAGATAGAGACAGCGAGTGAATGAGTTAGAACGAGACAGCGAGCGAGCGAGTTAGAGCGAGACAGCGAGCGAGTTAGATAGAGACAGCGAGTGAATGAGTTAGAACGAGACAGCGAGCGAGCGAGTTTAGAGCGAGACAGCGAGCGAGTTAGATAGAGACAGCGAGTGAGCGAGTTAGAACGAGACAGCGAGCGAGCGAGTTAGAGCGAGACAGCGAGTGAGCGAGTTAGAACGAGACAGCGAGCGAGCGAGTTAGAGCGAGACAGCGAGCGAGTTAGAGCGAGACAGCGAGCGAGTTAGAGCGAGACAGCGAGCGAGTTAGAGCGAGACAGCGAGCGAGTTAGAGCGAGACAGCGAGCGAGTTAGAGCGAGACAATGAGCGAGCGAGTCAGAGCGAGACAGCGAGCGAGCGAGTCAGAGCGAGACAGCGAGCGAGCGAGTTAGATAGAGACGCGAGTGAGCGAGTTAGAACGAGACAGCAAGCGAGCGAGTTAGAGCGAGACAGCGAGCTAGTTAGATAGAGACAGCGAGCGAGTTAGAGCGAGTGAGCGAGTTAGAACGAGACAGCGAGCGAGCGAGTTAGAGCGAGACAGCGAGCGAGCGAGTTAGAGCGAGACAGCGAGTGAGCGAGTTAGAACGAGACAGCGAGCGAGCGAGTTAGAGCGAGACAGCGAGCGAGTTAGAGCGAGACAGCGAGCGAGTTAGAGCGAGACAGCGAGCGAGTTAGAGCGATACAGCGAGCGAGTTAGAGCGAGACAGCGAGCGAGTTAGAGCGAGACAATGAGCGAGCGAGTCAGAGCGAGACAGCGAGCGAGCGAGTCAGAGCGAGACAGCGAGCGAGCGAGTTAGATAGAGACAGCGAGTGAGCGAGTTAGAACGAGACAGCGAGCGAGCGAGTTAGAGCGAGACAGCGAGCTAGTTAGATAGAGACAGCGAGCGAGTTAGATAGAAACAGCGAGTGAGCGAGTTAGAACGAGACAGCGAGCGAGCGAGCGAGTTAGAGCGAGACAGCGAGCGAGCGAGTTAGAGCGAGACAGCGAGCGAGCGAGTTAGAGCGAGACAGCGAGCGAGCGAGTTAGAGTGAGACAGTGAGCGAGCGAGTTAGAGCGAGCCAGCGAGCGAGCGAGTCAGAGCGAGACAGCGAGCAAGCGAGTTAGATAGAGACAGCGAGTGAGCGAGTTAGAACGAGACAGCGAGCGAGCGAGTTAGAGCGAGACAGCGAGCTAGTTAGATAGAGACAGCGAGCGAGTTAGATAGAGACAGCGAGCGAGTTAGATAGAGACAGCGAGTGAGCGAGTTAGAACGAGACAGCGAGCGAGCGAGTTAGAGCGAGACAGCGAGCGAGCGAGTTAGAGCGAGACAGCGAGCGAGCGAGTTAGATCGAGACAGTGAGCGAGTTAGAACGAGACAGCGAGTGAGCGAGTTAGAGCGAGACAGCGAGCGAGCGAGTTAGAGTGAGACAGTGAGCGAGTTAGAACGAGACAGCGAGTGAGCGAGTTAGAGCGAGACAGCGAGCGAGCGAGTTAGAGTGAGACAGTGAGCGAGTTAGAACGAGACAGCGAGTGAGCGAGTTAGAACGAGACAGCGAGCGAGCGAGTTAGAGCGAGACAGCGAGTGAGCGAGTTAGAACGAGACAGCGAGCGAGCGAGTTAGAGCGAGACAGCGAGTGAGCGAGTTAGAACGAGACAGCGAGCGAGCGAGTTAGAGCGAGACAGCGAGCGAGCGAGTTAGAGCGAGACAGCGAGCGAGTTAGAGCGAGACAGCGAGCGAGTTAGAGCGAGACAGCGAGCGAGTTAGAGCGAGACAATGAGCGAGCGAGTAAGAGCGAGTTAGAGCGAGCCAGCGAGCGAGCGAGTCAGAGCGAGACAGCGAGCAAGCGAGTTAGATAGAGACAGCGAGTGAGCGAGTTAGAACGAGACAGCGAGCGAGCGAGTTAGAGCGAGACAGCGAGCGAGCGAGTTAGAGCGAGACAGCGAGCGAGTTAGAGCGAGACAGCGAGCGAGCGAGTTAGAGCGAGACAGCGAGCGAGCGAGTTAGAGCGAGACAGCGAGCGAGTTAGAGCGAGACAGCGAGCGAGTTAGAGCGAGACAGCGAGCGAGTTAGATAGAGACAGCGAGTGAGCGAGTTAGAACGAGACAGCGAGCGAGCGAGTTAGAGCGAGACAGCGAGCTAGTTAGATAGAGACAGCGAGCGAGTTAGATAGAGACAGCGAGCGAGCGAGTTAGAACGAGACAGCGAGCGAGCGAGTCAGAGCGAGACAGCGAGCGAGTTAGAGCGAGACAGCGAGCGAGTTAGAACGAGACAGCGAGCGAGCGAGTTAGAGCGAGACAGCGAGCGAGTTAGATAGAGACAGCGAGTGAGCGAGTTAGAACGAGACAGCGAGCGAGTTAGAGCGAGACAGCGAGCTAGTTAGATAGAGACAGCGAGCGAGTTAGATAGAGACAGCGAGCGAGCGAGTTAGAACGAGACAGCGAGCGAGCGAGTTAGAGCGAGACAGCGAGCGAGTTAGAGCGAGACAGCGAGCGAGTTAGAGCGAGACAGCGAGCGAGTTAGAGCGAGACAGCGAGCGAGTTAGAGCGAGACAGCGAGCGAGTTAGAGCGAGACAGCGAGCGAGTTAGAGCGAGCCAGCGAGCGAGCGAGTCAGAGCGAGACAGCGAGCAAGCGAGTTAGATAGAGACAGCGAGTGAGCGAGTTAGATAGAGACAGCGAGTGAGCGAGTTAGAACGAGACAGCGAGCGAGTTAGAGCGAGACAGCGAGCGAGTTAGAGCGAGATAGCGAGCGAGTTAGATAGAGACAGCGAGTGAGCGAGTTAGAACGAGACAGCGAGCGAGCGAGTTAGAGCGAGACAGCGAGCTAGTTAGATAGAGACAGCGAGTGAGCGAGTTAGATAGAGACAGCGAGTGAGCGAGTTAGAACGAGACAGCGAGCGAGTTAGAGCGAGACAGCGAGCGAGTTAGAGCGAGACAGCGAGCGAGTTAGAGCGAGACAGCGAGCGAGTTAGAGCGAGACAGCGAGCTAGTTAGATAGAGACAGCGAGTGAGCGAGTTAGATAGAGACAGCGAGTGAGCGAGTTAGATAGAGACAGCGAGTGAGCGAGTTAGAACGAGACAGCGAGCGAGTTAGAGCGAGACAGCGAGCGAGTTAGAGCGAGACAGCGAGCGAGTTAGAGCGCGACAGCGAGCGAGTTAGATAGAGACAGCGAGTTAGAACGAGACAGCGAGCGAGCGAGTTAGAGCGAGACAGCGAGCGAGTTAGATAGAGACAGCGAGTGAGCGAGTTAGAACGAGACAGCGAGCGAGCGAGTTAGAGCGAGACAGCGAGCTAGTTAGATAGAGACAGCGAGCGAGTTAGATAGAGACAGCGAGCGAGTTAGATAGAGACAGCGAGCTAGTTAGATAGAGACAGCGAGCGAGTTAGATAGAGACAGCGAGTGAGCGAGTTAGAACGAGACAGCGAGCGAGCGAGTTAGAACGAGACAGCGAGCGAGCGAGTTAGAGCGAGACAGCGAGCTAGTTAGATAGAGACAGCGAGCGAGTTAGATAGAGACAGCGAGTGAGCGAGTTAGAACGAGACAGCGAGCGAGCGAGTTAGAGCGAGCGAGCGAGTTAGAGCGAGACAGCGAGCTAGTTAGATAGAGACAGCGAGCGAGTTAGATAGAGACAGCGAGCGAGTTAGATAGAGACAGCGAGCGAGCGAGTTAGAGCGAGCGAGCGAGTTAGAGCGAGACAGCGAGCTAGTTAGATAGAGACAGCGAGCGAGTTAGATAGAGACAGCGAGTGAGCGAGTTAGAACGAGACAGCGAGCGAGCGAGTTAGAGCGAGCGAGTTAGAGCGAGACAGCGAGCGAGTTAGAGCGAGACAGCGAGCGAGTTAGAGCGAGACAGCGAGCGAGTTAGAGCGAGACAGCGAGCGAGTTAGAGCGAGACAGCGAGCGAGTTAGAGCGAGACAGCGAGCGAGTTAGAGCGAGACAGCGAGTGAGTTAGAGCGAGACAGCGAGCGAGTTAGAGCGAGACAGCGAGCGAGTTAGAGCGAGACAGCGAGCGAGTTAGAGCGAGACAGCGAGCGAGTTAGAGCGAGACAGCGAGCGAGTTAGAGCGAGACAGCGAGCGAGTTAGAGCGAGACAGCGAGCGAGTTAGAGCGAGACAGCGAGCGAGTTAGAGCGAGACAGCGAGCGAGTTAGAGCGAGACAGCGAGCGAGTTAGAGCGAGCGAGTTAGAGCGAGACAGCGAGCGAGTTAGAGCGAGACAGCGAGCGAGTTAGAGCGAGACAGCAAGCGAGTTAGAGCGAGACAGCGAGCGAGTTAGAGCGAGACAGCGAGCGAGTTAGAACGAGATAGCGAGTGAGCGAGTTAGAACAACTAACTCTTATTATTATTATTATTAGTTATTATTATTATTTTTATTATTATTATTATTATTATTATTATTATTATTTATGCAGACGACACCACTCTTTTGTTCCGTGTCTCACTCTCCTAATTGTCCAATAATAGGTATAATCTTCAGCACGTTGAAACCGGTATTGAGAAGGCCATGTCTTTATTTCAAAGATTTGGTCTTGTCGTTAACCCGACGAAGACGACACTCGTTCTTTACCACATCCCACAACGGGCATCGAGACAAAAGTTCAAAACTGGTAATATCTCTCTCCAAATAAGCGGCTCTGCTATCCCTCTCAGCTCAGAAGCAGAATGTCTTGGCATTGTGCTACACGAGCATATGAAATGTGACAGTCAAGTGAGATCAAGTGTAAGGGTCTGCTACGCCGTGGTGGCCTCACTCGTGCGTTTGAGGAGAGCCAAGGCTTCGCGGGATCTTCTGGTACGTGTCTACAAAGCGCTTATGGAACCAATTCTAACTTACGGAATTACTCTGTGGGGCGCCACGTATTCCACGACCCTAGACAAGCTAAGGGTCGTTCAGAATGACGCGGTTAGAGCCATAATATATCTTTCTCGTCGCGCGAGTGTGACTCCATGGTACACCAGGCTCGGGCTTCTCAAGCTTGATCAGCTGACACGTTTAAAGTTAGGGTTGCTAGCCTATAAGGTGCAAAACAATGGAATCTCTTCAGATTGTATTTTTGACTTCGTCCTTACTCCAGTACGGTCGCAGCGCTACAGGAACCAACTCAGGGTGCCAGGGTTCAGACTCACTCTACTTCGGCACTCACTGGCCTACATGCTGCCCACGGTCTGGAACGAGCTGCCATTGGCGCTTCGAAATGCAAGCCGGGCCGCTGTTTTTAAACGACATCTTCTCTTACTGCTGAAGAACGAAGAAACAAGTGACTCCGAGTGAATTGTTTTAAACTTATTTTACTATATAGGTATTAAACTTGTATTAGGTTGGTTCTAAAGTTTCAAACTTGTATTGTGTTACTTATACTCAATTTCGTTGCTTTACACTTCTGATTTGTGCATACATTCGTAAACTTCTGTTGTGCTACTTATACTAAATTTTATTGCTTTATCGCGTACACACTTTTGATCGGTACAAAAACTCGTTATTATGTATATTTTGAATAAAAGGTGACAGATTGCTAACTTGTTGGGCACGTCAATAAACATGAATGATTGATTGAAAACGTATTATTATTATTATTATTATTATTATTATTATTATTATTATTATTATTATTATTATTTTTTATTATTATTATTTATTTACTATGTCTTAGAGCAATACAGTTGTGAGGTGTGAATGTGTATCCTCATTATTTTATAGTTTCTTTCTTGCTGTCGTCAGCCCATCGCACCTAATATCGACGCGGCGTTTCCTCTGCAAACTGCCAATGAAAGTAGCTGCCTCAGAAAGTCGCCTTCACGTGCATCTCCGGTGTTTGCTTGTATTCGATCACTTATGTCTTTAATAAATGTCCTTGTTTTTCTGCTGACTGGGCCCATTGTCTCCATTGCAATCGGCACGAAATTGTATCTAGACTCTAACTCTGTGTATTCACGCCACTTTTCTTTCTCTGCGTGTTCGGCCACCCATCCCGCCTCGGTAGCGCTGTGGCACACATAAGACGGTGCGGCTGTGCAGGAGACTGTCGCATCCCAAACCAGGCATTTGCCTTTTTTCCACGGCGGAATAGTGACACCGTCGGGCCTTTTATCGTCATGAAGTCCTAGTCTGGGTTCCAGTATGCTAGGTATTCCCGCCCTCCGGAGAGCTCTTTGAATCACTGCATTTATTTCTGTGTGCCTGGGAGCCCGACCTTGGCTCTTGATGCAGCTCAACGGGTGGAGGCCATTCTTCTCTACTGGTTTTCCACAGGCCTTGCAAATGTGTGGTTCGCATATCGGCCCGCCGATTCTGAGAGCCGACACCATGCGGAATGAGACGTTGTCCAGCATGGTGCCGAGCTGTGGCGACGGGAGAGCCCTAAGGAATCCACCGCTGAAGGTGTCTCGTGCGGCCAAGAAGACTGCCTTCTCCGTAGAAGACTCAAGGCTTTCGGTGATCTCACGGGCTATAACGTTACATCTGTAGTTATCAAGCACTCTCTGCGTTACACGTTTCTCCCAAGGACCTAGATCCAACTTCAGCTTGACAAGCGACTCTGCCTCCTGCTTAGCTATGTGCAGCCGGTGGTGAGCACTCGGGTCGACTAGCCCCTCTGCCAGCGGGCTGAATTCTAGCACAGACGCTGCGTAACATATGGGTGCCAATACTGCTATCGAACACCCAGTCCACCTTCTCTTATGGGGAGGCTTGCTCTTCGCCACGTATTGTCCGTAAAATCGATGTTAAGGACTTCACTCAGTATGTCTCTCGTAGAGTCGTCATACGCTTGCAGGGCGTCGGGACATTGGCTTGTCGGTGAGGTGCGCAATGTGTAGTTGAATTCGGGAAACCTAAACTATATCTCCAAAGACATAGTGCAGCTTGTGAGTGCATGGCCAACATACGAGGCCGTGTCTGCAATAACGCCCGGCGTTTTTCTGTTAAGGTCTTGTAAATACTTTGTGGACTAAGTGGAGCCCCAAGAACCTCTAACTCGGCCGGGTTAACTTGCTTACAGCCTGGTAGAACGGCAACAATGGTTTTGCGTGCTTCGTCTCGTTCCTGGGTGTCCCCCCAACCGTTATAACTTCGCACTTGGAAAGATTGAGGATTGTCCCTCCTTCATTTGCAAACTCTATTACCTTAAGTATGTCAGCGGCCACCACTTCTGCCGGTCCTCCTAATGTACCATCATCCAGGTACCAGATGTTCAATGGGCTTCTCATTCGTGCCACTTGACTGGAGATTCCCAGACTGAACTAGACGGGGCCTAGTGGGTCCCCTTGTTGCACTCCATTTGTTGATTTAAGTG
Source organism: Dermanyssus gallinae (assembly GCA_003439945.1). Lineage (NCBI taxonomy): Eukaryota > Metazoa > Arthropoda > Arachnida > Mesostigmata > Dermanyssidae > Dermanyssus > Dermanyssus gallinae. The sequence goes on from QVRM01001737.1 coordinate 462,577, forward strand.
GCTCTTTGTCACACCAGGATAGAAGTGACGGGTCCCTGTAGCATTGCGATACCAGTGGAAAGAGTTCCGGTACGTGTAATCTTACTTCTTCTAATATTACGTCGCGTCGTATTGTGTTAAAAATTGTGTTCACTAAAACCCGCACAGGACCGTCTGTTTTTATGTATGCTCGTACAGCGTGAACGGCTGCCTCCGCGCCTCCTTTTATAGAAACTCCTACATGCCTTGGTCCTAAAGCTTTTGTTATGGATCCCTTACTAATCGCGATGGCCACCTTTGCTACAAGCCTTCGGGTTGTAAGGCCACATGCTATAGGTCTGATTGAACCGTCCTTCTTTTTTAGGGCCGTAAGATTTGCCCCGTAAAAGGTCGTCAGGCAAGAAGAAGGCAGACTGCCGTTTAGTGCCGAGGCCACCAGAGAGCAAACTTCTTCCAGAAGTCTCCCGGATGAGGGTACTGAGTTGTCAAGCATGTCCCGGAGATGTCGGGGACGCAGCCCATCTAATCCAGGTCCAGATGCTACGGCGAAAGATCGGACGGCGTCAACATCCAATTTATGATATACGGTGTGTCCTCTTGTTGTTACTGGTGCCTGGCGTTTGCTTGCGTCTGCTAATGGAGGGAAGTGCTTCTTTCTTAACTCCTGCTCCGTGTGATCGTTATATGGTGCAAAAGAGTCGGTCGAAAGAAGGATCTGTGCGGCGGAACGTACATCACCTTCAGCTAATTTGCGCTCTGCCATCTTCCCCCTGTCGTGGTCTGTATCAAGTGATGTGTCGTACTGTATAATGTTACGGTTACACTCGTCTAAGAGACTTGCGAGTGTTTTCCACCGCGATTCAGTAACGTTCTTCCTGATTATTTGGCATAATGACCGATCATTGTTTCTCAGTGCTGGGATGCGCAGCAAGAGTATTGGAATTATTAGAAGCTTCTCCCAAGACGCGTTGTCTTTCCTTGTGTTGAAGTTGGAAAGTGCTTCAGTGTATGCTGCGCAGCATATTTCTCTAACTCCTCTGGGTATCACTTTGGCTAGTTTAATGTTTCGATGCACCCGGGCCAGGGAGTGAATTAGCGTCATTGAGTCGAGGGTCGTATCTGATGGCCTGTTCGGGTCGTCTTGTGCCGAAAGCGACGCAGGCGACGACGTGTCTCTCAAAGGTTGACTGAGTGGAGGCCGGGTATCTGCCGGATGGAGACGTGTCGTATGCATACGCAAGCCCCGGAGTGACCTTAAGGACTTCCTGCATATTTCGCAGGTATATGACTGTTGTGGTCGTAGTTGGGGTTGATCGGGGTTTGTATGGGCTGAAGGTAGGGAGCTCATGGTTAACTTGTAGTTTTCTGATTATTGTTGTTATTATTATTATTATTATTATTATTATTATTATTATTATTATTATTATTATTATTATTATTATTATTATTATTATTATTATTATTATTATTATTATTTAGGTAATACAATTGTGAGGTATGAACGTTTAAATCATGTTTATCCTGCCCACGTTTTCCTTTCTCATATTGAATAAAAAGGCTCCTTCAACGTTTGCATAATTCCTAGTAAAATAGCTTTATTTACCAACAATGTACACATGTAGTAGTAGTAATATTCTTCACGGGCGCGCTTCTATACAATGTTAGCAGAGCTACGCGTAGGTGTTAATGACTCAAGCATGGCTGCCATCGTTTTGCTCCCTGTCCTATCGTTTGTTGTTTATTCCACTGTGCAACTGTTTTTTTCCACCGTATCCCGCCTATAACTATGATTCACCGCTACCTACTCACTTAGGTAGCTGTCTGTCTGTTAGGTAACTGTTTACGGATTCCTGTCCGCTGCACCCGAGCTGTTGCAACAGTTCGACTATCTTCGTTAGTCTTCCGACTCTTAAAAAGGAGGAATCGCCTGAGGTCTCGTCGGGTGCCGTGTTGACAAGTGTCACGTAGCCACATGCGCGATTCTCTGTATTGTCCAAGGTCACTTGAGTGTATGTATTCGCAATGATTGCTAGTTAAAATAAATATAGTACAGTTCTAATATAACTATCGACTGATCCAGATCAGATATGTAATACCACGATAATTGTCATTTTGCCTTTCGACCCATTCATGTGAACGTACATTATATATATATATATATATATATATATACTACCTAAATACATCATACGCAATTGTATTCGCACACAAAACGAATCGCGTTTTGCTGCTTGTGACCACTTTCTCTGAGATCTCCACTACACAACCGTTTATAGTAGCCATAGTAGTAGTAGTAGTAGAAGCATGGATGTAAGAGAAGGTTGCGTCAAGCTAGCCGACGTTCTAACACCGGCGTTTGTGGCCTCTTCTTTTGCAGCCCTTGGAATTCGGACCTATCGTCAATACTGCTTGCTTATATATATATATATATATATATATATATATATAGAGAGAGAGAGAGAGAGAGAGAGAGAGAGAGAGAGAGAGAGAGAGAGAGGGAGTTGTCTATTTCCTATCTCAGCTAGAACGTGTGTAATGAGTAAGGCGCAAAACATTGCCCTTATATTGACTTTTCCCCCCCACCCCAACCCCTCCCACCCACCGATCCCTATTCGTCTGTATCGAATGTAGATCCTATCCTAGATCCTATCCTCTGCCCTAAATCTAGGAGGTGAGCTCTTGGCACTCGGATGCACGTTCATCGCCCCCACGTTTCCGTCCGTTTCGTGATCTTGACTCATGTCACGTTCATGTCACTGACAACAAGTGTCGCTTAGGTTCTGTTCTGCACGCCATCTGCTTTGGCCCACTCCGCCGAGCGGCTCTGGCTCTGCCGGAAGAGCGTCGTTGTCATCGTCACAGCCGTCGTTACGATGGCCGCCGATACTGGCGGGCCGCAGACTCCTGCTATAGGTGCGTGGAAAACCGGGTGAAGATGTTGAAGGCGCGCATCCACTTCATGCGGCCCGGCGCGGTGCGCCGATACGAATCGTCCACCGACGAGGTGTCGTCCTCATCGGCGGGAACCATTGTCGGCACGCCGGACTCGGTGCCCGTTCCTTCGGCTCCCTCCGCTCCTTCAGTGGGACGTGATCGACGTCGCTTTTTCACTGGCAGCGGCCGATGCCGCAGCAGACGAACCGGCCTCCGTCTATGCAACGAAAGTATTCGTTCGTTATTAGTCTCGATACTGCGTTGAACCGCACACAAAGCGAAATTGCGACGCCCATTCCGTTTACCTGCGGTGGGCGTCATCATCATCACCATCATCAGAACGTTTGTAAGCAGACTGGCATGCGCTGGCCATCGCCTGCCGTTTACTTAATGAACCTCCTACGTATATATATGGAAAGAAGGACGAGACATTCGAAGAAGATATTTGGTTCTGTTCTATCAGTCTGGTTATCAGCCTATACAGAGCCTGACAGGACCCTAATAGTGGCGATTGTTGTTGTTACCGATGATAGAAAAAAAAACGTGACGTTGGGAGCAAACGTATAGCATTTAGGGAAGTTGAAACCAGAGCGCATACCCAAGAGCGAGCATTTGCGTGTGTAGACGGTCCCATATTTCGATGACGGTCTTCGCTAAATCCTCGGGAGCCACCGAAGGGTCTTTCAAGACGTTCCACTTTTCCTCGACCACGCAATGTGGACTCTGCAAGCAAGCAAGAAGAAATGCGCCAATGTAAGCACGCGTAAGTTTATCGCGAAACACACGCGCGAACTACCTCTCCCCGAGAAGTGGTGGTACGTTGTGTCAGTGTGGTTTTCCCCCGTCCCCCACTTGTGATTTCGTAGTAACAATCGTAGCAATTCATTTACCTGCAGAATCTTGGCGTCAAGGTTGTGATTCCCTCCGGCGGCTCCGCCCGTCGAGATTATGGGTATCACGAAGTGGTCGTTCCACAGGAACTGTTCGGCCTCGTGAGCGGCGCGTGCGTCCCCTATTATTGAACACAATTAGGACGTACACAGAACATAGGAAGAACAACAATTTGAGTTAAATTCAATGATGGGGTAGTGACACGTGCGCACAAGAAGAAGACCATACTCTACACAATACTTGCTATGTGTGACTGCGGAGCCTGTCTATGCAGTTTGTTGGCGTCGCTGATGTTAATGTTAATGTTGTTGTTGGTGGTGTTGTTGTCGTTGTTGTTGTTGTGGTTGTTGTTTTTGTTAATGGTGTTGTTGTTGTCGTTGTTGTCGTTGTTGTTGTTGGTGGTGTTGTCGTTGTTGTTGTTAGTGTTGTCGTTTTCGTTGTTGTTGTTGGTGTTGTCGTTTTCGTTGTTGTTGTTGGTGTTGTCGTTTTCGTTGTTGTTTTGGTTGTTGTTGTTAGTAGTGTTGTCGTTGTTGTTGTTAGAAGTGTTGTCGTTGTTGTCGGTGTTGTTGTTGCGAGTTGCAGGTTAGTATACTGGTTGTTACTCTCGTCATTCTCATCGTCAACAAGCACCCAACGCCCGAGGCGAATTCATGCCGTTCGTCGCTCATGCACAAATGCTAATGTGCGCTCAAGTGTGCTTGCCTTAGCTGACAATGACTTAACCGCCACGGACCTCCAATGAGGATGCAGATGCTGAACGTTCGGCCGACAATCAGCTCGCGTTCCTTGATCGAGTCGCCGATAAAGATCGTCTTGCCGAATTCGGCCTCCTGGAATACGCCGTGCACCGACTGCGGTGCGTCATCCTGGTAGTTGGGGACATCTCGGCGCGGCAGCAGGTGAAAGACGCCAGTCAGCTTTCGCGCTTCGTAGAATGAACGCGCCACCATCTGCTGCACTCCTCGGAAGCCTCCGGTGATGAGCGTAATCGAAGGGACCAATGCCAACTTCTTGCCGATTTCGCTGCAGATCAAACGCAGGACATTCAAGAAGGGCAAACAAAAACAAGAATAAGACGATCAATAAGACTAATAATAATAACAACAATAGTATACAAATGACATCATAGCAATGGATCGACGTCGACGCTTGTTATAACCTAGAAAGTGATTTTTTCCGGCAAAGGCTGTCATTGGATATACAACGTGGTAACGCCACGGCGGTGCTTGGCACCTTGTCCAGGTGGCCGGGACCAGGTCTTGACCTAGGGCTGATGTAGTTTGTCGTCACGTTCGCTGGGAGACTATTGTTTACACGCCGTTATGAGTTGAATAAAAAATAGTATCTACAAATAATTAGGTACACTACTGATCAAAAGCGAGACGCATGCCGCCCGCCGCAGACAGTAATTTGTTTCCCATCGCTATACCAAACGCACCTCCTAGAGAAAAGTGGGAGAGACTTGCAGCAACTTAAAACCTGTACCACCACCCCCGGCAACGACGGCGGCGGCAGCGGCGGTGGCATTAGAAAGTCGAATAATCCTCTCAACTCGCGCAACTCTGCTCACCCCAATGTCAAAGCAGGCAGGTAGAGTGTGTACGCGCGCGTCGAGCCGCAGTTCGGATCGTTTGCTGTTCGCAAAGCAACATAGAGCCAACAGCCCAAGTCCCGCGCCTGTCTAGTTTCCCACTTCGTATCCCGGATGCAGAAAGACCGCCAGATGATGCCGTCAATCACAATTAACAATTTCGATCGCTTGCTTTATTTTTAGTTAAGTCGTCGGTTCTCATATGTCTTGTTTGGTGTGTGCCGAAATCGGCGCCTGTACCCCCGTCATGTCAAGCCAGATAATGCCAGCCTGCCTGCCTTCCCCCCCTCCCGATCAAGTCGGTGGTAGTACACTGGGGGGGGCTCGCGTGGACGCGATCGGCGTGACGCTTTTTACCTTGACCTACGGACTGACGGACGGCGAGCCACGACGAACGGGTTGAGCTGTGCTGTCTCTCCCCTGAATGACTGCTGTCTGTCTGACTGTATGACTGTCTTTCTGTGCTACTCACTCGCAGATGCGTGCTGTCCGCGGATCGATGTCCTTGGTCGAGCCCGAGATGTACACGCAGCCCTCCTGCAGGGGCAGCTTCTTCAGCTCGTGATCCCAGCGGTCACAGATGTTCTTCTCTTCGTTTTCGTTGTCGCTCGATGGATCCGGCTTTCGCAGCTCGTTCTTGACACACGCCTCGAGTGCGGCCTTGAAGTTGAGCGCCGTAATCTGTAGAGCAAGCCGAAAGGTGACACACACATTGTGAAGGACAGCGAGAGAGACACCACACAGATCTATCGTCTCGATCTATGCACACGAATCGATCGCCAACACCAACCAACACCGCCCCCGCCTTCCCGCCTGTCTTTTGTCATTTGTCATATTGATCGTTAAGCGTCGAGGCCGACGTAGAAGAGCGTCTGCCTCGTCTGCATTTGTCGTTATCGTTGTCGTCACGCTATTAGACGACCGACCTCAACGAGCGTTTCGAGAGACGCACAAACTCACAGAGACCTAGTGACAAGTTTTTCCCTTCCATCTGACGCCGTGCCTACAACATCGTAACGACGACGACAACAACAACAACACCTGTCTGTCATCGCAAGGTGAGGACGGTGCTAATGGTGATGGTGATGATAATGGCGACGACGATGGTGATGGTGACGATGGCGATGGTGATTGTATGCGTAGCAATGCCAGCTTTACGAAACGACCTCTGTAACGGTAACAACTTACGTCGATGCTTTCAGCGCCCATCAGCGAGTACCACCAGCACGGCACGTCCTTGCAGTTCTCCGTCTTGATGACGATCGTGTGCTTCCGCTTCTGACAGTAGTAGACCTGCTGCATCGACACCGAACTGTTGAGAAAGTTCGGCGAGATGATGAAGACGACGAGCGTCGTCTGGGCGGCCTTCTTCGAGAAGTGGTTGCGCTGCGCCAGCTGGTGGCCGGTGATGTCGCTCGCGCCGCTATTCGAGCCGACGCGACTCGCCCTCGGGTGGAATTCGGGCAGCGCGCGTTGAAGTTCGTCAAGGTTCGTTGTGGACGGTTGCGGCTGCTGTTGCTGCTGCTGCTGCGGCTGCGGCTGCTGTTGTTGTTGCTGTTGCTGCTGCTGTTGAGATAGCAGCGTCTCGGGGATGAACGTGAGGTTGCGTTGGGACGGCGTGAACGCCAGATTGGTGACGCCGTGACTGTTGTCCGACGTCGGACTGGACACGTCGTTCTTGGTCAGGTCGCTGTCCATCTCGGTCGTCGACCAGACGGTGTACGAGCGTGACTTGAGAAAGTTCGTCACGTAGTCGGCCGCCTGCTTGTCGCGAGGATGCGCCGAGATGACGACGTCGATCCGCTGTTCGGTCGGCGACGAAGACGTCTCGACGTGCTCTGTGGTGTCCGTCACGGTGGGGAACGACGCGATCTCCTCGACCGGAGTTTGCAGCATCCACGATGCCCGCATAGAAGTCGGCTGTTCAGTCACAGAACGCACACAGAGAAGCATAGAAACGGTATGTCACAGTTTAGTTACCTGATCAAGTGACTGGCCTATATATGTATATATATATATAGTGATGATTTAATAATCATGTAGAATACGTTTGCACACTCGGCAGTGCTATACATATATATATATATATATATATATATATATATATATATATATATATATGGAAAATCTGTTATTTGCAAAATACTGCAGACGTAAGGCTTTATGCGCTTGTATAAACTTGGCATGCTGAAGTGCCCTAATGTCAAGACGATTTACATGTCTATGCGCAACGATACAATACAACATGAACCTATTATTATTATTACTATTATTACTATTTTTACTATTATTATTAGTGTCCAAAGTGACCAGCTCACGCAATGCAACTATAGCTTACCCGGAAACTGCTGATTCGTTTGACGGATTTGCGTAGCTGTGACTTGCGCTCTTTGTCGCACTCGGCCTTGTAGATTTTGAAGATGTTATCGGCCACCCGCCGAACATGGCGAGGGTCCCACTTCTTTGACGCGGTGATGCTCGGTGACGACGAGACCGCCCCATGCTTCGACATACACTCGCCGTGCATCTCGTGATCTCGGTCTTCGGTCTTTCCCTGGTAGGCATGAATGTACTGAATCGTCGCTAGCTGTATAGCCAGGCAGTCCGGAGGCCAGTTGTCGACAAATGAGACGGGCAAGATCTTTTTCTCGAGTTTGTCGGCCATCTTCACCTAAACGAAACAAGGCGCAAGGTTACCACTAGCTGCTATATCAGACTCAGCTGCTATCAACAACTCAACTCCGTTTCTTCGGCGAGGCATGAAGATTGAAAGCTTGGATAGCAGAAGGAGGGAGGTCCAGTTCGACATCGACACGAGGTATAAAATAAGTAATCCTCCTAATATACTTTGGAGAGTTTAGGCTACAGACTATTGGACGCTGAAGAAATGCCAGAGCGGCCCTGTTCTTATGTGTACATACCTCTCGGTTAGTCCACTTGGTGATGCCGTAGAGGGGTGAGACAAGGGGTACGAAGATTTTGCAGTTTTTGATGGCATTGTTGAGCGAGTCTGCCCAATCGTCGGCGCCGTTAATTTCGTGTACATCGAGGAAAACCTTTAGGTTCTTTTTGGTCAGCGCTTCTTTAAGCTGAAGCGCATGCTCCTCCGTCTCCTTTCGCGCATAGCTGATAAGAACCTCCCATTTACCTCTGTAACAGTACATCGTTCAGCAGTTTGTTAGCAAGGTTATACAGCAAAACTGGAGACGACACCACATCTAGAGAAGATTAAGTCTGTATACTTACTGTACGTTGCATACCAAATCTACGTCAAACAACGCACTAGCAAAACTGCATACGGAGTAGCTCAGACGAAGGGCGATAGCCTTTTCTGCAAAATGTTCTTAATTAATACAATTGACGAAATTGTGTAATTATGGAAATTTTAAGCTTAAGGAGAAACTACTGAATTTAAATGAATTTGCCGTCCGAAGAAGACGGTCTCATAGAAAAAAATGTTGTTGGTGTTACAGTTTTTACCTCTTAAACAATCTACAAACTAGGATCACATATACCCATAAATGCGCGGATGGTGTTATTTATGACCTCCGGTGACCTTTACAGTGTTAGCGCAGATAAACTGCTGTTCTGCAGGTATGCCGGGTAGTGGCGGCGTTGTCTAGGGGACTAGTGCGCTGGTCATGGTTGTCATCTATCGGGGTGTCGCCAGTTCGATCCCTGTTGCTGATCGAATTTTCTTTGAGCGATGCTCATTGAGAATAGATGAGAAACCATACCGCTGAGAGGAAACCCTAGATATCTTAGCAAGTCCGGCCCTCGGCGCAATGAACACATACCTCAGGTTAAGTTCCAATCCCGTAGGGGACGGAGGATAGTCTAGGTATGCCGGGAAAGACACTCAGTAACGACACACAGAGGACGGCACTGAAGCTACTTCATTTCACTGAGAAGACAGACGACACTTACTCGGGTTGTTGGTGAATGGTGCTCTTATTTGAGCTGACCTTCGCCGTAGTGACCCGCGCATGTTCCGCCAGTATCTCTTTAGGGTGGCGAACCCGAACATACGATGGAATCTTCTGCTCGACATGATCAGTTTCCGATAGACGCCTCTCCGACCGACGGTTGTCGACCTGCGAACGCGATGACGCGCAATACAATGCATACATTATTAGTATCATTCGTCTCTATACACTCCGCACTCCGTAGAGAAAAGAACACAAACAAAACCTACGAAGAAGAAAAACTGCTATGAGTCTGCTGCTGCTGTGGCTGCTGTGGCTGCTGCTGGTCGCACGTTCATGCACGTGATACGTGATGATTAGTAACAAATGGCCTAGTACGCTAGTAAAAGCACGACGCCTCGACTGATATCGGATTATCGCAGGCAGTTGTGTCTGAGCGCCCCATACATATAGTAGTGGGTAGATCATCCCGTCGTTGTTGACGTCGCCGCCGCCGCAGCCGCCGCCCAGAAACGTCGTCGTCGTCGTCGTGGCCGGCGTGATCGCCGGCACCCAACCACCTAACCCACCTGATCCTCGACGGGCGTCGTTGGGTGTATCGTAATCGTGTAGTCGTTGACGATGTCGAGCACGGTGAAGAGCACCTCCTGCTTGGCCACGATCGGAAAGCCGTTCGAGTCGAGGAAGCTGAACGCGCCAGGCCCCCGGGGCACTTCGCGGCACTTCGGCAGGTCGCTTAGCAGCTGCTCCCACAACAGGTCGCGGACCTGGCGTAGCATGAGGTTGTTCTCGACGAAGATGTAGCCGAACTTGCGGTCCTGGGGTGAGCGCACGCCTACCTTTTGCTTTTCTGTACGTCACGTCGCGGGGTGCATGAAACGGCAGACAGTGTAGGAGACAAGCAGATAGATATACGGCCGCATGTGATAGGAGGAGGAGATCGGCGGATCGGAACAGGCAGTGGAATAGAGAGAACTCGCACGAAATGCTACTTGTTGTTACATTCTAATAATAATAATTATTATTATTATTATTTCACTTTAAATCCTTAATACAGGTAATGGTCGGTTACGATTTTTGTGATGAAGACATTGCTATTTTTTGCTTGGTAAGTCTTAAAAATCATGTTGGATTGTTTTAAATGATGGGATGCAATGAGTCACAATGAGTCCAGCTAGAATGACCAACCCGTGGCGCCAAATCGTATTTCCTAGGTATATATATATATATATATATATATACGCACGTTGTTGCGTATGTTGCTCACAGCGGTCGTTACTGAATACTCTGGCTTCAGTGGTCTGGCGTAATTAAACGCAGTGTTGTTCTTTTATCAGCGAGTGCAAAACACGGTGGCTACACCAAATGGTCGGCCCTACCACTTCTGCTATCTATCGGAGTTTCGACTGTTCAGATATCCTCCGCAAAAAAATAGTCAGAACTATGCGAGCCCAAAAGTGTGCAACGCAATTCGGCTACCACAGACAAATATGAAGCCAGCAATTGGTGACGCGCCGAACCAAGGTGTAGCAAAAAGATATCAAATAGTCACGTACCGTATTGTCGAACGAGATGAAGAGATCTGTTTTCGGCGATCAGACATTGCAGTGTAACATCGGACTCCTGTCGTTTCTTGATAGGAGACCTGTTAAAGGGAGTACACAGGAAATACATATGGCAATAAGCCCCCTGAATTGATATCATCAATAATATATCCGAAATATATATATATATATATATATATATATATACTCGCTGTTATCAATTTGCATCTTAGAAATGTTTCCAAAAGATAAACCTCAGATAAATACCAACTTTAAAGATGACATTACTCGTTAGAATACGTAACCGCCACATTAGTTTCTTAAATGTCTAATGCAAACGTTTAAAGTGCAGTGTGAAATAGAATAGCGATAAATCACTCCCTGCGATACGCAATTAGCTCTAAACCATTCGCTGATACACGTGCAAACGTGTATGTTTAATATCTGGCCCCGTGAACAACTGGTTAGGCGACAGTTTTAGCATGCTCTGGCGGAAAAACTTTTGATCACTAAACAGTCCAGATATAAATTATCTGGAAATCTTTTTTTGTGGGGCGTATTTGAACGAAGCTCTAACAAGCCTAACACTTCATCATTACACACTGCCATTTAGGTCGGCATTTGAGAAATTTTCCCGGAACGTGATGCAAAGCGTCACGTTCCGGGACAATATCCGGGCTACTCAGTGCATATATATATATATATATATATATATATGCACTGAGTAGCCTGCTTAAATAAGGCGACTTAAGGCGTCCGACGGTCAACAGTCAACGTTAGAAGATACGCGCGTTAGAAGACACGGTAGTGACACACGTAAATGGTAGTCGTGGTAGTACAATTATAGGTATTAGCCAGCAAGCCAGCGTTTCTTGGAAGCAGCGTAAGTCACTAGTTATCCGAGTCTGTCTCTTTCGGCAGGCTCTGCATTTCTCCCAAAGCGTTTGCGCTTCTTGTGCGTAGCAGTAGTAGTAGTTGTAGTAGTAGTTCATTTAGAGTCCACTAGAGCAGTGGAAGTCGTAAGTAACCAACGCCAACACATTGAACGACGTCAGTGTGCACGTCAACAACGGCCACGACAACAACGACCACGTCGATGATACCGTTCGTCGGGCCACGTCGGGGTCGTCGTAGGTGGAAGTGGAGGAGACCGTGGTCCGTTTGAGGAACATGGCGAGGCTGGGCGGCGCGTCGCACACCGTCTGACGTCAACGACTCAGGACAATGGGCAATTCGCTAACAATGATTGATGATCCGTAAAGGCGGCAGTTGCGTCCGGCCACGATGATAACGACGACGACAACGACAACAACAGCAGCAAAACAAGAAAAACAACAACGACGACGACGACAACAACAACCACGAAGGCGAATCACGAGAGTAGGCTCCTGATGATGAAGGTGAAAATTAAGTAAGATGAAAGAGGAACGACGACAATGACGAACATGGTAAGCCAGACAGTGTAGCTCAGGGGCCGCTCGAATGTGTCGCCTTAGCCTTAGCATTGGTGGTGGTGGTCTTGGAGGTGGTGGTGGTGGTGCTAGAAGTCATCGCCGTGGAGTATGGGAGGGGGGTAGAATTAACCCCCAGTTGCCCAATCTTAGCAGACTTGAAACCAGCTCCAGCCCCTCTCTATCCTCCCTCGATCGTACTGACACTTTGTCTTTCGCTTTATATCTTCCTTAGACAGCCCCCTCTCTTTCTCCCTCTCTCTTTCTTTGCTTTCCTGCCCCGCTATCACTTACATGTTTCTCCCTCTCTTGCTCTGTCTCGTTCTGAATGTCGTTTGGACAGCTTGTGCGGTCAGACATATAACGTTGAACGATGTAGGTGCCAGCCATGGGCCACAGCCAAGACGATCACGCTCTACGAGGACGTCACAAATGGGTGGCAGTACAATAGAGAGAGAGAGAGAGACAGAGAGAAATGCACAAAGATGGAAACAGCAAGGCCAATCACTAATAGAGAGGAGATGGAACATTAGAATTAACGGCAATGTGAGGGGCGGAAAGGGGCGGGGGGAGGAGGGTGGCAGAGAGAATGAAATAAAGTAGGAAAAACACCAAACATAAAACAAAAAGCAAAGGATCCCGAAAGAAATCGTAAACACCCACACTCGCTGACGACGTTCAGCAACGATATTTTGCTTCCACTCTAACCGATATTCGAATACAAATCATCAAAGCATGTACTCAATTGAAAACCTTGAGCACTGAAGTTGGGAATGGGTTCCATGTAAACAGTAGTTGATCGTGGGTCAGTCGGTCCTAAGCTTATGATGAAACAAAGTACAAATCATCGGAGTTTAAGTGTGTGCATGTTGTAGGTACAGGGAAAGCACAAAATGCAGTATAGCAATGCTGTTCCTTGTTTGTTTTTGCTTCTCGTCGTAGGCCCGAATAAATTACGCAACTGGCCAAAGCGTCGACATAAATGATAGTTACTATGCCACACGTCAATGACAAATTTCGCCTCATACTATGTAAGCGAAGACATAGGGCAAGAGTCTCTATGTTTGCAATCGAGCTCAACACATAGACAAACAACAAATATGTGTTACCTACCCTCTACGAGATTACGTAACATTTACAGTGCACACGTTACCGGGAGACATTTGCCGCTCCACTTGCATATATATATATATATATATATAATATTGTGATGATTTATTAATCAATTACAATACATTTGCACACTCGGCAGTGCTCGCCTCAATAATATATATATATATATATATATATATATATATCTATATATATATAATGTTTATTTACTTCTCAGGCATTTAGCCGTAAAGGCAGGCACACCTCTAATCATTCTCTAAAGCATCTGAACACTGTATTGTAGTGACCGTTCCTATGAATCGGTCCGTACTTAATAGAATCCGTAGAGGTCGTATTTGGCACGGCCCGCAATCGTCACCTGCTCCTCTGCGACAAGGTGTTGTGTGGCAATACCCTAGCACATAGATCGTGTCGTGGGCTAAGCAACGACAAGATACAACAGACAACCAACGGCATTAACCGTTATAGCCCGCGCGCTAATTAAGAGGAATGAGATTAATTGTAATCTACGGTTGTCAACGATGGCTGGTGCTGCTGGTGCTGACAAATAGGAGGGATCTCGTCCTCGCGTGAGTAGTACAACAAAACTGCCGACTTTCTGTTTTTGGCTTAAACGACACGCTTTAGGAGAAAAAAAATGGCGTACGAAAGGACTACTACGACTATTACTACTACAAATACGCGTCTTAGAGCTTTAAGAGCAACAAATACCACTGGGCTTGCCCCTGATTGAGGCAGCGATAAGGCCGTGTTAGTATCGGGGTAGGACACCCCGTGTCCCCCTGGTGAGGGTACTCATTTAAAGCGTTAGGGTGTTGACTCTCTATCCCTACGGATTGTCGCTGTTTTTCTTGTAGTTCACTCGTTAGTAGCGTATCATTCGTCTAATATTCAATGCAACCAATTCTGTGTATCTGTTACTTAATCTGTCGACACGTGATTTGCCGTGGCTCGCAACATGTCCCCACCTCCTTACATTTCTAGCGGTAGTAACTTGGACTCCCGTTCCGGTATGTTTTCCCGTCATGCGTGCGATTAATGAGTGCTGCGGGCAACTTGCTCGCAAATAGGAAATTAGTCTGATGTGTAGACTCCCTATAGTAACACTTCCTCGACTGTACCGACTGGATTAACGGGGGGGGGGGGGAGTCATGGGGCATACGATATCAAATATATGGCAACTCAATTCATATTGTCATATGATCGGTGATCTTATCAAGGACAGGAGGCGAGAATCAATACGGATCGGTGCCACTGACCACCTCCGGTCCGACTAATGAATGCCCACCGTTTGTAGTTGGGGTCAGTAGGACGGCTTCTGCATTGGCTTATAATAGGCATAATGGATTCATAACCTCCAGAGGAAGCAGACCTATTACTCCTGTACTATATATACATTTTGCGCTCGTCTGCCAAACAACCCACGCACACACAGCACGGCACAAGGGTGCTGGAACAGACGAACAGTTGACAGAGAAGGAAAACAAATACGCACACAGACAGAGAGAATGAGAGAGAGTGCGAGGTAGAGATGGATATATGGGCTGGTTCATTGCGGTTGTGTTATTAGGTTCTATTTCTGTTGGTGTTGTCGTTGTAGTGTATGTATACGTTAAGTAATGTGACAGTGTGATCTAGGCTGGCTGGAGGAAGGAGCTAGCTAGGCAACACTACGAAGAGAGGCGGCGCTGCCGTAAGGCTCTCTGCCGTAGCATGAAACATCATAAATAAGATCAGTGAGTGTTTGAACCCGCGCATTTTCGACTGTCTTTATTCTAC
Organism: Dermanyssus gallinae; assembly: GCA_003439945.1. Lineage (NCBI taxonomy): Eukaryota > Metazoa > Arthropoda > Arachnida > Mesostigmata > Dermanyssidae > Dermanyssus > Dermanyssus gallinae. Next base: position 477,785 of record QVRM01001737.1, read on the forward strand.
GGTTCCGTTGGCAACATATTGGCATACATATGATTGTCATCTACCGGGGTGTCGCCGGTTCGGTTCCTGTTGCTGATCGAACTTTCTCTGAGCGATGCTCATTCAGAATAGATGAAAAACATCATACTGGTGAGAACCAGCAGGCATGCTGCTGGTACAAGGATTGTTGCCAGGGGAAACGCTAGATATCTCAACATGTCCGGCCCTTGGTGTATTGAAGATATGCCTTGCAGTGAGTTCCAAGCCCGTAGGGGACGGATGGTAATCTAGATTAAAAACAACCTCCCTAAAAAAATGTTTTAATTCCAGATACACTATACTGCTGAGAATCAGCGGGCATGCTGGTGCTGCTGCTGCTGCTTCTGCCGCCGCAAGGATTGTTGTTGTGGAAACCCTAGATATCTCAACATGTCCTCGCACGCTTCTGACGCACTGACGATAAGCCTCGTGGCCCAATGCCCAAGCACGTAGAGGAGAGAGGTGAGTCGAGGCGAAACAAAAACAACCTCCTTAAAATGTGTATATGTGCGTGTGCGTGTGCATTTTTTTCATTCTAGACATTAAGTAGTAGGCTTGATGTATGCGGATTTGCATTGCAAGCTGAATCCGGCACGCGTGATGACGACCCAAACACATCCAGCAGAAACGTGTTGCAGAAACGTTGTGGGTGGCAGTGGTTGCTGATGTCGAGCAGACGTTTAAAACATGCCCCCCCCCCCCTGTAAAGATAAGCCCGGCCCCGGTGCTCCCTGTTCCTATGCCGGGCTGGCTGAGTTCATGCGTTCAACTACAGTTGTTAGGGTTGCCCGCACTACAGCTAGACCCACGCGGACAAGCTGTTATCACAACCGAATTGTCTCAAACGTTATTTCGGGACGCCGTAGATAGTCACAAAAACATGCAGACGTTACGGCCGCCGCTATGGCTGCTCCTGCCCGACTAAACTGCGACTTCTTATATTTCTATCACGATAATGATTTGCTCTATCATTATTACTATTGTTAGTACGGCGGCGGCAGCGGCGATGACGACGACGACGACGACTATTATTAAGATTTACTACTCATAATACTACAAAAATATACAACTAGGGCAACGAATGCCGTTATCACCTACCGTATCACTACGATTTTATTGTTACGACAGTTCATGCAGCGTAAAATACAGGCACTAAGGTACGTCCTTACACTACTGGTGATTACTGTAACCGCCCTTTTCTTCGAGTGGTTACTTAAGCCGCCCTATATTAGAGCAGTTGGTTTAACCGCTCTTCACTATTAGTAGTTACCTTAGCCGCCCCTCATTAGAGTGGCTACTTTAACTGCTCTTCACTATTAGTAGTTACTGTAACCGTACTAGACTAGTGTAGTTACTGTAGCCTTCCCTCATTAGAGTGGTTACTTTAAATTAGCAGTTACTGTAACCGTCCTATACTACTGTAGTTACTGTAGCCTCCCTATATTACTAGGAGTTCGCCCTATATTAGAGTGGTAACTTTAACCGCCCTATACTATTAGTATTTTCTGTACTCGCCCTATACTAGAGTAGTTAGTGTAAGCGCCTTGTTGTAGAGTAAATACATTAGCCGCCCTATAATATATTAGAAGTTACTGTAACCGCCCTATACTCTTAGTTGTTACTTAAACCGCCGTAAACTAGTTTGGTTACTTTAACCGCCCCACAATATTAGTAGTACTTGTACGCTTACTACTGGTTATGAGCCCGAATCTGCATGATTAAAAGGTCAGCTTGTTTGACACAGCAGTAACGTAACAATTTACGTATGTAAGTAAACGGGATTTTAAATGAACAAGCCCCCTGGCTTCCACACCGCAGTTCCTGCTCAGCCTAAACAGAGGCCAATTAAGGTTCGTTACCCCGTTTGAGACAGTATAGTATACGTAAAACAAAAAGCAAAGAAGAAAATATGCTCTAACGGATTTCGCCTACAGTGCCAGTATAACAACGATTCGATTGAATCTGGACCCGGAAAAAAAACCCGCCACCCGACTGCCGGCGATCGACTTTCCGTTCTCCTTGACTACGGGTGAGCTTATTTTGGCTCGTAAAATAATTTTCGTCATACAGTTACATTTGAGCAATCATATAGAATTATTTTTCTCTGCGCATATATATATATATATATATATATATACCGGGAATCGTTTTTAAAGCCACGGTAGTGTGGTACTCGCACCCACTAAAATTCAGTTGTCCTCTTTGCCCCTTGCCGGGGGTGGCCGCAGTACTGTCTTCTCGAGATTACTTCACCACATATATATATATAAATATATATATATATATATATATACATATGCACAGAGAATTCTACAAAGTACGTAACTGAGATATTTACATAATGCCGTAAACATCAAAGACAAGCAGACAAAGAGCGGCGGAGCTGGTACGACCCCTAAGCGAAAGTATGTACATCAACAGTCCAAAGCAGATATCATCATCATCATCATCATCATCCGCACCACGAAGAGCAGTCAGACATTGCCTTCGAACGTAACGCGGAAGGACGGGAAAAAGTAAAACAACAAGACGCTTCCCGTATGCGAACAAACCGTTCGTATTCATATTCAGCTGATTTGTCGGCTGTGACTTCCGTCTAAACTTCCCACCTTGGCCAAAACCAACAGACCAGTCGAAATTGCCGCGCGGCGGCTTTGTACAGGGCGTATCTGGATATCCATGGAAAGTCCAGGATTTCCCCACTCAGTGTTAGATTTGACAGGTCAGTCACAAACAAGGTCGGTCAACAGTTTTTTGTTATTATTATTGTTGTTGCTCACTCCGGACTGACGACAACAAAAACAAATCAGCCAATTCGATTCGCAGATATTGCCTGTCAAGCTGGCAAGAGATGAACGTCCCCCATTGCCACAACACAATGTTATCTCATTCATTTCTTCTGCAGCTTCTCGATCGGCAACACCAACAACAACAACAACAACAACAGCAACAGTTTGGGGTATTCCAACAATTTCTCGTCGTCTGTTCCCGGCCCCGTGCCGCTTGCCCGGGGGGTGAGTGGCTGTCTTTTTCTTTTTCTTCTTCCTGGCCCTCTCTGAATGACAGCCCACCCACATGCTATCGCCACTACACGACGCACACAGTAGTACTGGCGACGGTACAAGTGCACAAGTATGTGCACAAAAATAAAGTGTGGAAAAAACACTGATGCTGCACATAGATAGTATCTATGGCTGCGTGCTCATGTGCGTGTGTGTGGGTATCTATCTATCTATCTATCTATTATTTCTCTATTTGATCGATGTGTGTAGATCAACGTGTCGCTCCTCATATATATATATATATATATATGTGTGTGTGTGCACTTGTTTGTGAACCAACAATGCTCACACAGCTCATAAATGTTTGCAATGTCCAGACAAAAACGGGAACGATATATCGCCGTAATTTCTTTCAATTGGTACCGCTATTCTCTGGACTTTCCCAAGCAGATATATATATATATATATATATATATATATATATATATATATATATACATGTTTTTATTTGTGTATAGAATTTAACTTTCACCTGTTAAGCTAAATATATATATGTGCCCAATATATATGTCCAGCAGTTCAGTCAATAGCTGAACTCGCAAGATGAGAGAAGATCCGGTGTTGTGGAAGAACCACTAATTGAGACTGATGTACTTGTTTATAATTTACCCAACCTGGGTGTCTATATATATATATATATATATATATATATATATATATATATATATATATTATATATATATATATATACATATATATATATATATATATATATATATTCTAAGTGTGTTGACGATCCGTAGAGGTAGGGACATTAACAGGGAGTTTTTGTCAGGATAAAGGTGTTTGCCTCCGGCCCGGCAAGCCTTAACGAATAATGTCGACTTGGCGAAACAAGTGTTCAACGTTAAACACACCAGCAAATGCACCCTCGGTCATCATCGCCGCAGCAGAAGCGCCAACATGCTTCCTTCGTCAACATGCATCGACAATGCAACCTGTTACCACTCTAAAAACAAGCCCTCTCTGCACAGTTGATGGGTGGGTGGCACAAATGTCTCATTTGTTCCACCGGCTTTGGTGGACGTGGTCCGTGGCCGTGTCCCGGTTTCCCCAGACTCCGGCCCGGGCTTGTGCACGTGTCCCACTCAAGAGATCAAGGACATCGCACGTGCATAGCGACAGTTCTTCCCTCGCCCCAACCAGTTGGCATTCCGCAGTTCCCCGACACCCACCCAGCCAGCCAGCCATTCGGCCAGGCAGCATTAGCGCCGCCACAAACTCGCAAGCCGATCGAAACGACTCGATTCGGTGCCCTCTTCTGTTTGGCCGATGTCGTCGTATTTCGCATTATTTGTTGATTTTGTTGTTCTTCTCCGCGCGGTACGGGTGTGTCTGTGTGTGTGTGTATCTAGAGAGGTTGCCATTTTCAAAGTCGTCAATGCGTTGCTTGTTTGTTTGTTCTTCGTGGTCTTCAAGTAGCTGGCGTCGTCGTTGTTGTTGTTGCTGTCGTTGTTGCTGTTGCTGATGCTGTTGTTGTTGCTGTTGTTGCTGTTATTGTTGTTGCTGTTGTTGGTGTTGGTGTTGTTGTTGATGCTGTTGTTGCTGTTGTTGTTGTTGTTGTTGCTGTTGTTGTTGCTGTTGTTGTTGTGGTTGCTGTTGTTGTTTTTGCTGTTGTTGTTGTTGTTGTTGTTGATGCTGTTGTTGTTGATGCTGTTGTTGCTGTTGCTGTTGTTGTTGTTGTTGTTGTTGCTGTTGTTGTTGCTGCTGTTGCTGTTGTTGCTGTTGCTGTTGTTGTTGCTGCTGCTACTGTTGTTGCTGTACTTGTTATTCTGGTAACAGGAGCGCCGGTCGCAGGAGAAGTTATCAGTAGACGTTCGACGAGCCAACAAAAATAACCAGCTACGAGCTGCTAGTCACAGTAGCTGCCGAGGCTCTACTCTCGCTATCGTCGGTGTCGGCTTCATTGTCGATAGCGCTAGACATTGTGCGTGTATCTTCGAACGAAGAACACCCTCTCATCAGTTCCGCTGCCGGCAGCTGTGATTGGCACCACCTCCGGCCGCGGCAAGCCATCATTATCCGCGAGGCTACGATAATACGAGGCAATTTGTGCTTGTGCCGCTGATGGCCAAAGGTTGCAAGGCTGCATTGTTGTACTTCATTCACACTTTTTGAGTAGACAATTAGGGAGATATATATATATATATATATATATATATGGGGGGACAATTGTTTCCACCCCGTTATGAGCTATAAAATTAGGACATAAATATATACATTTGTGATGTAAAAAAAAAAATATATATATATATATATATATATATATATATGTATATATATATATATATATGTATCGCCATCGTCGTCGTCGTTGTTGTTGTCGTCGTCGTCGTTGTCGCAGCAGCAGTAGCAGCCATCACTATTTGTATATATATTTGTATATATATATATATATATATATATGAGAGAGAGAAAGAGAAAATTAGTGTAAGCAATAAAGCGACAGCAAATTCAACGCGAGACAATATATCTGTCGTTTTGCATCTGACGCTAACGCGTGATTTCTGAGGGCAACGAACGACGCTTGTTTTCCGCTGCTGGCGGCACCCGAAAGTCTACCTAGAGCGTTAGGTGTCTTGGCTTGAGTTTCGCTTGCACAATTCAATCGGAGATATTTTCTTTTTCGTATGCGTCTCTCATGTCATCTCATCATTAGCATCCGAATGAACATGCCATTATTATGCTGTTGCTATTGTTGCCGGTGTTGTTGTAGCTGGTGTTTTTGCCGTTGTTGCTGCTATTGTTGTTGTTGTTGTTGTTGTTGTTGTCGTTGTTTTTGTTTTTGTTGTTGTTGTTGTTGTCGTCATTGTTGTTGTTGTTGTCGTTGCCTGCTCGACTCGAAGCATGTATCTGCCTTAATGGGCAAAAAACTGTCTATTCTAAATTGCCATTTTGTGTCTGTGTGTGTGTCAGATAGCAAGCAGAAAAAAAAACGATTTTCACTTGATGATTAAATCGCGACAAATGAAAAGGTGGTGAGTGAAAGTTCAAAACTGTCGATTCGGTGGCTGCGCGTTGGCTGCTCCCGCGCGTAAAGAAGTCTCAAAACGCTTCTTCATGTGTGCAATGCAAATAAACGATTTATCACCTATCAGCTGCGCAGTGGGTATTTTTTCCTTCCAAAAATAGACTCTCGCCTACCCTACACACTAAGCCGCTGTTGACTAAGCAAGTGGGTTATAAGTTCCTAGTTGCAGGTTCCTGGTTGTCTACGTTGCCATGTAGGCATTCCGTCGACACGTGCCACGTCTGAAGGACACGGATTTGGATCTATATCAATAGGATAGCCTAGTGGTCATTGCCATCGAATTGCCGTCAAGTGGCGAGCCTACGTAGACTCATGGCATTCATTGGTCGAAGCGAGAAACAACGCTGAGGTTTGCGCTGCTCGAATCCTCTTCGTTCGGGCTACTAAATTGTGAGCAGCTTTAGAAAGAGGTCGTTCGTATTTCGTAACTGAAATTAACTACCTCGAGGCTTGTGCCTGCGTCCTAGCATATCTTTTATATTCCCATTCTGAGATTTAATAATAATAATAATAATAAATACGCTCAATCGATAGCCGCGGCGTTAACAGCAGCAGCAACAACAACGGAAACATCGTATTTGTCGTTTCGGCTACTTACCGGATACTTCGGTCGTCCATTTCTCTACACGGCCAATAATTAGCAATGTCACGTCACGTATGTTAAACGTGTGTAATGTGTGTTCGCTGACTGTACCAGCCTACTTCACTGCTGTGGGCGACTCAGACGAGTGTAATATTGTCGGCGGCCCGCTGCTGGCATGATAGAGTCTAGACCACAACAAAGACGACAACAAAACAGCCACAACAACAACAACAACAAAAGCTGGACTGATCCCTGTCTATTGTCGTCAAACATCGACAAATAGTGATGGCTGCTACTGCTGCTGCGACAACGACGACGACGACAACAACAACGACGACGACGACGACGATGGCGATACTACAACAACAGCAACATTCAAAGTACAACAACAGAAATAACAGCAAGATTCAAAGCACAACAACAACCGAAACAACGGCAACAACAACAACCAAAACAACAGCAACAGCAGCAGCAGCAACAACAACAGGAACAACGACAACAACAAAAAACAAAGACACCGAT